>JAVIAB010000001.1:71913673-72401173 GCA_032433765.1 Megaustenia siamemsis
CTTTCAGCACTCAGGTTTAATTTATACAAATGGCGGTGGTAGTCCCGACTTGTTGATTGTGTTTGTACACACTTTTTTAAAATGGCGCTTACAGGAATCTAATGTCATCTTTATTTTCTACTTTCCCTTTTTGAGAACATTCTGCACCGAAGGAAATGCTAGCGCCGATTGGATAACAAGTTTTTCTGTTGTTAAAATAATGTAGTCACGTCCTCGAATCAGGATTGGATCAGAACATTTTTCGTTTAAGCTTTTCTTTCTCCTTCCGCCTGGGGTGAAACAAAAACTACGACCGGGGCACTTCGTTGCGACTGCATTAAGCACGTGACCTTCATTCAAAAGTCTTACAGAGATATTACATCCTCCTTCCCTTCTTCCCAGGTCCCAAAATGGGTTAAATGTTTTTGGTGGTAGAATGATGAGTCCATAGTAGTCTCTGAGAGTAATGTTGCATATTATCACGCTATTTATAGCAATCGATTTTTGACAATAGAAACAAGAAAAAGGGTTTTTAAATGTTATGTAGAGCCAGTCTTAACATATGGATGCGAATCATGGACAATAGGACAACAGACAAGAAAATCACTGGAAGCTGTAGAAACGTGGATTTACAGAAGAATGTTGAGAGTCACATGGACAGCTATGAAGAGTAATGAAAATGTTCTGAAAGAGGTCAAAGAAATGAGAGATCTAATTTCCAATATTAGGACAAGACAATCATAATTTTTTGGTCATGTAATGAGAAGGAAACAGCTGGAATATATTAAGACAACTGAGAAAATTGAGGGACAAAGAGATAAGAGGGAAGCAAGCATAAAAGATACAAGGCAGCTTAAGAGAATGGCTTGGCAGAAGGTCAACAAGAGAAAGGATAAATAACTGTCGAGATCGAAAGTTGTGGAGAGACATGATCACATACGCCAGCAGACACGGTACTTGATGATGGTAGCAATTACAATGAAAATGTTTGAGAGAGGACTTTGTTCTTTGCTCTGTACCGTTAATATCTGGAACTATCAATTAGCGACGTTGTTCAAATATGTCAAGATAAGACAGAGATCTATACTCCATTGTAGGAAGTTGTTGAGAGAAAAGCTGAAGTGAATGTAGTGTTCAATTAATTGAGCTGTTTAAAGTCAGTTCGAAGAACCGAAGTTGTGCTTCAGAGAAAGCTTTTAGTTCAGGCATTTGAATGCACGGTGGTAGATGCATGGTATTTTAGTTATTAAGATAATATGTAACACTTGGAGAACAAGAAAAAAAAATCAGGACACAGCAACATTCAAAGAAGAGATGCTGTCAAAATTATAAGACAAAAAACGCTTTAGAATGGAAGTGAAGTCGGGCACTTCATATGCAGCATGTTCTTGCTGCGATCGGACCTGTCTGTTCAATATCGGAGAGAACGGGTACATAGGTGCAGTGTTGCGGTAAAGCTGGTAGCAATGGGTAAGTGGTGATGCGTAACGTACACTCCTACAAGGTATGGTGACAGCTTTACAAGAATGAAACAAAACATAATCATGACGTTTCGGTCTACGTGTGGCCTTCTTCAGAAAAGAACAGCACAATTGGACAACGAAATAAAGATAAACTAAAACAAAGAAACATGTATGACGTTAGACAAACATGAAGTAGCAGCGGTATAAGGTAGGCTGGGAACAGGCAAATAATTGTCCGTTTGTGTTGTTCTCGTTTTATGAAGAAGACCGCATGTAGGCCGAAACGTCACGATTTTGTTTTGTTCCTTTTTTTGTAAAGCTGTCGCCATATCTTGTAGGAATGTACGTCACACCCCACCACTTGCTCCTATCCAAAAATGACAGATTTAGCCACGAGAGAAACTGCCGAGTAAAACAACATCCAGCATAAGATACTAATATATTACCAAACTATTGACAAATCATGATTTCTTGCTACCAACTGTCTGTTAAGATGCTAAGGCAGTAAAATGACAACCTGGTACACACTTCAGGGTAAGTGTAGTGATTGTGCTAAAGCGTGGCCAGATTTTCATGGTAAACATCAAATCAATCATATTTACCAGTCGAGGGAATTATCAAAACAATTATGATGATAACCATATCAGAGATAAACCTACACTAAGCCTTCTTGACAGCACTCAGGGCAGATCTTTCTTTTGAAATGGATTTCCACTGGAGTGTTATCATTTTGTTGACTTTATCACTTGCCGTTTGGATTAAAAATGAATATAAAAAAGATTAAAACTATGATCATAAACAAAGATAATACTCAAAACATACAAGTGGATATCACAATGGAAGGAATAGACCTTGAGACAGTTCAAAGCTACAACTACCTTGGACATACTATAACCAGTGATGGAAAATGTAGAACAGAAATAAATAAAAAAAGAAGAAAAAGGAATGGCAAAACGTAATCTTAATGTCATTAAAAATATACTAACATCAAAACAAATAACACCAGGGCTAAAACTAAGAATAGCAAAATGTTATATCATCTCAACATTCCTGTAAGGTGCAGAAACATAAACAGTAGACACAAAAACAGAACCAAAAAATGGAAGCCTTTGAAATGTGGATTTATAGAAGAATAGGAAGAACTGGATGGAAAGAAAATAAAACAAATAATGAAGTCTTAAAACAACTAATAATTTTAAAAAAGAAAACTACTAAACACAATTAAAACAAGACAAATGAAATTTTGGGGCATTAAAAAAAAACACAGCAGCCTACTAAAAGTAATCTTGGAAGGGATGATACAAGGTAAAAAAGGCAGAGATAGACCAAAACTAACATGGACGAATAACATCAAAAGATGGACAAGTCAGCCCATGACACTCGGCACCATTAAAGCAAGAGATAGAGCGGAATGGCGCTCATTGGTAGCCAACCTTCGATGCTAAGACGGCACTCGATGATGATCACCTGGTGATGGCCGTACCACTACTCCCGTTCTCACCCAAAGCTCCCTCCACTACCCAGCGCCGTTTATTTCTCCACCACCTTAAATACACGTTTGCTACTGGCCAGAACGGTCCAGTTTCATTGCCAGATGTACGGAACTTTTTTTCGGACGGAAAAGACTTCGTGGGTTATTCAACCTTTAAAAATGAGTACCTGACATTTTTACCCATCCTTTAATGTGTACCGGATTTTTTTTCTTGGAAAATAAAGTAGCACGGGCGTAATACCGACCATATTACCCCAAAAATCATGTGCCGAAGGTCTGTAAAATTTATGGTCACTAACACCATATTCCCTATACGCCACTTGGCGTGACGGGGCACTTTACTTTTTTTTTCTTTACTTGACACGTTTATGGGAAAGTAGGGCAGCCTGGCGTAATACCGACCACATAATTCACAAAAGATGTTATTAGTCATTGAAAAGTATTAAAACTAACACTATATTCCCATATGCCTTTGAGGCAGTGGGGGTAACCCGTACTGAGCTGAACATACAGACCCGGGCAGATAAATCGTATAATTAAGGGCAGCTCGTGCAGAACGATATGCTTATTTTTTTATATTTTAGTTATGTTCATTTCTTCTTATTAACCCTCTCGGAATATATGAAACGGTTTACACTTAGACAACTGACCCGCTTTAACATGTCAAACTGATTATATATATTCCAGGTGAGTATAATTAGTGGCAGACTAGTTCTTCACAATTTTGACATTGTAAAATATAACACATGGTATACATTTATACATCAAGAATATAGTAGTTTAGAATAACTTGTGAATGATACAGTTTTTCTAAGAATATCAATTTTTTTGGGTATGACCAATAACTGGCATGACAGTTCCAAAAATATCATAGTTTGATGTGACTTATAACTGATATCAACATTTAAAAATATCATAGTTTTGCATGACTTATGACTGGCAATACAGAAGAATGTTGAGAATACCATGGACAGCTAAGAAGAGTAATGAAAATGTTCTGAAAGAGGTCAAAGCAAAAAGGGAGCTAATTTCCAATATTAGGAAGAAACAATCATCATTTTTTGGTCATGTAATGAGAAGAGAACAACTGGAATATATTGTAACAACTGGAAAAATTGAGGAACGGAGAGATAGATGGAAGCAAAGAGAAAAAAATACCAGACAGTTTAAGAGAATGGCTTGGCAGAAGGTCAACAACAGAGATGATAAATAACTGCCGAGATCGAAAGTTGTGGAAAGACATGATCACCTACGCCAGCAGGCCTGGTACTTGATGATGATGATGACTGGCATCAACGTTCCAGAAATATTATTTTTGATTGTGTGCTATGACTCACACAGACACTTCCAAAATATAATTCTTTGGGCTGATTTATGACTCACTCCATTGTTCCATGGACATCATAGGTTCGTTTAACACAATAACGGTGAGAATGAAAGATATTTATAATGTCGTAGGTAAACTGGAGATGGCATGCATTAAACGTTCATGCCGTAGGCAACATCATGTGAGAAGGTTTAACGACCATCATTGCGATATTACCTTCCTAGACTCTGTGAACAACGACGTATCCTTTCCATTTCTGCTAAGTCGACATGAGTATGGCTGTCCGGGACTTGGTAATTATATTCTTTTCATTGCTTCTGTAAATATCGTTATTGAACTCGAACAGGGACATGGATACCCTTGCCCGTGCTACTGTGTATATCTATCTTCACTGTACTGAGACATTTTTCGTTAGCAATTACATCTCGCATGGTAAACACAAGGTCAAGTACGAGACTTTAATCGCTGTCCTGGCACGCAAGTTTCCACCCATACGTGCACGGCCGCCTATCCGGAGACTTCTGGATAGTGTCGCTTCAAACATCGATGCTCACGATTCGAGGTGGCATTCCTCACCTTCTCAGAGTACTACCCTGGTACCTATTTCTGCCAGCGGCTGGGTCGACCGCGGGGGTATTTTTTTTTCCAACCACGAGTACAACTCACACTGCTTCCAGCTGAAATCGAACACGGGTTGTCCGAACGTCAGTAGCCCAGTCGGGTGTTTTTCCTAACTAGGCTACCGAGCCTCCAGTCGGGTGTTTTTCCTAACTAGGCTACCGAGCCTCCAGTCGGGTGTTTTTCCTAACTAGGCTACCGAGCCTCCAGTCGGGTGTTTTTCCTAACTAGGCTACCGAGCCTCCAGTCGGGTGTTTTTCCTAACTAGGCTACCGAGCCTCCAGTCGGGTGTTTTTCCTAACTAGGCTACCGAGCCTCCAGTCGGGTGTTTTTACTAGGCTACCGAGCCTCCAGTCGGGTGTTTTTCCTAACTAGGCTACCGAGCCTCCAGTCGGGTGTTTTTACTAGGCTACCGAGCCTCCAGTCGGGTGTTTTTCCTAACTAGGCTACCGAGCCTCCAGTCGGATGTTTTTCCTAACTAGGCTACCGAGCCTCCAGTCGGGTGTTTTTACTAGGCTACCGAGCCTCCAGTCGGGTGTTTTTCCTAACTAGGCTACCGAGCCTCCAGTCGGGTGTTTTTACTAGGCTACCGAGCCTCCAGTCGGGTGTTTTTCCTAACTAGGCTACCGAGCCTCCAGTCGGGTGTTTTTCCTAACTAGGCTACCGAGCCTCCAGTCGGGTGTTTTTACTAGGCTACCGAGCCTCCAGTCGGGTGTTTTTCCTAACTAGGCTACCGAGCCTCCAGTCGGGTGTTTTTACTAGGCTACCGAGCCTCCAGTCGGGTGTTTTTCCTAACTAGGCTACCGAGGCCCCCATCTCCTATTCCTGTACATGTATTTAGAAAGTATCCATTAACACTTCTATCTTTTGCTACTGTATATATCATCACTGTACTCGGACATTGCCCTTTAGTACTTCTATACATTGCTCTGATCTCACAGTAATAACTCAATACAATGCAGGAAATCCATAACACTGACTTCGATCATTAATGTAAACCAATAGGACACTGGCGTTTTACCGCGTGCGATTTTTAAATAAACCAATCAAAATGAAGTGAATGATATAAACAAATCAGTGAGTGACTCTTTTCTCGAGAAGACTATAAAACGTAGTGGCATCAAATGAGTAAACGTAGCAACACTGTAGCAATGTACATGCCAAATCGAACGTTAATATTTCCGTCTATGAGACAAATGAATGATATAAGTGAACACGCACATGTACATTTGTCGGATTAAAATGAACGTAAATATTCAGCAACTTGTGTGTATTGATCCTGCTTTCGTCTAGGTCAAGCGCAGTTGTAATAAAGAGAAGCCGATGCTGGAGTAGTTCATGTTGTGCCTGTTCAGGAAAAAAAAAACCACAGAAAACCACAACAGTAGCCTCCGTGCCGTGGATCTCTGAGAGAGAAAATGAAACAAGCTTAGGATAACCTGTTGAAACATATGGAGGTAAAAATACACAAATGAACCAGACTTAGGACATCCTTCATTGACAGAAGGGACCAAATAAAGTCGGAGATATTATCCATGTTGCTGTAGGATGTTCCCAGGCCTGTTGACTTCTGACTGCATTTCCTGACCGTTGAAACGGGCAAAGGAGGAAATACACGGGATACAGGATACATAGTTTGTTCAGCGCACACCACTATCTTAATGATAGTCTTCACCCGAACCATCTAAAGCGTTACGGTTGTAATTCAATAATCCTTCCAACTGGAATTTGTCATGTGACGGCTTTGACTGTTCACGATCACGTGACACTGTTTGCTTGGGTGCATTTCGATGTTGGGTAACTGGGTGAGGTAACTGTGAAGATAAGGATGATAATGTTGTTCTGGATGAAGATGGCGATGACAATGATAATAATGATTCTGTTGTAGATTGTGGTAATTTCTTGAGGGAATTCTTATCGGAGTGTGTTCCATGAAGAGCTTGCGACTTATCAGCGACTCCAACAGAACGAAAGTTTTCATGATAATGATGAGAACTGAAATGAAATTTATGTCGAAGATTACTGCGCCAACTTTCTCTAGCGGAATGATCTTCTTTATGAGAATTTGTACGTTCATTGTTTATAGAACTATCAGCTGTGCTGCCAGTTTGGCCTTTGGTGTGCAATGATGAAGCAGCACTTTCTGGAACAAAGTCTGGAGATTCGCTGTCACTGCTCATTCTTTTTAAATTACTGGCTTCTTCAGACATATCTTCGGCTGATGTTTTGTGCGCAGTAGCCTTACTGAGATTAGATGTTTCATTAAAATGTTCAACGTAATTTGATATATTCTGTCTTCTCGTAATATTGTTTGTTGACGATTCCTTGCTGATATCTATGCGATTACCATTATGTTGTTCCATATCTTCAGCTGACATGCTCCCCAGGTCATCCTGTTCTTGACTCCGTTTGTCAGAAGATACATGTGACGTAGATTTAACAGATAGTTTTTGGTTAAAGTCTCTGGGAAATTGAATCTCATCCAATGAAAATGTCGTGGAGTGTTTATGAACGTTTCCACTGTCATCCACCAGGGGCGACGACTTTGTGGTGGCCGTACGCGGGAATATAGAATCCTTCAACGGTGTTTGGGCTGTTGATTTGTCTGAGTCGAGCACAGATATATCTTGTGCGTTTAACGTTTGTTCTTTTGTATCTGCTGTATCTCTGTCAGGTTCACTGTGAATTGAAGACGTACTACGCTTCGTGACATCATTCCCACTTACTCTCTGTTTAGTACGAACGTTTGTGAAGTCATAGCCACTAAGATGATCCCGGTATAAACGTCGTTCATCCGGGTTCTCGAATAGGAAAGCTGGCAGTGCATATTCGTCAGACAAGGGACATAATCCAATTTTGATATCATAATGTCCTACCGTGCAGTCAGGATGATAACAGCTGTTATTCTCGATGCACCTGAAATATGAAGAATGTATGCTATTTAGATAACATAATAATAAATATTAAAACACCTGTCGCGCAATAAAAAAAAAATTATATAACAGCTCGCAGCAATAAAAAAAATATATTACATAAACTCATATCACATAGCATTATTGGTGCTGGAAACGGGAGTGGTGGGACTTCCGGGACACATTTCCCCGATCTTTCCTTCTTTGACCAAATGTGAGGTACCTTTTTTCTTCAACGAATGGGAATGTGGTTGTGTTTGGAATCCTGGTGTTTTACATGTAATGGAAATTCCCCTAAGGGCTCTCTAATGTAACCATATAAATTGTGCAGGATTAAGGTAAACTGTCGAGACTTCGTCTCTCCCTCTCTCTCTATTTTAAAAACAAATATTTCTGACAACAGAAGCTAAAATGTCTCTGCAATCACAATCATCATGTGCTAGGACTTATGCCTTTAACAATCAATTTCTTTAACAAACACGCCCACTCCTTTGAGTGCAGGATTCCGTACTTGATTAACGCGTGGTTATGTTCCACCGTGCACAAACATGGACATTTGACAAGAAAACATAACATAAATTTCAAGCCTTTGAAATGTGGTTTATAGAAGACTGGAAAGAATTGCATGAAAATAAAATAAAACAAATGATAAATTGTTAAAAGAACTAAAAATGAAAAGAAAACTACTAAACACTATACCAACAAGGCAAATTACATTGTTGGGGCATGATAACAGACATAGCAGCTTACTAAGCAGCAGCAGAGGCGAACAGAAGAGCAAAAGACAGACTATATCTCCCCTCGACGTAGACAGGCAAAATAATGAAGGAAACAAAGAAGAAGAAGAATCATACTAAAAGTAATGTTAGAAAGGAAAATAAATGATAAAAGAGGCAGAGGCAGACCAAGACTAACATGGCGGGTGACATCCAAAGATGGACAAATCAGCCTATCATATTTGCACTATCAAAGCAAGAGATAGAGCGGGATGCGTTAACCTGTGTGTACTGTCCAGGGCACGTTGGTGTACACGACAATGAAATAATCGATAAGCTCGATGGCAGCAGTGAGCACATCGTTTAACCTTTCCTGCATTAGATTGTTATACATTTGTAGATTGCTGACTCCACAGCCTATTTCCTACGATAAATGAACACATCTAATTTAACTTCTAATTTAGCCCTCTCTTCTTTATTTATAAACAGATGTAGCGCATATTTTATCACGTTTGGCACTAAATATTATTATGTTAAAATGAATTTAGCATAAGTTTCCAAATTAATGTTTGAAGATTCAGCAAACCACTGAATGATAACCAACAATTATGGCGCTTTAGATGAAACATCGTATCGAATATTTTATATTGTTATACTTTTAATTATTATTGAGGTGCGCGGCTAAAACCACTGTTCCGCTAGCTGAAAAGCCGGCGTATGGTGTTCGAAGCCTGCGGTAGACAGAAAGGATTTTTTCTATCGGGGGTGAAATATAAATCCTGAGGCTCACACGTCGTGGCGACTGCTTGACCAAGCGGCCTTTACCCCTCTGGTTCTATCGTTGCCCCCGACATACACCAGCAATGGTACTATGTGTCGTAAAGATAGTTTTAATTATATATATATATATAAATAATCATGTGCCATACCGGTTGGCGTAGGCTATCATCTCCTTCCACAATTTTCTATCCACAGTGCATCGTATCAATTCTGTTGTTGACTGTTCAGATCTATGACACCAAGCTATCTATCATCTTCTCTCTTTGTCGTCAGCGATTTCTCTTTCCCTCTACTCTACCAGTTGTAACCAATTATTTCAACTTATCTCTTCTCATGATGTGCCCGAAAAATGTCCATTATCTCTTTCAGGTGTTTCTTAGGAGCCTCCCTTTTTGTGTTGGCCTCTTTGAGAACTTCCTTGTTGGTCTTTTTAGCTATCCAGGGAGCCCTCAACATTCTTCTGAGAAACCCCATCTCTATGGTCTCTAATCGTCTTTTCATTTGTTTACCATCTGTCCATGACTCACTTTCATCGATCAGAATTGTTTCTACATAACACCTATGAACTCTCTCTCTCTCTCTCCTCTCTCTCTCTCTCTCTCTCTCTCTCTCTCTCTCTCTCTCTCTCTTTCAATTGTAATGACATAGACTTGTTGCAAAAGACATTTTTCATTTACTGAAATATTATTTTTCCCTGATCTATTCTACTCCTTATATCTATGGTGCAACTTCCGTCTGAAGTTTTTGGGTCCAAAGTTATATATATATATAAATATCAACAATGTTATAACGAAATGACGTTAATGGTGTGTTGACATAACTCATCATGATATTTTCTTCTCAGCCTCTTTGTTATTGTGTCTCCGGACTGTTTCCTTCTGTGTTCATCTTCCCTTGTCCTAGGCCACTAACAACTCGTGAAGAAAAGCACCCTTTACAGATTAAAATATAAATAATTTAAATAAAATATATTTAACCTGACGAAAAAATAATTTCAACGATGGTAGGTATACATGCAGAAACTTTACTCCATGTTCTTATATTTCACACTTAAAAGGACCAAAATAATTCGTTATGCACATTTTTCTTATTTCTATGTTCTGTTGAGGAAAAAAAGGACGCATGCCCAATGTAGTCGGTAGTCACAGAGTAAATGCAGGTTCTGATTTTTCAATTTCCATTACGCTACTCTTTCCCTCCTCTTCGAAAATGAATAACAACTTCGCCACTCACACACACACTCACACACGTACACGCACACACAATACAAAAATGAGCAATACATTTTGAGAGAAAGTGTTAAAACCGTAAACAAGATAAACACAAATAACTAACCACCAAAAAATGTTAGCCCGAAATATTTCAGCATAATCACTGATTGTCCAGTCGACACGTAGCATTAAAAATGCAAATCTGTAAACTAACGAGCTGCCGAAACTTCGAAATAAGCACACAATAAAAGCCAACGTGAAATAATCTCAGCTGAAATGGCTTGATCAGCTTTAGGTTCAGACTAAATATAGACACACACAGAAAACTATGGTAGACCAAGCCCTCTATTGAACACTAATCTTGAACTACTGTCACTAATCTGTTAAGACTTACTCTTGACCGTCATGTGACAGTGTCGCTATTCCATCCTTGACGCTCACACAGGGCCAGCTGTCATGCAATGCTGAATGAAAACAGTCACATCTGCATCCAGTACCGTCTTGGGTGAGCCGGAATGGATGTGGACACGTCTTTGTACATCTGCCACAAGAGAAGATAGAGTGAGTGAAAGCTTATCTTGTTCCATACAAAACGCGATCTATATTACAGTTTCTTATAGTATCTTTACAGCGAAAATATTTGAAGATCAGTAGTACATATAAAAGGAATTGAAGTCAACAGTCACAACATAAACAATTTTCGATATGCGGATGACACAATCTTAATAGCAGAGAGAGAGAGAATGAACTACAATAAATGATGGACATAATGGTAAAAGAAAGCATCAAGATAAGTCTCAGTCTGAATAGTAAGAAAACAGAAGTAATGGTCATATCAAAGAAACAATCATTGCCATCATACAACATAAAAATAAACAGGACAAATCTGAAACAAGTACAAAGCGTCAAATACTTGGGCACAATGATACCATCAGATTGAAGGTGCACCACACAAATAAAAAGCAGAATAGCTCAGGCCAAAATAGCATTTCAGAATATGAAAAAAAACATATTACGCAATAAATCTATGTCAATAGAAGTGAGAAAGAGAGTTCAATGGTACTATATAGAACCAAATCTGACCCGTGGAAGTGAATCATGGATAGTAAACAAACAAATGAAAAGACGATTAGAGGTCACAGAGATGTAATTTCTCAGAAGAATGTTGAAAGGTCCCTTGACAGCTAAAAAGACCAATGAGGAAATTCTCAAAGAGGCCAACACAAAAATTGAACTCATCAGTAACATGAGAAAGACATAATCACATTTTCCGGGCACATCGTGAGAAGAGGAAAGTTGGAATACTTGGTTACAACTGGCAAAGTACAGGAAAATAGAGATCGCTGACGACAAAGAGAGAAAATACTAGATAATCTGGTGTCATGGCATGGCAAACAGTCAAGAACAGAATTGATACGATGCACGATAGATAGAAAATTGTGGAAGAACACGATCGCCTACGCCAACCAGTATGGCACTTAATGATGATAACAAGTCTGTTTTGGCTGCCTGTAAAATTCTCCAGTCTATCATCTCCAACCTTGACATTCGCTCAGTTTGTTCATGGTTACGGGTTGAGGGTCATTGAGGGCATTCGGAATATCAGAGAAGCCTATTGCATATCCGCACTCAACATCAGCCAAACAGACAAGTCTACCAGCATGCTTATTACATCTTATACCCGCATTCCCTGGTACGAAAATGAAACATGCGTTTATGTTAGACTGGACCTCCCCAGAGACTCTATCCACTGCCGCTGAGTACAACCAGTTGTGATATTTCTGAGCATATTGATTGCGTCATTGAGGAAGCACACATGTTTGAAGTTTGTGTCTGAAGTCTCAAGCCATGCTAATGCCTTTGTGAGAGTCATAATTTCCATAGTCAAACTACCTGTAGTCTGCACGAAAACATCACTGACTTTCTTAAAATAGTATCCTACAGAAGTAAGATGCGAAACTGTCGATATGACTCGTTATAACACGGAGGAGGTGTGTCAAAGGTGAAACTCCTTTTTGATGCGTAAATAAATAGAAAGTTCAGAAGCAATAAAAACTTTGGACTGAATATAACCACCCACACACACACGCATATACGAAACAATAAAATCTTTGGATTGAATGTAACCACACAAACACACACACACACACACACACACAAACAAAACAAATACAGACACTTAATCTTAAATTTAAATAATTCAAAACCTGCAAAAATATAAAACAATGAGTGTATAGTAGAGATCATATCTACAAACTTGGGAACCACTGTAACACATATAACCCTTCTTGGTTCACCAATCAACGTCAGAGAGACAGTTTGCTGTATTTTGTTATCGTCTTATATTGTTTGTGTTTCTGAGTGTTTCTAGAATTACGTTCTTTTATATATATATTTTTTCCCTGCGAGCATGCGTCTTGGTCTGTTGTTCTCATAATGTTTGCTGATTGATGTGTGGATTGTGTTTTAGTTGTTATATGGCCAAACAATTAAATTTGTGGGCTTCTTTATATATTCTGCTGCGGGTGTGATTTCTGTTTTCTTAGTTCTTCATTTCTAACTCTTTCTCTCAAGCCGGACCCCCACCATGCGCCTGACACATTTGATTTCGGTGGGATTTATCTTATTTCATCGTTCTAGAATGTAGCGTCCATGTTTGACATTGATAGCGCAACGTAGAAATTAAGATTATGTTGAAGAACGCCCCTCTCCCCCCTCCTTTTTTTGCTTATCTTGTAATTCCTTTCTTGGCTATGAGTCTGGCATGCTACACTGCATCTTGAATCTTTTTTCCCAACTTGTTTGCTACACTATCACCAGCTGTTTTAATTCACTCTTTATTAATTTTTCAGAATCAACTGTTGGTTTGTTGCGTTCGCCCGATGACTAAAGTGTTCTAGAGTATTCGTAGACTGTAGAATTCCTCCTCGTCATCCGCCCTTAAAAGGACGTTAAGTGGACGTGTCTGCGTTGTATTGTGGTTTGCAGTATAACTGTTATATTTGCGCCTTTCGGCCCAACACATCCGACTTCAGCACGATCAACTATGTTTATGATTTATGCTCTGTGTTTATCTTGAAATGTTAATTATTTCATTTCCATTGATACTAACGTTTATGTGAAATTGGTTTCCTGTATAGTTTAAATCGTTTGGACCTGCTTGTGCATTTTCCACGTTTCCGTAGATTAATTCTTGGTCGTGTGCAAACGTAAGTTTCTTCTGCATTGGCTGGTTTTGTCATTATGTTGATGTGGTAGATGCATGTGAAGCACGACAGGGGTATAGTACACATTCCTGCATGAATTCCGTCTTAGTCTCGAGGTTTTGTGTGTCTCCTGCAGCGCAGATATCAACAAAAAGATAAATAAAGCCAGAATTGGTTTTGCTAGTCTAAACAAGATTTAGAGGTCCACCCATCTGAACACACAAAAACCAAACTAAGGATATACGAGATTAGTTTAGTTTAGTCGACAGATCATTTTCACTTCGCAACGGATAACTCCAAAGTACTCAGATCACTTCTTCGGCACGTTCCCTGGTATGAAGCACGCCTGCCACACACACTAACTAAAGCACTGAAGATGGCTTCAGCTAACATGTACTAACTCCATAGCACCGTCGAAGACCTTGACCCTTACCACATGAGTCGTCTCTGATGACATGCGTAACACGTGATAATTGCTTTATTAATACCTTCTCTGGGAACTTCCGATCAATATGGCGGATAGGCGGCGGGAACTGTCTGTTAAAGGCTCTGTCTGAAAAGTGTTCCTTGTTGCAGTTTCCTCATATTCCAAGTCCGGCTTGCTACCGGAGCTACTGAGCTAAGTGCTCTGTGCGTTTCATAGGTTTTGATCGTGTTTCGATATTCCATTTGCTTACGATGAATATTGATATCGAATGACGGGGAACAGTTGGCTGTGTTCACTTTCTGTGCGGTTTCACCTATGTCTTTTGGTGTGTGCTGAGACTGCTATGATGGGGACTGCAGCTACCTTTCTTTGTTTGGGTGATGAGAAATTAATTCGGATGATTCCACTGGCACGGGCTGTTGAGCAATTATGTATTTTAATTCGTTTGCAGTGATACCAAGGTCTTTTATAATCATAAGCATACCGTGTCTGACCGTGGTCAAGTTCCCCGCAGCCACACGGGCGTGGCAGGTGACAGTGGCTCCATTCTTTTCTCCCCTAATCGTGGTCAGGACGGTAGTAGCCATACCGGACAAGAATTATGGTGCAAGCCTGGAACATTTGGTGCTATATGAATCTGAATGTTGAAGTTGAGCGAAAAGAAAATCTAATTTTACACATCTTTCCAATGGGAAATCCGCAGAATATTTGGCTAATCAAAACCATCAACAAAAAGCTCTTCAAAAGATGCAGTCAAAAGCAGAATCACACACAGACTAACGATAGCGTTGGATTGGTCACGTACAAAGAAAAAATCCAGAAACAATCACAAGAACTACATTGAAGTAGACTCCGGGTGGAACGGGAAAGAGAACTTGAAAACATAGCAGAATTAGAGATGAATAGTGTAGGCCAGGCATTGGGCTCCCTGCAAAGGATGGTCATAAAAAAAAAAAACTATCTTTACGACACATAATACCGTTGATGGTGTATGCCGGGTGGGGGGGGGGGGGTGTTCACGTTAGAACCAGAGGGATAAAGGCGGCTTGGTCAAAGCAGTCGCCACGACTTGTGAGACTCCATTTTTACTTTTTAATCGAAACATCGCTTCTTCGTGACTTTCCTGGTCTTTGGATAGCGAGATCCCATGTCCTCTTGTCTAACGGCGAAAAACAGAATGACGCTTATATTCTAAGCATGTTCAAGAACTCTTGCCAGTTGAAAATCGTAAAGAGAAGGCCTAAAAAATATGGCCGCTATCGACTCAAAAATGTTAAAACTCTCGACGAGGAAAAAAATAGCGTATTTCCGAAGTCGGAGAATATCTGCCTGTATGACGAGGGACACCAAAGCACGAAAAATAGAAAAAGCGATATTCACGTAAAATTAATTCTCTCGGGACTTCACAAGAGATATAAAGTTTGCGAACGCTAACAAACAGGGAACAAAATTGCATTGCCTCACAACTCACGGCATGAATGATTAACTACGAAACTATGTAATTACGTATAAATTATAATAGAAAAATTATATTCATCTTTATTTCTGGTATCTCCTGATATATCTCCTTGTACGCGTTGCCCCGATCGAATATCATAACTGCAGACATCACTAATCTGAAAGCTCTAAGCTGTGACATTTATCATAAACCATTAGCTCCTTATGAAGCAAGAACTCTCAACAAACCTTTACAATGTTTCATGATAAATGTCTACCTTTCAAATTCTTCTTCCTTTTTTCTTGATTATTTGTGAGTTCTTCTGCACTATGTTTTGCATTGTGCATTTCAATGCAGCTGTCTTGAGTACGTGTTTTGCACTGTGCATTTCAGTGCAGCTGTCTTGAGTACGTGTTTTGCACTGTGCATTTCAGTGCAGCTGTCTTGAGTACGTGTTTTGCATTGTGCATTTCAGTGCAGCTGTCTTGAGTACGTGTTTTGCATTGTGCATTTCAGTGCAGCTGTCTTGAGTACGTGTTTTGCACTGTGCATTTCAGTGCAGCTGTCTTGAGTACGTGTTTTGCACTGTGCATTTCAGTGCAGCTGTCTTGAGTACGTGTTTTGCACTGTGCATTTCAGTGCAGCTGTCTTGAGTAGGTATTTTGAAACAACTTCCTTAGCACTATCTCCGGGACTTTCCTGCATATCAACAACTGTCTGCAATATCTTCTTCTACATTTTCCCAACGACTCACTTTCATCTGCTACCATTGAACAGGCTTTAAAAAGGCGTAGCCACTTTGTCTCGTTAACATGAGATAGTTGTGCTTCTGAGCCCGAAACATCCGATTTCATGATGCTATTTTTGGGTACAGATTGTGTTATGCCTTTAATCCCTACTCCATTAGCATGAATTATTATGTTTTTAATTTCACTTGAGAATTTTCTTGTTGCTTTCTTTCACTTTTTTCGGTCTTTTTTTGTGTGTGTAGTTCATTATCCGTCTATGCTATTAAGACTGTGTCATCCACATATTTCAAATTATATACGTTGTGACCGTTGACTTCAATTCCCTTTTTGTCTACTATTGATCTTATAATACATTCGCTGTAAAGTGAGAACAAATCTGGCGACAGAACACAGCCTTGTCTAACTTCTTGTTTTACAAATTGGAACTGGTTGCCAATTCTTGTCTCTGCTGTTTGTTGCCCCTATATGACATTTTAAAATTATTATTCCCAGGTCCTTGCCATCCATGTTTAATTTCTCCAGCAAATTGATTTTTTCCACGTGCTTTACTTTGTCAAATGCTTTTGTATACATATAATACATGTAGATCTTTCTTTACCGCTGCAGCTCTTTCTGTCAATGTTCTCGGGATGTATATTGCACTATTGGTGCCTTTTCCTTTCACAATTCCACATTGTTCCTCACTCATTTCTGGTTTCGTTTGGATCTAATGATGATTCTTAGTAATATTTTGATTGTCATATTGTGTTTTCTAATATGATGAACCGCAATATTTCACGTGCACCAAATGACATTTTATGTTACCGCAAATCCTATCTATAGTACCTTGTATATCGTACGGACGTAATACCGAACATATTACCCCAAAAATCATGTAAAAAAACAAAAACAAAGTAAAGTACCCCCCGTCACGCCAAGTGGCGTATAGGGAAATATGGTGTTAGTGACCTTATATTTTACAGACCTTCAGCATATGATTTTTGGGGTAATGTGGTCGGTATTATGCCTGTGCTGATTTACTTTCCCAGAAAAAAAATAAAAAAATCATGTGACTATCAAAAAAGGAAAACATCCATATACCTATATATATTTATTTGTGCTGTTGTTTGATGTTCCAGCTGAAGGCTTTTTTGGCCGAAACGTAGTTCAGTTTGTTCTCTTTCTCATCTACGTAAAATTGTTAATAGACTCATATTTTCCTTTTTAAAACAGTTCCATTATTATCATCAGCTTTACAGCAACTTCGCAATTCTATGCATCCCGATGCATCATTTTGCCTTTACCCTAAAGCCAACCATGTTACCTGTATATAATCAACCATTTTACCTGTATAAAATCAACCGTGTTACCTGTATATAATCAACCATTTTACCTGTATAAAATCAACCGTGTTACCTGTATATAATCAACCATTTTACCTGTATAAAATCAACCGTGTTACCTGTATATAATCAACCATTTTACCTGTATAAAATCAGCCGTGTTACCTGTATAAAATCAGCCGTGGTACCTGTATAAAACTTAAGTTTCTAGAACGTATAATAAATGGATCCTGTTTTCTTTTGATCTATACTATTTTTATTTTACTTTTACGTTCACGTTGACATACTTTATCCAGATTGGAGACGACTCGAAGGCATTAACTCGACTTTTCTTGTCCATAAAATGCAATAGTGGATACATGAATGAACAAAGAACTTACTTTAGTGCTGCTTCCTTCTCTCTACATTCACATTCCGTGTGGTTGACGAAGGTTATCGCAGTAGCCATGCTGGGGTTAAAAGTCACGTGCTCCCCACCTGCTGAGTGCCGATCCACAACCTATTTATATAAGAAACATATATATGTATATATGTGTGAGTGTGTGTGTGTATGTATATGTGTATATATATATATTTGTGTATGTGTGTGAATATGTGTGTGAGTATGTATGTATGTATATATATATATATATATATATATATATATATATATATATATATATATATATATATATATATATATATATACCAATTACTTTTAAAATTGTTTATATCAAAATGTTATCTTAAATAACAAGAGTGTAAACAATAAATGTATATACAAATCGTGTACACAAGTGAGAACACCAAAAGCACTTGGTTATTTTTTAATGAAAGAAAATCCTGATTGTTTGCATGTTTACATTGCAAAATAAAATAATAATAATAAATATGTCAAAAACAAGTAGAACAGATGTTTTAGGGAACTTTCAAGAACGTAAATAAATATATAAATGTAGGCTGCCAAAGCCAGCAGGAAGCACACTCTTTAAAGGAAAAAAAAAATCAGAGTAGAGATAGAAATGTGTTGTGTAAGTCAATAACTCAACTCAGTGGTAAGATACATCGAAGACGATGCCGCTGGATAGGTCACACACTGCGGAAGCCAACTGAGAGTGTAACACAAGCTTTTTTTTTTTGAATCCTCAAGGAAATAAGACAAAGAGGAAGTTTAAGATATTCTTGGAGAAGACAGATGGAAGCAGATATGAAGATGTTGGGGAAGACATTGAATGATCTTAAAAGAATGACAAAAAAACAGAACGGCTAAGAAAGTGTTTGTTGAAGACCTATACTCCACAGGGAGTTGAAAGGTAGAAGAATAACTCAAGATTACATTTCACAGGCCAGCACTCTGACATTCTATGTAAGACCTTATCATCTGATCTATCTCAACTGATGTAGAACGTTCATTGTTTCTATATATTACTATTGTGTCTTAATGAGTCGCCAATGACATGTGCCATTTTCGATCCGGAGTGCGCACACACTCGACTGTCCGCGAAGGCATCTAACCCTAAGCAAATGCGCACACACTCGACTGTCCGCGAAGGCATCTAACTCCAAGCAAGTGCGCACACACTCGACTGTCCGCGAAGGCATCTAACCCTAAGCAAATGCGCACACACTCGACTGTCCGCGAAGGCATCTAACTCTAAGCAAGTGCGCAAACACTCGACTGTTCCGCGAAGGCATCTAACTCCAAGCAAGTGCGCACACACTCGACTGTTCCGCGAAGGCATCTAACTCCAAGCAAGTGCGCACACACTCGACTGTTCCGCGAAGGCATCTAACTCCAAGCAAGTGCGCACACACTCGACTGTTCCGCGAAGGCATCTAACTCTAAGCAAATGCGCACACACTCGACTGTCCGCGAAGGCATCTAACTCTAAGCAAGTGCGCACACACTCGACTGTTCCGCGAAGGCATCTAACCCTAAGCAAATGCGCACACATTGGCAAAATGCCATAGTCAACATGCTCTATTTTATTTGTATCCCTGTGTGGCTACAGGTTCCACCGAATAGTGAAGAAAAGAATAGAGCCACTATTAACTACCACACATGTCGTATGAAGCAACTAAGGAGGTTAAAATTGTCGTCTGTGCAGTCGAGTAGGGATGGACAGAGCGACCTTGTCAACATAATTACCCAAGCATTTAGGAACTGCTGTGACAAGTGGTGGAGCGGATATGGGGGAATTCCTGATAGCAGTGAAACAGATTCCATGGATAAAGCAAAATATAATTGTTCTATTTTGATGATTACTGTCATTATTAATTGTTCCGTTGATGTATCCAACACTATTGAATTAGTTTTGAACTAACCCGCGTGCATGTACCTGCACAGCTGAGGCAGCAAACTGTAATGGTAGCCGTAGATGGCTGAACTCCTATGGTTACAAGTTTGAAAATATTCGTTAATTCCTTAATTCGATTAAAAACAAACTGACAACCATAATATGATATCGAACATTGCATGCACACCAGACACATTTAATTATATTGCTTTAATTTTATAGGAAACTTTACAGAAACATCCGAAGACTGTTCATCTATCAAGAATATGGGGTCACGTCGATGTTGGATTGCTGTTCATGTGGTTATTTTGGAATTTTGTCATGCTCACCTGGTATTTCACAACTGCTGCCATTCTCACTTTCCGTGACATTCCCGGAGTTATGACTTCTCACTTCTTGTCATTATCAATGCCGTCATTCTCCACTTCATGTCATTTTCGATGCTGCGATTGTTCATCTTCTGTATTTTCAGTTTTGTAATTGCTATCCTTCTGTATTTTCAGTTTTGTAATTGCTATCCTTCTGTATTTTCAGTTTTGTAATTGCTATCCTTCTGTATTTTCAGTGTTGTAATTGCTATCCTTCTCTATTTTCAGTTTTGTAATTGCTATCCTTCTGTATTTTCAGTTTTGTAATTGCTATCCTTCTGTATTTTCAGTTTTGTAATTGCTATCCTTCTGTATTTTCAGTTTTGTAATTGCTATCCTTCTGTATTTTCAGTTTTGTAATTGCTATCCTTCCGTATTTTCGGTGTTGCTATTTCTCTCTTGTATTTTCAGTTTTATGATTGCTCTCCTTCTGTATTTTAGGTGTTGCTATTTCTCAATTTCTGTCACTTCAAATATAACCATGTCACACCACTTGCAACAGCCGATGTTGCCATTTCGCACCTTCTGTCAACACCAGTGTTACAATTTACCACCTCCTATCAATTCTAATGCTGCTATCCTGCACTCTCTCTGCACCATTCTCTATCTTCTAATCTATGTAAATGTGCAAAGCTTCACAAAGCCCACAACTGAGATCAATCAACACATAACACAAGAACAAAGTAGACTATAAATAGTTCAGGCAGTAAAGTTCTCCCTTAATTACAGTCCAAGTAACATACTTCACGACCTTTTATATTTCATCATCATGTGCCAAACCGACTGGCATACCCGATCATGTCCTTCCACATTCGCTGACCGTAGTGCATCGTATCAATTCTGTTGTTGACTGTTTACCGTACCACGACACCAAGTTATCTAGTATTTTCTCTCTTTGTCGTCCGCGATATCTCTTTCCCTGTATTTTGCCAGCTGTAACCAAGTATTCCAACGTTTCTCTACTCATTATGTGCCTCAAACACGTCGATTCTTTCTTTCTAATGTTTTTTTTTAAAATAATCACTCTTTTTGTGTTGGCCCCTTTGAAAATGTCCTTGTTGGTCATTTTTGTTATGGAAGGAACGTTAACACTATTCTGAGAAATCACATCTCTATGGCCTTTTCTCCTCTCCATTAACTTGCACTTTTTAAATTAGACATAATAAGTTTAAATCTACTATTTCATTTTTATTTTATATTTGGTGAAATATGTCATTTCATAGTCTACTTTAGCTCAGTGGTTAGTGAACTGGACTACAAAGGACAAGAGGTAGGGTTCGATCCCAACCGATGGCTTCCGGGTCACCCAGCCTTTAATGGGTACCGGATTTTTTCTGGGAAAGTAAAGCGTCACGGGCGTAATACCGACCACATTACCCCAAAAATCATGTGCTGAAGGTCTGTAAAATTTATGGTCACTAACACCATATTACCTATACGCCACTTGGCGTGACGGGGGTACTTTACTTTTTTACTTTTATAGTCTACTTTGTTTCAATAAAAACCTGAAGCGTTCACAAAAGCTCTATTTCATGTGTAGATTTGTTTCTATTTATGAGCTTTTATATGTTAGGAAAGAATTATGATATTGTCGCTAACATTGTAAACGTATACTTTTTTCTTATTGCTTTAGCCCAGATAAACATTCCCTTTCATCGTCCGCCCTTAAAGGGACGATAATATAAACAGATGTGTTGTGTGGCTCTTTAAAGATAGTTGCGATATTTTACTCATTTCGGCCCGACACCTTGGAAATCATCAAGTCAAAGGCGTTTCTTTTCTTCTTTGATTCATACTCGCCTGTGCTGACTTTTTAGTCTGTTTCCAGAAGTGCCACTAGGAGGCGGAGTAGAATTTTGATCAGCTGTTGCCTCTGACCTAGCTCATTCAGCTATGAGTCGCTGGCCACTTTCAGCCCAAACGTTGTCCAACGTCTTGACTCTCATAAATATTAATTTAAACAATTTCTACAATAAAAAAAATAATTCTACAGTAAATGTAGCGCACTTGATGATTGATGGAAATAACGTAATTAGTTTATGATTCTTGGCACGTAATTAGAATGTTGTTTATGAGAAAAATAAAACTCGCGAAATTGCGCACAAATAACTTGATGTGGGTGTATAATTAAGAGCAAAGTATATCTGAGGGTGTGCGGACAAAATAAATATCTTTGGTTTATACCCTTTTTATTATTATTATTAATATTAATATTTTTCAGTCACGGAAGCTTCCATTATAAAGATAATTCAAGCGAGAAAAACAAAATGATAAACAACATACACTTGTTTACAAAATGTCTGATTTCTCATACTTTTTATTTGATACGAAAATGCATAAAATTTCCGAGACACGTTGCCATAACGTTTGCCATCTGTCAAGGAATGCATGTCAGCATTACAAAAAATAAATCGTGAAGTTGATATAGGATAACAAGGGGAGGAAACCCCTATGAAAACAACTCATATTCGGTCAGCATCAACTGTTTTGAGAAATTTATATTCAGATGCCAAACAATATGTCAACACATACGTCTTCATCTTTTTAAAATGCTGTAATCGTCACTCGTTTCACCAAATTCTTATCTTCTGGCATAATCCTTAGTTTCTCTTGTTCAAGACATATTTATACGTTTGTCCTATCTTGCTAATTCTATGATGTGACTATCGCGGATTGGGTGCTGAGCGACTTTTGCGCCACCTGTCGACAGCTGTAGACCGTTGATGGGAGACGGAAGATTGCAGATGTTGATAAACTGTGAAGAAGCTAGATCGGATAGACATGACGAGTGACGTGCATGCCATTAGAAAGACAAGGAAGAAAAATTACGAGAAAGGTAAAGATAAGACAAAAGAAATAGGTCAGAGGAAGAAATGATGCGAAGAGAGATGAATAAATAAAGCCTTTTATCATTTAGTATAATCCCAGGTGAGACAATTAGCCTAGGTAGGGGGAGGGAGCAAAATGTTACATGTTCTCAATATTCCTATATGGTGCAGAAACATGGACATTAAACAAGAAAACAGAACAGTGAATTGAAGCCTTTGAAATGTGGATATATAGAAGAATAGGTAGAATTGGATTTAAGGAAAAGAAAACAAACGATGAAGTCTTAAAACAACTAAACATGAAAAGAGACTACTAAGCACAATTCAAACAGGACAAATGCGATTTTTTGGCCATGTTAACAGACACAACAGCCTACTAAAAGTAATCCTGGAGGGGAAAATACAAGGTAAAAGAGGCAGAGGCAGACCAAGACTACCATGAATGAGTAACATCAAAAGATGGACAAATCAGCCTATGACAACCTGCACCATTAAAGCATGAAACAGAGCAGAATGGCACTCCATGGTAGCCAACCTTCGTTGCGGAGACGGCACTCGATGATGAGGGGGAGGGAATAAAGAAAAAGGTTTTGCCAAAAAAGACGAGTGTCCGAAGTAGCGAGTCCCACAACTAAATGTCACACGGACGTAATCTTGAAATATAAACCGGCGTCACTGGCGATTAGCTGGCAAAGTGACAAATCAATGGAGACAAGAAAAATATAGAACTCTTCACACACAAATGTTAACAATTGTGTTGGAGAGGTTGAAAGATAACAATGCTGGCATTAGTCGACGAACAAAGAAATCTGTATTTTCTTCCTTCTTCTTATCGATCTATATCTGTTTCATCATGTCTTCTAATGGTAGCTTCAGCACCTGGAACAGCAGGGTCGGCGGACCATCAGTTGACCAAGTCCTAGCAGTTCTATCTCCTAGTGGTCTTCCCCGAAATCGGCCTACGTCAAAACAGGCTGGATAACAGAAGCTATAAGATCGCCATTTTCTCTATAATGGTTGTTCTTTCTAATCTATATTAGATGATCTAGTATTGCAGTACAATAGTCTGTTGACCAGTGTTCCTTCGACAACTACCTGAACACGTTGCAGTTCTGTTGTGTGTGTTTGGTTGTCTGTGTTGCTTGCCCACACGCGCACATGGGTAATGCGACTAGTCTGAACCTTTGCAAATGGGGGCATCGATGCCAAATACAAGATCCAGTGTGTCTACTAACCTTTCCTGTCAACTTCACCTACTCGTGGCGGGCCCTGTTCTGCCAAGTTCTTTTGCCAAAGGTGAGTCATCAGTTGGGGGAGGTGGGTGGGTAATGATACGCAACACAAAACTCGATGCGTCTACATACCTCTCCAGCAAAAGGCTACCTCACCCACCTGTGTCTGACCCTGTTCTACAAACCTCTCCAGCAGAAGGCTACCTCACCCATCTGTGTCGGACCCTGTTCTACATACCTCTCCATCAAAAGGCTACCTCACCCATCTGTGTCGGACCCTGTTCTACATCCCTCTCCAGCAAAAGGCTACCTCACCCATCTGTGTCGGACCCTGTTCTACATACCTCTCCATCAAAAGGCTACCTCACCCACCTGTGTCTGACCCTGTTCTACAAAACTCTCCAGCAGAAGGCTACCTCACCCATCTGTGTCGGACCCTGTTCTACATACCTCTCAATCAAAAGGCTACCTCACCCATCTGTGTCGGACCCTGTTCTACATCCCTCTCCAGCAAAAGGCTACCTCACCCATCTGTGTCGGACCCTGTTCTACATACCTCTCCATCAAAAGGCTACCTCACCCATCTGTGTCTGACACTGTTCTACAAACCTCTCCAGCAAAAGGCTACCTCACCCACCTGTGTCGGACCCTGTTCTACAAACCTCTCCAGCAGAATTCTACCTTACCCATCTGTGTCGGACTCTGTTCTACAAACCTCTTCAGCAAAAGGCTACCTCACCACCTATGTCGGACCATGTTCTACAAACCTCTCCAGCAGAATTCTACCTCACCCATCTGTGTCTGACCCTGTTCTACAAACCTCTCCAGCAAAAGGCTACCTCACCCACCTGTGTCGGACCAATTCTACAAACCTCTCGAGCAGAATTCTACCTTACCCATCTGTGTTGGACCCTGTTCTACAAACCTCTCCAGCAAAAGGCTACCTCACCCACCTGTGTCGGACCAATTCTAAAAACCTCTCCAGCAGAATTCTACCTTACCCATCTGTGTTGGACCCTGTTCTACAAACCTCACCAGCAAAAGGCTACCTCACCCACCTGTGTCGGACCCTGTTCTACAAACCTCTCCAGCAAAAGGCTACCTCACCCACATGTGTTGGACCCTGTTTTACAAACCTCTCCAGCAAAAGGCTACCTCACCCACCTGTGTCGGACCCTGTTCTACAAACCTCTCCAGCAAAAGGCTAACTCACCCACATGTGTTGGACCCTGTTTTACAAACCTCTCCAGCAAAAGGCTACCTCACCCACATGTGTCGGTCACTGTTCTACCTAGCTATCTAGCCGAATGCGGATCTTAACCTCTGCGGGATGGCACAGAAGACGAGATTCAGGCGCAGCCAAACTCCCGACTAGAAGGGAAGGCATACGCACTCGCTGCCTATAGAAATAGTGCTGAAGTCTGAGGTACCAGGCTAGAAATCACATGAGAAACAATGACACCACACACTTTGAACACTTATATTTTCATATATCTGCAACACCTCTCTAACACACACAAAACCAGATTGCATTATAAAATAAAGCACTTGAGTATTTTAGAATACATTATTTGTTTATATAGCTTGTAGAATATATCGTGACTGCAAGTAACATTTAGAAGGAGCAAATAGTGGGGTGTGTAACGTACACACCCACAAGGTTTGGTGACAGCTTTACAAAAAAATAGCACAACAAAATACTGACGTTTCGGCCTACATGCGACCTTCTTCAGAAAACGAGAACAACACAAACGAAATAAAGATAAACTTTACTACATCAAGAATGAGTGGGAGAAGTAAGTCAAAGAGAGATAAGAAGGATAGGAAATGCGATAATACAATAAAAAGGAGATACATTACATATTATAAGAATTAAAAATTGATGATATATAAAAATATGTAAGTTAAAAAGTATAGTTAAATTAATGTGAGACTTACCTGAGACGATCCAGAACGTAGTGTGGGTGACTGAAGTCGAATATGGATATGATGTGACGCAAGAGGAAAAAACAAACAAACACATGATTAGACGCGAGGTCTGATAGGAGTCGCAAGTGATAACAAGATGTGAATACTGGTTAAGAAATAGACACTCTTCGGTGAGATAGAGAAGGGTATACTAGGGCGTGAAAACATGAGCAAACAAAGCTTAGCGTGTCATCGGGTAACAAATGGAACAATTCGGCGTAATGGGGGATCAAGGATGGCCGGTGTAAACAAAGGGTACGATCTGCAGGGCAGGATGGGATTGTAGTATGTCTGAAAGAAATAATATAATAGCAGCTGTGTGGAAAAGGAATAAAGGGAAAAGAAAGTAAGGAAGTTCTAGAATGAACAGTGAAAGAGAAAAATTAGGCCATATACGTATTGATAAGGATTTTAAATAATAGTTGGTAAAGAGGGATCATGTAGATGGGTGCCAACGTACCAACGAATATGTAGTGTAGACCCGGAGTATAGACAGGGAAATCACGTCGGTGTGTAAGAGGACAAAACAGGAGAAGAGAAATAGAGAATGGAGAGGAGAAGGGATCGGATCGAAAGAGAATAGAAGGAGGAAAGGGGAGGGATGGGGAAAAATGGGAAAGAGGGGTAACTGATTATCCGTGAGAAAGGGATACATTGATTCCCATTGGATTGAAGCAACCCATGCGGGCGATTTGACAATTCTCTAAGGTGAATTCGCTGCATCTGTCAGAGGAACATAACAACAGGCCAGTGATTTGGAAATCCAGCTTACCCCGATGGCCCTAAGTGTTGAAGTGGGACGCTACTGGGAAAGTGAATCATTCCAGGGGAAGAGGTATGTTTACAGCAGTCAAATAAAAAAAAATAGCAAATAATCAACGACAGGAAAAAAACAAACACAAGAACAATAGATGGTCCGAAGCAGGATCGAACCCGTACCCCTCAGTACAGCGCCTTGCCACAAGAAACCTAACGCTAGAGCAGACGGCCAACTAAGCTATCTAAAAAAAATAGGTATCATTGGCGATGTCTTTGACGCAGATGTACTAATAACTATAGCCAGGTGTGCTCATGACTATAGCCAGGTGTACTAATAACTATAGCCAGGTGTGCTCATGACTATAGCCAGGTGTACTAATGGCTATAGTCAGGTGTACTCTTGACTTATAGCCAGATGTACTCTTGACTTATAGCCAGATGTACTCTTGACTATAGCCAGGTGTGCTCATGACTATAGCCAGGTGTACTAATAACTATAGCCAGGTGTACTAATAAGTATAGCCAGGTGTGCTCATGACTATAGCATAGGGTTACGATCACAACTCGGGAATAAATTGTTTATCTGTATTTTCCTATTAAAACAACTATCTCCACGATAGTGTAGGGCTGAACAATTGCGTTGCAGACAAACAGTTATAGGACGAAACCGCACGAATAGCAGTTTCCAGTGGTTTATACTGGGGACATAATAATAAACACAAAAATACAGATACACAATTTATTCTCGAGTTGTGTTCGTAACCCTATGCTATAGTCTAGAGTACACCTGCCAGAAAGACATCGCCAATGATTGCTATTTTTCAGATAGATGGTTTTCTCGTGGCAAGGCGCTGTTCCAAGGATAACAGGTACGATCTTGCTTCGGACCATCTGTTGTTCTTTGTTGTTTTTTCATTGTGTTGATTATTTGTGATTTTTTTCCCCTGCATGGGGAAACATACCTATTCTACTGAAATGATTCGTTGATCTATCGCCTCGGCAGTTTCCCTACATAATAATATTCATTTGTTATATGTCTTTCGCTACTGGGGCACCTGCATCTCGAGTGATGTTATACTGATATTCCCGGCATTTACCCCTGCGCCATGATTCGTCTATGTAGGTCATCTCGCACCACTTACATATGATGGCATAGATAATGTTACGAGATGTACAAGTGAATCCTTCTGTGATCTCAATTGGGCAATTAGAGAAGAGAACCGTATCCGTCTAGAGAACGTAGTCGCAAGTCTTACGTTGGTTACCATCACAACGGGTAGTGCTCCGATGGTTATGGAGGGAGGAGGGAAGGCAGCTTCTGATACGCTTGAAGGCAACTAAAGAAGGGTCAGGGAAGAGTAGACAGGTGGTGGAGTTGGAGCGGAGAATGAGGAGGTAGCGGGGAATGACTTTAATCACCGAATTGTGGGGGAGCTGATGGCTGGAAGAGGAAGAACTAATCTGTGGGGAGTAGAGCAGCCTGGCGTGAGGTGCGGAGAACTCGTTGGAGAGCAGGTAGAAGAGCTGATTCGGGATAGAGGCGTCAGTGGAAGAAGCCTAGAATCAGGTGGGCTTGATGTAGGAAATCTTCATCATCCTGGCAAAGGCGCGACGAAGCCCTACGGATGTCTACCCCCTGTACACTTCCATTCCCCACATAGTTAGCCTTCAAGCTCTAAAATGTTTCCTTAATAAGATAAGCCAACCATCTACCGCTACCGACATCTCATCCGTCTAGCGGAACTAGTTCTTAACCTCAGTTCTTTCGAGTTCGATGGCAACCTCTTCACCCAGATCGGTGGAGGTGTGATGGGCATCAACATGGGTCCTTGCTACGCTTGTCTGTTCATGGTTTACCTTGGGCACCAGATCATCCACACCTATCAAGGTCCTCTTCTCCCTATGTACGTAGGTACATCGATGAATGCATCGGTCTAACTGACCTGTCAGAGGAGGAAACCTCCCTATTTATCGAGCAATTGGAACACATTCACTCCTTTATCCAAATCACTTCCTACATTTCCACTTCTTCTGTCTCCTTCCTAGATTTTACAGTTTCCTTAGGTGTCTCTGATCTACTTACCTCGGTCTTCTACAAACCAACTGACTCCCTTCGTTTCCCCCGCTACGACTCTTCCCACCCGACATCTTGCAAGAACTCTCTTCCCTATTCACAATTACTGAGGCGTGGTCGCCTTTGCCAGGATGATGAAAATTTCCTACATCAAGCCCACCTGATGTTAGATTTCTTTCGCCGACACCATTATCCCGAATCGGCTCTTCTACCTGCTCTCCAAAGAGTTCTCCATACCTTACGCCAGGCTGCTCTCATCTCCTCTACCTCCCCCCTCCCCTCTCTGGCAGAATAGTACATACTCACCCATCACCCTCACCACTATGCGGTGATCAAAATCATTCACAGCTACCTCCCCATTCTCCCACCCGACTCCACTACCCGTCTACTCTTTCCTGACCCTTCTTTATTTGCCTTCAAACGTGATCGTAAACTTCGCAATATGCTTGAGAGGAGCGCTTTCCCGCCATAACCATCAGGGTACTATCCGATGCGATGGTAACCAATGTAAGACTTGTGAACACATTCTCCAGACGGATACGGTTCTCTTCTCTGATGGTTCTTTTGAGATCAGAGAAAGATCTACTCGTACATCACGTAACGTTATCTGTGTCATCATATATAAGTGATGTAAGATGATTTACATTGGCAAATCCGGACGCCGCCTTGTAGAGTATTACGTGAACACCTGTATGATAGCTCTTGAGACGCAGGTACCCCAGCAGCTTCTTCCTTCAATTCTAATTACCCAAAAAATCATGTGCTGAAGGTCTGTAAAATTTATGGTCACTAACACTATTTTCCCTTTACGCCACTTGGCGTAACGGGGGATCTTTACTTACTTTTTATGTCGTGCATCTCTTTTTTTATTTTATCATTTTATTTGTTATCCTTCTTCTTATCTCTCTTTGACTTACTTGTCCCGCTCATTCTAGATGTAGTTGACTTTATATTTATTCCGTTGTCCGTTTGTGTTGGATCTCGTTTTGTGATGAAGGCCTTATGTAAACCGAAACGTGAAAAATGTGTTGTGTTACATTTTTGCAAAGCAGTCACCATACCTTGTAGGAATGTACGTTACACCCCACCACTTGCACTTTGCTACCAGCTTTACCGCAGCACTGCAATTACTTGTCTGTTCCCTAACATTTGGAAAACGAAACAAATGGAAAAAAAAGAAAATAACACAATTTATGAACATAGAGAGAGAGAGAGGGAAGGAGAGAGAGAATTAAAATAATGTACAGCCATACAGAGAGTAATTTTTTAGATTTCACGATCGCCTTATCTGTCGCCATGGCACACGCTAATGATAGTTTATATGTTGTTGATGAGATCATCCCAGTGACGAAACACATGAGCTTATCTTAACATAAACACGTTTGTGATTACACAAGATGTAAGACCTTTGTTTACAAAAAAAAGTGCTTATAGCTTTCCTATTTAGACAAAAAATACACGCTTCAACGTATCCAAATTGCCTTCATTATAATATTCGTGCTCCTCGTAAATTGTATACAGACAACTAATTAAAAAAAGAAAACCCTTACACTCAAAACTACCTGAATCACGCGTCTTCAAAAAGCTCTATTTACAATAAGAACAGATTCTGCACACCGCCTGCTTACAATGTATACATATTTACAAACCAGAAACAAACTTTATGTATTTATAATGAAAGCATTTTTACAAACAACCTCGTCAAATTGATAGAAAATCCTGAAACAGAAAAAAAATCTATTTACTTACCATGAAAGCCTTTGTGACGATGTTCATGCTCTTTGGGACACATTCGTGGTTACCACCTCCACAACATCCGGTGTAGTTCATACAGCGATGGAGAACCACACACTCGGGTAGAAAAAGCCGACCTGGATGGTGAGGATCTCGTACACTCTGGACAAATGGCATTGGGTGTTGGCATCTGGACGTAGAGCACGTCCTCATTTCCTCGATGTGATGCAGGGCAGCCTCGAATGCTGAAGTTAAACATTATCAGCTTTCTGTTATTGGTTCAGCAAACACATTTGATAGAACAGAACTTGAGAACAAACAAAAAGCCAACAAACTTCTTCTTTCCCTTATGATTTGACTTGTAAGCTCGAGAAGAGATATAATTTGCGGTCTTTTGCTCTTCTGTTGGCCTCTTACCATCATCATGTGCCATACCGGTTGGCGTAGGCGTCATGTCCTTCCACAATCTTCTATATAAAGTACATCGTATCAATTCTGTTGTTGACTGTTTTCCATGCCATGACACCAAGATATCCAGTATTTTTTCTCTTTGTCGTCCGCGATCTCTCTTTCCTCTTATTATGCCTGTTGTAACCAAGTATTCCAACTTTCCTCTTCTCATGATGTGCTTAAAAACGTTGATTGTTTCTTTCTTATGCTTTTTAGGAGTTCCCTTTTTGTGTTGGCCTCTTTGAGAGTTTTATTCATTGGCCTTTTTAGGTGTCCAGGGAACTTTCAACATTCTTCTGAGAAATCCCATCTCTGTTGCCTCTAATCGTTTTTTCATTTTTTTGTCTACTGTCCATGATTCGCTTCCATAGGTCCGAATTGGTTCTATATAGCACCGATTAACCCTCTTTCTCACTTTTATTGACATAGATTTGTTGCATAAGATATTTTTCATTTTCTGAAATGCTATTTTGGCCTAAAACAAGTGCAACGTTTCAAATACTTGGGCACAATAATTACATCAGATGGGAGATGCACCACAGAAATAAAAAGCAGAATAGCTCAGGCCAAAATAGCATTTCAGAAAATGTAAAATATCTTATGCAACAAATCTATGTCAATAAAAATGAGAAAGAGAGTTCACCGGTGCTATATAGAACCAATTCTGACCTATGGAAGCGAATCATGGACAGTAGACAAACAAATGAAAAGACGGTTAGAGGCCACAGAGATGGGATTTCTCAGAAGAATGTTGAAAGTTCCCTGGACAGATAAAAAGACCAATGAGGAAGTTCTCAAAGAGGCCAACACAAAAAGGGAGCTCTTAAAAAAACATCAGAAAGAAGCAATCAACATTTTTCGGGCACATCATGAGAAGAGGAAAATTGGAATACTTGGTTACAACTGGCAAAATAAAAGGAAAGAGAGATCGCGGACGACAAAGAGAGAAAATACTGGATAGCTTGGTGTCATGGCATGGAAAACAGTCAACAACAGAATTGATACGATGTACTTTATATAGAAGATTGTGGAAGGACATGACGCCTACGCCAACCAGCAGGGTACATGATGATGATGATGATTTTGGCCTTAGCTATTCTGATTTTTATTTCTGTGGTGCATCTTCCAAGTTGGCCTCTGCTGCTGTTATACTTCCTAGAATTTCTAATATTCCATGAATCGGCCTTTGTCATGGTCGACCCTGGGCCGACACCGACTTGGTGTTTTCGCAACGTTGTTTAAAGGCACGTTGTGTTGTGTCAACAAACAACAACCGAAAATACAAAAAATTCAAGAGTCCTAAATAAGGCTCACATTAATATCCCTGGGCACAGCGCATAACCACTGGAAGTAGAAGTTCTTAATCTATCTGTTCTATTGACCTTTCGAGCTGTAGCCGGCCCATATGGCGTAGACCAACCAAGATACACCTTCTCATATCTGAATTTTTGTTCTAGCAGTTTTCTTTTAAAGATATTTTATCAAATATCGCCATTTGTCTCTGTTCTGTGCAAGCAGCTCTATCTCATTGAGGGAGCCGAATCCTGCTGCTCTTGCCTCTCTCATCAATGTTCTTCTCAGTGTCTCTCTGGGTCTTCCTCTTTTTCTCTTACCTGTTGTTTCCCATATGAGGGCCTGCTTTGCTATTCGGTTATTATCTCTTCTCATCACATGTCCAACATATGACCATCGTCTTTTCTTTATTACAGAAGATATTAGTGGTTGATTGGCGATTTCTCTAATTTCCTCGTTTGTTTTGAATTCGTTCCACGCTATACCAAGTATTTTCCTTAGACATTTATTTTCGAATGCGTTCAACTTTGTTTCTATATCTTTTGTTGTTTTCCAGCTTTCACGCGCATACGTAAGGGTTGATAGTACATTTGATTTGAATAGCCCAAGTTTTGTGTTTGTGCTGGTTAGTTTTGATTTCCACAACTTTTCAAGGCTTCTGAAAGACATTGTTGCTTTAGCTATTCTGATTCTAATTTAAAGTTCTTAATAGTAGCTTCCAAATCTATGATTTAAACATGCAATGTGGAACGAAAAATAGATTCGTGTGTGTGTTCAATCATAATTTTAGAAAGTTTGTTTACAAAATGAAGTATGCCTGTGATATTATTAGGCAACGAGCAAATAAATATATATCCCTCTCCATATCCATACGTCCACTTCTACTTCGCTTACAAGTCCTTATCATCCTAGATGTAGCAGCATTTATCTGTGCTTCATCGTGTTATCGTTGTCCTCGTTCTCTGAAGAAGGCCGCATGTAGGCCGAAACGTCAGTACTTTGTTGTGTTCCTCTTTTGTAAAGCTGTCACCATATCTTGTAGGAGTGTATGTCACACCCCACTACAGGCTCCTGTGATATGATTTGTTGACATACATCGAAGCCTTACAATTTCTGAAAGGTGTGGATTTATAAGTGTGGGTGTGGGAAGTTTTGTGATAATGGAAGAGCGGAAGCGCTGGACTAAGGAATTGTGGTGGGTCCGTGATCTTCTTCTTCTGCGATCATGGCTCACTCAGAGTAGGATTCCGGACTTTCTCATGAAGGCAGCTGTCTGTTTAAGTGATTCGGTTGCCCCATGTAGTTTCTCTTCCAGGGAGGTGGGTGTGGACCACATTGTCCTTCTCAGGTCTGTGTACTGGGGGCAATCCTGTATGTGATCATGGAATAGGGGAGCAATGATGGAGACATGTTGGAGAATGTGACTTTAATTAATGTCGTCAACACGAGGAAATGGTAAGCTGAATGTGTAACGAGTGAGAAAATAATACTTGGGTGAATGTTTGGTGGTATCTACAGCTAGCGTGTCCCAGGGGTCATCATTAATGTGAATATCGTTTTGTCTAAACTTTAAAATAATCAGCCAAGCAAGAGAGTCAGGAAAACGGCAAGAGAAGCACAGAATGATGTACACGCCCTGTCGTGCCAGAAACACTGACTCTGTCGTGCCAGAAACACTGACTCTGTCGTACCAGAAACACTGACTCTGTCGTGCCAGAAACATTGGAAACCAATAGCAGGTTGATGTACCAGTTACAAGAAATAACACAAAGTAAAAATAGATTGGTTTTAAAGGTGACAAACTGGCACAAACTACGAACAACTTTTGGAAAATCAATTCATTAGTGTATGTGTGATGTAATCATTATATGTTTCGCGTTTGTTTAATTAAACACGGCCTAATGAATGATTGTGGAACCATGTAACAGAAAGCAAGGGCTCCAGTCAAGCTATCGGAATATAGGTATTCTATCTATCTGTTCGCCAATCAACCACTAATATCTTCAGTAATTAAGAAAAGACGATGGTCATATGTTGGAAATGTGATGAGGATAAATAATAACAGAATAGCAAAGCAAGCCCTCATGTGTGAAGCAACATGTAAGAAGAAAAGAGAGCGACCTAGAGAGACACTGAGAAGAACATTGATCAGAGAGGCAAGAGCAGCAGGAATCGGCTCCCTCAATGAGATAGAGTTGCTTGCACACAACAGAGACAAATGGTGAGATTTAATAAAAGATCTTTACAAGGATTGAAAACTGCTAGAATGAAAATGTAGATAAGAGAAGGAGTATCTGCGTTTTATGCCCTATGTGCCGGCTACGGCTCGAAAGGTCAGTAGATAGATCTATCTGTTCGGCTGAAGTATTGTCTGTATCTGTAATGTCGTTTCCTGTATAAATTTTACTGTTTTTTTGTTGTTGTAATTCTTGCAGTGACCTATACAGTTTTGCCTGTAGTAATATGAGTATTATTATGTCATATGCTATTACCATGAAAACTGGCACAATTATAGGTGATATGGTCAGGAGTGTATCAGAGCGCCATATTTTTCTAGACAAAGTCTTTGTCCTCATTTTCATATTTCTTTTCAAACTCTACAGCTACGTCAATCTAAAGTTAACATGCAATAAAACTCCACACAGCTGTCCTATGTGATTCACACCTGAAGTGGTAAATAGAAGAAGTAAAGAATAAAAGAATGGTCCCGATATACATTTTTAAAAATTGAAAACTATGACTGTTGGTCTAGTATTGTGTGACAAAGCAAATATGTTATTATCATTATCGTTGATATTGGCGCAAAAATTGTATTTGTAATAACAACACGTTATTTGCTGCTTGCAGTAATCGACACTCCGTGGATGCCAACCACAAAGACAAAGTGACAGTAATTTTTTTTATCGTTCTTGAAAATGAGTGTGGCTATTTAAAAGCAGGAAATGAAATAAAAGAATGTACCCTGAAGCTATACGAGCGGTTGAAAATTTGAACTTTAAAGGGGTGACTGGATTAGCGGGGTAGAGTTCTGCCCTACCAAAGCGGGAGTAAAACGTCTCCTTTCCTCCGCTAGTCTTCGGGACATCCCTGGGCAAGGTGGAGCTCCCGTTTAGCCCCCCTATCAGGGTTATGTGAAGCCATTGGAGCAGGTGGTGGATGGTGTTGTGGGAGCAGCCGACAAGTAGTGCCGGTTATGGTCTCCACACTACGATGGCAGGCAGAGGATCTCATGTATAGAGACAATGGCTGCGATCTCTGACTAGTACAGTCACTGCCAAGAAGGAAAGGAATGGCAAATTACCTTCTTAAATTGCCTGGAATAATCATGACAAATCACGGCACATCATGAGAAGAGGAAAGTTAGAATACTTGGTTACAACTGGCAAAATAAAAGGAAAGAGAGATCGCGGACGACAAAGAGAGAAAATACTGGATAGCTTGGTGTCATGGCATGGAAAACAGTCAACAACAGAACTGATACGATGCACTGTAGATAGAAGATTGTGGAGGGACATGATCACCTACGCCAACCGGTATTGCACATGATGAAAGGAGTGACTTAAGAAAAGAGAGTGGACAATCAATCAATACATGTGAATTATTCTCTTGAACCTACAGTGTTTTATAACAGCTTGAAACGACGAACCGAAAATCGCCTTCTGTTTAAAGAAGAGAAAAAAATGTCAGAAAGGACAATGTTGCTTTTGATGATAATTTGCATTAGAGGTTCAGAATTCCAGAAAGACTATCTAGAAGGTGTTTTTTTGTCAATTCCTAACAGAAGATAATGCCTGCTGCACCAGAGCAACTAATAAACGATCAACAGAGCCCCCCCCCCTCCCCCCAACCCTCCCCCTCCTCTCCAATTTCTACAGCTGAAGATGAGCGTGGCTTCTTCCAGATGAACGAAGTTCTTCCATTGACAAAAACTTCTATACAAACAAAAACTTCTCTACAAACAAAAACTTCTCTACAAACAAAAACTTCTCTACAAACAAAAACTTCTCTACAAACAAAAACTTCTCTACAAACAAAAACTTCTCTACAAACAAAAACTTCTCTACAAACAAAAACTTCTCTACAAACAAAAACTTCTCTACAAACAAAAACTTCTCTACAAACAAAAACTTCTCTACAAACAAAAACTTCTCTACAAACAAAAACTTCTCTACAAACAAAAACTTCTCTACAAACAAAAACACTGAGTACACCGATTTTCATCAAAGGTGGTTTTCCCCGGTGTTTTTCAACCCTTGCATTACATGAATTACTGGCCCACGAAAGTCAGATATCAAGCCATGGTCTCGAAGAAAGCGGAATAAGCTCATATCGATGGCATGACCAATGTGATGAGCATATTTTGGAAACTATTTTAAAGATATTGGTTTGATTATTTTAAAAAAAATGTTGTTAGTGTTTTATGGATTCAATCACTGCACACCTCATATTTTACTTTCTGACTGTTTTTTTTAAATATTTTAATTGATAGATATATCGTTAAATATGGTAATTTTATTAATAGGATATCCATTCGACATTTGACATTTGACATTCGACATTTGACATTGCACCACAGCAATAAAGACCCGCAACATCAAAACCTTCTCACTTATGGGGTGGGGGTGATTGAGTTTTGGGTAAAACTTTTTATTTAAAAAAAAACTGCACATGTGTGTGGTGTGTGTGTGGCGTGTGTGTGGTGTGGGCGTGTGTGGTGTGTGCGTGTGTGGTGTGTGGTGTGTGTGGTGTGTGTGTGTGTGGTGTGTGTGTGTGCGTGGTGTGTGTGGTGTGTGTGATGTGTGTGTGATGTGTGCGTGTGTGGTGTGTGTGTGGTGTGTGTAGTGTGTGTGTGTGTGTGTGGTGTGTGTGTGCCAGTGTCCATTAATATTTCGATCACTTTCCTTGTTACACACGAATATGTGAACACGGTGCACGAACTCGCGGCACCAGCGACTGTGACTAGCGTATTTTTTTTTATAGGGTTAGGCTATTAATGATATTTTGATGCACTTGTTAATTTAGTTACAGTTTTATTGTTTGTAAATTTGTCACACAACTTAGAGCCTATTTATTTCGATTATCAATATGATCTTTACGAGCTTTTTTGGACAAGGGGGGGATCAGTGTTTATCGTTGGTATCTGATAGTCTTGCTACTCAATCTCTTCTAACTGGATATTTTGAAAAGTAAATCTCTCTTCATGGGACGTGAACTGCATACATTTGATGATATGCTTGCTTACGTTCGCCCGATGACTAAAGTATTCTAGAGTATTAGTAGACTGTAGAATTCATCTTCGTCATCCGCCCTTAAAAAACGTTAAGTGGACGTGTCTGCATTGTGTTGTGGTTTGCAGTATAACTGTTATATTTGCGCCTTTCGGCCCAACACATCAGACTTCTGCACGACATTTTTGAGTACCAGGTTGTCTTCCCTCTTCGATCCCTGCTCGCGTGGCCAGACTAGACAGGTTAGTCTGTTACTGGAGGCACCACGGAGAGGTGGAGCAGGGTCTTGATGGTTTTGGTTCACGGATCCTGGCGCAAGCCATCAGCTGTGGGTCGCTGACAACTTCCAGCTCTGGTGCTGGGAGCTTGCCTTCGCTCTTCGTTGATTATATCACAAACATCATACCGCCAAAACAAAATCAACGTCCTATTTTAATGATCCCTTAATGCCTTATTCTTTGCTGCTAAAAATAGAATGAACAAAAGTTGTTTAAGCTGTTTAACTTTGAACAAATATTTTCCTGCGATAGTTTTTTTTTTGTTTAAAACTCAAGTCTCAAGCAAACCTGTACTCATTTACATTTGCCAATTTGAACTATCAAGAACTACAGAGTGTACAACGTAAAACCGGCCCAGAACACAGCAACTCACGCGACTAAGAAATGAAAATTAAAACCACAAACACTCTTTTACAAACATTCGGCTGCGCACTTCCAATATGTGATCCAAGTGTAAACATTCTACTTTCCACGAGTAGAAATGTAAGAGAGTATTCAATTAGTTTATTACGTTTTCTTTTCATTGTTTGAAAGAGCTGTTATTGTGTAGCGTACCTGTTTTAAGGTACTCACACATTACTATTACTTCTTAAACAAATACTTGCCACGATCTGCCATGGCAATTACAAATTATCTCACAAAATCAAATTTCAACGTTTTCGCTAAACAAAGTCGATAATCCCAACAATTCAGACCATCTAGGACTCCTATAACTAAAGATCCAGAAACATACACTCAAATTACCCAAAACAAAGCAACCAATGAAAATTCGGTGCCGTCCTGAAATAGAAAAATAATGGTTTAAACAGGGAATGGCGATCCGTTTTCCTGACGTACCTGATTGTTTTAACTTTCAGTCTGCTCGGCATTTAGAGTGGATTTAAGTGAACATGGGTTAAAATTGCAAAATAATTAACGCTACAAAATTTCTGTCTCACAAATTTTAAGCAGACACTTTACTTGACAGAAAAAATACGACTTCTAATGATGGCATTTTTTGTACTGTGTTTGTGTATTTAATCTGGCCTTATTCTATTTCGCGTGTCATATATATATATATATATATATAAATATATATATATATATATATATATATATAATATAACAGAAGGGCGAAGCTCTTGATGTAATACGATTTACTAGAGTTAATAATTGAGGACAAACGTAAGCGAGGAAAGAATTGTTCGAAGTATTTAATGAATGTAATTATACTTAACATCGTAAATGAGAAAAATGTAAACGCAAGTTTGTAAATGGAAGAACTGATATGAGATTGAAGGAGAATTGATGTGAAGAATTGAGCTCGTGTATTTGAAGTGAGCAAACGCTGCAACAGAGAGACCATGTTAGCTTCTGTTTCTATGTACTTCGATGTCAATAAGTGTAATACGAGCTTCTTCATCATCATCATCATCATCATCATCATCATCATCATCATCATCATCATCATCATCATCATCATCATCATCATCATCTCCTTCTTCTTCTTATTCTTCATCATCATCATCTTCATATTTTGCTTCTTCCTCTTCTGATTCTTTGTCTGCACCTTCATCTTCATCTTCTTCATCATTACCTTCTAACTTTCGTTTTCTTCTTTTTCTTTCATTCTCTTCTTTCACTTTATTTCTTTTTCTTCTTCGTGCGCATCTTCGTCTTCATCATTTTGATTTTCGTTTTGTCATGTACTTCTTTTTCTCTTCATGTTTTATTTTTTGTCATATTCACCTCATTATCTACTTCTTCGTCTTTTCCTTCGTTCTCTTCTTCTTCTTTTTGTCCCTCCTTCTCGTCTTTTTTTCCTTATCATCAATCGGCTCGGACTGTGCCTACTAGTCAAATAAAGTAAAGTACCCCCGTCACGCCAAGTGGCGTATAGGGAATATGGTGGTAGTGACCATATGTTTTACAGACCTTCGGCACATGATTTTTGGGGTAATGTGGTCGGTATTACGTCCGTGCCGCTTTACTTCCTCAGAAAAAAAAACCGGTACCCATTAAAGGCTGAGTGAACCGGAAGCCGTCGGTTGGGATCGAATCCTACCTCTTGTCCTTTGTAGTCCAGTTCACCTACCACTGAACTATCGCGGCTCCCTTTGCCCACTAGTACTTTGATCTATTTTCTGATAACCCAGAAAGCTCTTTTCTGAACAGAACACGAACTCCGTAGTCCTGCTAGTGGATGTGGAGTAACTTCAGAAAGTTGATGAAAGTAATTTCAGTACTTGTGGGCCTGTTTTACAAAAAAATTAAACCAGCAATAAATTACATCACGCTTTTGTTTGATGTTAAGCTGTTACAAATTCTTTGGCGTGCTCAACTTGAACACAAGGCTTGTCCTTATCGCTCGCCTCCGAATAATCATATAAGAAAAGACATACAGTATTATGTATCTTAATGTCAAGGTCATTGAAAAAGAAACCTAATCTAAATGGGATTGGGATCGTGTAACTTCTCTTTCTCCTACAATCTTCTCTTCATAGCCCGCCCGTAAAGTAGCGTTAAATAAATGCAGATGTGTTATGTCGTGGTTTACAGCAAGTTTTGATAACTTCGCCTTTCGAAACAACATTTCTGATTTCAGTGAGTATATTCAGGAATAAAAACAGAATTAAAACAGGTAAATGAATTTAAATATTTGGGAACTTTGTTAACCTCAGACGGAAGATGCACGAAAGAGGTGAGATGCAGAATGGCTCAGGCAAAAGCAGCTTTCCAAAAAATGAGGAAGAAACTATGCAATCCATTTTTGACAAAAGAAAAAAGAAAAAGAGTTCTTGAATGTTATGTAGAGCCAGTCTTAACATATGGATATGTGAATCATGGACAATAGGACAACAGATAAGAAAATTACTGGAGTCTGTAGAAATGTGGTTTTACAGAAGAATGTTGAGAATACCATGGACAGCTAAGAGGAGTAATGAAAATGTTCTGAAAGAGGTCAAAGCAGAAAGAGAGCTAATTTCCAATATTAGGAAGAAACAATCATCATTTTTTGGCCATGTAATGAGAAGAGAACAGCTGGAATATACTGTAACAACTGGAAAAATTGAGGGACGAAATAATAGAGGGAAGCAAAGCGAAAAGATACCAGACAGCTTAAGAGAATGGCTTGGCAGAAAGTCAACAACAGAAATGATAAATAACTGTCGAGATCGAAAGTTGTGGAGAGACATGATCACCTACGCCAGCAGGCCCGGTACTTGATGATGATGATTCAGGAATATAGAAATAGGGCTTGCTCGAAGGCATTGGTTGGTGTCTCTGAAGATGTTAAGGTTGATAGTTATTTCTTAGCATTATATCTCTAGCAAAGTCATGAAGGGCTGAATTCTGTGTGAATATTACATTTTCCTATTTTTCACACCTTCAGCTGTGTGCTCAGGTGTCCCTCGCTATACAGGCAAATATTCTCCGACTTCAGAGGCACTCTCATTTGTATCGTGGAGAATTTTAACGCTTTATGTCGATTTTTTTTTTCTGTTTAATTTTGCAGCGGCCATTTTTGTTACATACTCTTTTCTATTTCCAACTGGGAAGAGTATTTTAAACTGCGCAAAACACAAACGGGATCCCCTGCTTGTTGCAGTTATCCAAGAGGGCTAGACATCGAATTGCACTATCCAGAAACCAGGGCAGGGTAGAGCCGCAAAGAAATAACGGATTTGATTTTTCCCCCCACCGGCTGTGGTGGGAATCAAACCCTAGATCTTCTTGTCAAGAGCCCGATGTCTTATCTCTAGACCACCTACTCTCCCCAAGGAGCTGATTAAAACCTGTTTCATTTTTGTTGTGTAAAATGGCCGGGCTGGTTGTCTCAGTGCTCTCGAGTAGGCAGGATGATTTCGTCAATAAATGTGAACCTGCCACCTGGAATACTTGCAGTACTCTTGCAAGAGCATCACATCAAAAGTGGTGATGTCAGACAAGAGCGCTACGCAGGGAGCCAAAGAAGACTGGTAAGTCAACATAAAACTGGTGATGTCAGACAAGAGCGCTACGCAGGGAGCCAAAGAAGACTGGTAAGTCAACATAAAACTGGTGATGTCAGACAAGAGCGCTACGCAGGGAGTCAAAGAAGACTGGTAAGTCAGCGTAAAACTGGTGTTGTCAGACAAGAGCGCTACGCAGGGAGCCAAAGAAGACTGGTAAGTCAGCGTAAAACTGGTGTTGTCAGACAAGAGCGCTACGCAGGGAGCCAAAGAAGACTGGTAAGTCAACATAAAACTGGTGATGTCAGACAAGAGCGCTACGCAGGGAGTCAAAGAAGACTGGTAAGTCAACATAAAACTGGTGTTGTCAGTCGCTACACGTTGAGTTGTGTTGAGTTGTGCTGAGTTGTGCTGAGTTGTGCTGAGTTGTGCTGAGTTGTGAATTAAAACAATGATGTAGTTGTTCGATGTGTAGTGAGGTTTAACTGTTGACTAAACTAAACTAAACAAAACCAAACCGAACCAAACCAAACCAAACCAAACCAAACCGAACCGAACCAAACCAAACCAAACCAAACCAAACCAAACCAAACCAAACCAAACCAAACCAAACCAAACTAAACTAAACTAAATTAAATAACATACTAACTAACTAGCTAGCTATAGCTAACTAGCTTACTAACTAACTAATCGACTAGCTAAGTAACTGACTGACTGACTATATAAAAGAAAGAAACAAACTAATTAATCAAATGACTAACTGACTAACTAACTAATTAACTAACTAGCTAATTAACCAACCAACTGACTGGCTAACTAACTAACCGACTGACTAACTAACTAGCTGACTAAGTAATTATCTATTTAGCTGGCTGACTGACTTACCAACTATATCAGATTTTAGCACATTTGGTACCGACTTTCCTTCCCTCTTCTACCCTTACTATTTTTTTACCAAATTGATCGGACCGAATCCACGCTAACCACGGCCGGATCAAGAAGGAGCGTATAACCAGCTCTGATACACTTCTTTGTACAAGTCGCTCTGATACACTTCTTTGTACAAGCCGCTCTGATACACTTCCTTGTACAAGTCGCTCTGATACACTTCTTTGTACAAGTCGCTCTGATACACTTCTTTGTACAAGTCGCTCTGATACACTTCTTTGTGCAAGTCGCTCTAATACACTTCTTTGTACAAGTCGCTCTAATACACGTCTTTGTGCAAGTCGCTCTGATACACTTCTTTGTACAAGTCGCTCTAATACACGTCTTTGTACAAGTCGTTCTGAAACACTTCTTTGTACAAGTCGCTCTGATACACTTCTTTGTACAAGTCGCTCTGATACACTTCTTTGTACAAGTCGCTCTAATACACGTCTTTGTGCAAGTCGCTCTGATACACTTCTTTGTACAAGTCGCTCTAATACACGTCTTTGTGCAAGTCGCTCTGATACACTTCTTTGTGCAAGTCGCTCTGATACACTTCTTTGTACAAGTCGCTCTGATACACTTCTTTGTACAAGTCGCTCTGATACACTTCTTTGTACAAGTCGCTCTGATACACTTCTTTGTGCAAGTCGCTCTGATACACTTCTTTGTGCAAGTCGCTCTGATACACTTCTTTGTGCAAGTCGCTCTGATACACTTCTTTGCAAAAGTCGCTCTGAACACTTCTTTGCAAAAGTCGCTCTGATACACTTCTTTGCACAAGTCGCTCTGATACACTTCTTTGTGCAAGTCGCTCTGATACACTTCTTTGCACAAGTCGCTCTGATACACTTCTTTGTACAAGTCGCTCTAATACACGTCTTTGTACAAGTCGCTCTGATACACTTCTTTGTACAAGTCGCTCTGGTACACTTCTTTGTGCAAGTCGCTCTGATACACTTCTTTGTACAAGTCGCTCTGATACACTTCTTTGTACAAGTCGCTCTGATACACTTCTTTGTACAAGTCGCTCTAATACACTTCTTTGTACAAGTCGCTCTGATACACTTCTTTGTGCAAGTCGCTCTGATACACTTCTTTGTACAAGTCGCTCTGATACACTTCTTTGTACAAGTCGCTCTGATACACTTCTTTGTACAAGTCGCTCTGATACACTTCTTTGTACAAGTCGCTCTGATACACTTCTTTGTACAAGTCGCTCTGATACACTTCTTTGTACAAGTCGCTCTAATACACTTCTTTGTGCAAGTTAAACTTGTTAACATGTGGTGAACATTCCAAGCGCGGCGCTATAACAACCGTCAACCTCAATAGCGACGTATTTAAAACAGTGTGCAGACGTAGTCTTCTCCAATTAGCTAAACTGATATAGAAGTTTAAGAGAGTCAGCCAAGAGGGAGATGCACAGAGTAGCAGGGAGATTGTGGGTCACTTAGGTCATGAGCTTTGAAAATATCTAGGGACAATAACAAGAACTACAATACAGTGGAATTAAATTAATGCAGGAAAACTCTGAAGTATCTAACAGATAATTAAATTAATGATAACAAACTGTGAAGTGTGTAACAATGATAATTATGTGATTATTAATGAAATAAAATTGTGAAGTATATGACAAATAATTAAATTAATGAAGGAAAACTGTGAAGTGTGTAATAAATACTTAAATTAATGATGAAAAAACTGAAGTGTGTAACAAATAGTTAAATTAAAGAAGAAAAACTGAAACATCAAACAAATAAATAAACTAATAAAGGAAAACTGTGAAATGTGTAGTGAGTAATTAAACTCAACCAAATAATCAAATCGTCTATTTATGAAATATTATTTTAGTGGCTTGCTGTTCAAAACAAAATAACTTTCGCTCATTAACTCCATTACGATTTAACTCTTTTCTATTTCCGGTATATGAGGAGCCGCGGCAGAGCAGAAGAAAGTGAACAGCTCAACTGAAGACATGGGATCGGGTTTGATCCTGATCGATGGCTTCTAGGTTCACCAAGTCTTCTAAAATGGATTCCAACGATTTGTCTGGGGAATACAGCGACCATGTCGTAGTGTTGACACAGAACTAAAACAATTGTCGATACAAAGAATAAGGACATTAACAACATATTCCTTATAAATCACACTCGAGGAGTGGCGAGTGTTCATTATTTTTCTCAAATGACAGAGTTAAAATGTGTTAAGGACTCAACTGTAGATCTGATTAGTCTATTCAAAACTTACCTTCTAAGTCATCTTGGGTTGGCTCATCCTGGGGATAGTCGTAGACATAATCAACATCGTCTGATTCCTCGCCATCGTTTGGTTCATCTTCATCAAAAATATCATTCTCGTTGCTGGAATCTTCTTCATGATTATCCATCATCCTAATATCAGCTTTAACAGACTCGCTGACTGCGTCATCGGCTTGGCCCTCTTGTCCTTGACGTTCTGTGAATGTCTCGTGCTGTCCAGGCGTCTGAAATTGATGGCTAGTCGAGCGTGTGACAGAACGTATCTTCCGGGACATCAAGTGATTTACTTGATGATCGTCTAGGTTAGTGAATAATCGAGCAAGCTCCAAAGGCGAGGAGACTTTCGCCAAGTTCGCTTTTAGATGAGACAAAGTTATCGGTTTCATCTTCACCTAAATTGATTAAGCAAAGAATGAATAAATAACAGATGAATAAATAAATGAATTAATAAATGATTAAATCAATAAATAAATGAATAAATAAATGAATAAATAAATGAATAAATAAATAAATGAATTAATAAATGATTAAATCAATAAATAAATGAATAAATAAATGAATAAATAAATTAATATAATGTCGATGCTTTCTTTCTGATGTTCACCAGATGACTACTAAACGAATGAATAGCTCTCTTCATCATCCGTCCTTAAAAGGACGTGAATTAAAATTTAAAAAAGGTAAAAGTGATGTGCTAACAGCTGTACAGCTTTTAAAGCTGTCACAATACCACTTTATCCGTTCTTAAATTGTTACTCCTAACATCAGCTTCACAGCAGCTTTGCATTTCTATGCATACTGATGAAATTGTTATGCCTTTACCTCCTTAAATGGACGTTAAGTGAGAATGGACACATTGTGTTGTGATTTATTTGCGCCTTTCGACCCAAACATCCGACTTCAGAAAGACATTTGTGAGTGCCGGGTTGCTTTCCTTCTTCAATCCCTACTCGCTTGGTCTGACAGGATAGTTTATTTTCAGAAGCACCCACAAGAGGTGGAGGAGGGCCTTGATCAGCTCTGATGTTCGAGGATCCTGACACTTGCAGTCAGCTGTGGGTTGCTGATCGAATTCAGTTGCTGAACAGGCGCCTTGTCACCTGTCGATATTTTAAATTAGTAGAACAATATAGATCGGATGTGAAGAACGATATAGTTCCCGTGTGTTACCGGGGCCTCATTATGTGGGAAGTAAAGAATAGTGACACTGTGACCTTCCAGGCATGTCGTAAGAGGCGACTAAGGCGGTTGATCGATGACTTGACAAGCTGTCATTGTAAAAAGCATTGTTATGGAAACAGAACCATAGATTTTAGAAGCAGTGATCTCTGCAATATGTGCCATTTTGGTCTGCAAGGTTTCTGTTTTTGAGATTGTAGTTCTGCCCTATGTGCCGTCTTCGGCTCGAAAGGACAATAGATAGATAGAGATAGAACAATATAGATACCTCAAAGAGATACAGTGAAGATGATGGCGCTGGATAGGACACACACTGTGGAAGCCAACTGAGAGTATTACACAACATGCCCTTTTCTGGAATCCGCAAGGAAAAAGACAATGAGAAAGACCAACATATTCTTGGAAAAAAACAGATGGAAGCAGTGATGATGGGGAAGACATGGAATGGCCTTAAAAAAGAATGGCAAAAGACAGAACGGATTGAAGTGTGTTTGTTGAAGACCTATGCTCCACAGTAAGCTAGCTGAAAGGTAGAAGAAGAAGGAGAATGCAGTCGTATATCATTTACTGTTGTCGATGTGCACACATAGCAGTACTGGACGGAAAATTAAAAGAGGGACGCAAACGGGAGAGAGAGATGTGCAGCCTAAAAACAATTATCACAAACAAAGGCGCAGCGACAAAAAGAAAAGGAAGGGGTATTAAAAAAACATAAAGCCAAAGGATTTGTAAAAATAAAGGATAAACTACTACCCATAATGTCAAGTAATTTGGTTCTGCCGCTGTAAGCATAAAACATTAAAAACATCACAGCACAAGGCTTCAATAACGCTTATCTCCCCTTACTCTTTTATATAAGGTCTTTATCATCGTCCTTTAAGGAACAAAAACAAACAGTAGGAGCAACTATGTTTTAAAGAGCAGAAAGAACTAGAACAATAGCGGTTTTACATAGAACAATTGCAGTAACAGCAACAGCCGTCTTTTTGAGAGCAAAAACATCCGAGAGAAGAACTGTGAAAAGAATTGTTTTCGTCTTTTGACAAATAGAACTACATAAAGGTCAAGGTTTCAGCGACCTCTAAAATATAAACAACATCGTGGCCATTTTGCTAAAGAAGGTCTTTTCGTGACTAAATGTAGACACGTCATCAAATTATGATAAAGAATTGGCTCCAGTGTACAACTACCAGCTACCCCACTCAAAGAAAGCATTCATGTATGTTTTAAAACTAAGTGATAAAGTCAAGAAATAAAATTGATTATTTTTATGTGTAACCTAACATCTAAATCCCTTTACCACCTTGTTGATATAACGATTATTTGAAGTTGAAAGAAAGAAGAAAAAAAAAGAACAGAAATTGTAAAACCTACAAATTCTATTTTGGCTCCGAAAATTGCAGCTTTAACATGGGGCTAAGGCACAGTTCTGCAACAGGGCTGAAAGCTGTCAGTGAATTATAGCTGACGGTTTGCGTCAAGATTAGTAGACCGGAACTATCCAGGTCATACTCCATCTCTCCGCGGTGTCCCTAGAAACAGACTAACTGGTTTAATCTGGCAAGTAAATTGGAATCGATAGAGAAGGCGACTCGGTACTTAAAAAATGCCGTGATTAAATCGGATGCATTGGGCTGAAAGGCGCATATATTACAGTTCTATTGCAAACCACAATACAGCGCACCCACTTAACGCCCTTTAAGGGCGGATGATGAAGAGATCTAACTATTCCTTTAGTCATCGGTTTAACGCAAGCAAGCAACATTTATAACACAAAAGATATAATCATATATTCGTATCTTATGAGGGCGGTAAGAGAGTTCATCGGTGCTATACAGAACCAATTCTGACCTATGGAAGCGAATCATGGATAGTAGACAAACAAAGGAAAGACGATTAAACACCACAGAGATGGGATTTCTCAGAAGAATGTTGAAAGTTTCCTGGACAGCTAAAAATACCAATCAGGAAATTCTGAAAGAGGCCAACGCAAAAAGGGAACTCCTAAATAACATCAGGAAGAAGCAATCAACTTTTTTCGGGCACATCATGAGAAGAAAAAAGTTGGAATACTTGGTTACAACTGGCAAAATAAGAGGAAAGAGAGATCGCGGACGACAAAGAGGGAAATTACTGGATAGATTGATGTCATGGCATGGAAAACAGTCAACAACAGAACTGATACGATGCACTGTAGATAGAAAATTGTGGAAGGACATGATCGCCTATGCCAACCGGTATGGCACATGATGATCATGATGAGGGCGGTTGCTGCCTTTGAACATAATAAAACAAGGGATGAAGAAGAGATGAAATATCAAATAAATAAAGAGTCTGCAGTGACGGCAGACGTATGCCCTTACATGCTGTTACTTTTATTACAAAATATACAGTTTGATTCCAGTATACACTTTTCTGTACTGAATGAGACAATTGTATAAACTTACAGAAGGTTTAACTTTTGATATTTTGGATCTCCCTTGTTGAGGCGAGGTTTGTTCAAACAGCGCTGCTTGTTGTTTGTTATGAGGAGATTCTGCTCTGCTGTTCAGGATGTGTCCTGCTAGTATCCCCCACAAGACGATGACCTGCAGCAGATACAGCAAGCACAGAGACCACTGTCGCAGCATCACACCTTGCTTCTATGTGAGAACAAAGAACGTGAATTAACTGATTGTTTATTTATTTGCTACTATTATATATGTCAAAAATGGATTGCATAATATCTTCCTCATTGTTTTGAAAGCTGCTTTTGCCTGAGTCATTCTGCATCTCACCTCTTTTGTACATCTTCCGTCTGAGGTTAACAAAGTTCCCAAATATTTAAATTCATTTACCTGTCTTAATATTGTTCCACTTGTCTTTATTTTGCACTGAGGTAATGTCTTTTTCTTTGTTGTTACAATTACTTCTGTCTTTTTGATATTAAGGCTGAGTCCTTTATTTTTGCTTTATTTCACTATAATGTACAACATTTCTTGTAAATAATTTTCACTCTTAGCGAGTGAAACATATGGATGTGAATCATGGAGAATAGGACAATAGACGAGAAAATCACTGGAGTCTGTAGAAATGTAGTTTTACAGAAGAATGTTGAGAATACCATGGACAGCTAAGAAGAGTAATGACAATGTTCTGAAAGTGGTCAAAGCAAAAAGAGAGCTAATTTCCAATATTAGGAAGAAACAATTATAATTTTTTGGCCATGTAATGAGAAGTGAACAGCTGGAATATATTGTAACAACTGGGAAAATTGAGGGACGAAAAGATAGAGGGAAGCAAAGAGAAAAGATACCAGACAGGTTAGGAGAATGGCTTGGCATAAGGTCAAGAACATAAATGATAAATAACTGTCGAGATATAAAGTTGTGGAGAGACATGATCACTTACGCCAGCAGGCCCGGTACTTGATGATGATGATTATATATGTCCAAAAATGTCGAATATACGAAGTCGAGAGGGAGAGGGAGTTCGACTGGGTAAAGTTATATCTCCATATTCCGTGCCCAAGCAGAGCAGGCAACGTGAAATGAGGCAGAAAGGCCCAATGTTGAAACTTGATGGAAAAACCCTGTGGATCAGTGGGGCTGACTTGTTCATTCTGTGGTCGTGTGTGTTTGTCAAACATTGGTAGAATTAGCCACGAGAGAAGATGCTCGACAAAAACAAAACCTCAAAAAAATACACAATAGCCTCAACTACACCGTCTGACAAGACGAAAAGGACCATACTCATACTATTATATCATCATCACCATCATTGAATGCTGCCTCCGCATCGAAGGTTCGCTACCATGGAGCGCCATTCCACTCTGTCTCTTGCTTTGATGGTGCAGATTGTCATAGGTTGACTTGTCCATCTTTTGATTGTTCTAGTCCATGTCAGTCTTGGTCTGCCTCTTTTACCTTGTATTTTCCCTTCCAATATTACTTTATTAGGCTGTTGTGTCTTTTAACATGCTCCAAAAATTTCATTTGTCTTGTTTGAATTGTGTTTAGTAGTTCTCTTTTTATTTTTAGTTGTTTCAAAACTTCATCATTTGTTTTCCTTCCTTTCCATCTAATTCTTCTATATATCCACATTTCAAAGGCTTCAATTTTCTGTTCTGTTTTCTTGTCTAATGTCAATATTTCTGCACCATATAGGAATATTGAGAAGATGTAACATTTTGCTCTTCTTAGTTTTAGCCCATTAGTCTTTAAACTATTATATAGTTTTGATAAAATTTGGTTTTCTACCTTCTTGGTAGATGTTATTATTAATGTGGTAGTCCGGTAACCTAGTTGGGAAAACCACTCCACTAGCTACAGATGTTCCGACAACCTGTGTTCGATTCCCGCTGGAAGCAGTGTGAATTTTACTCGTGGTTGGAAAAAATACCCCCGCGGTCGACCCAGCCACTGGCAGAAATGGTAGCATGATAGCACTTAGGGTAGTTCTAGAACGGCACCTCGCATTTGAGTTACGATGCTTAAGGCGACATTGGACAGGAGTCTCCGAACACTTCTGGATAGGCGGCCGAGCACATATGGGTGAAAACTCGCGCTAAGACGCCGATTCAAGTCTCGTATCTCCACCTTTATTCATTTTAATTGTTAATTTATTTGTTAACTTATGCATTCTTTCTTTCTTTGTTTATTCTTTTCTTTCTTTGTTTTTGTTTCCTCACTTCCTCTTTTACCCTTTCGGGTGTCGAGAAAGATACAAAGTTCTGCTTCTCACCCTTTCAGCGGCTTCATCATTGTCAATTAAATATTGTTGTAGCGCTTCTTTGATGTTGTCTAACTCTGGGACTACCTCTTGCTCTTTTGTCCTCTCCTCTTTTAATATAAGTGTTAATCGCATCACAGTCTTACTAGAGGGACACATACCAATTCATTTGTTGTTTATGCACGCAGATTAGGATTGCTTCATTGCTTACTCTTTCTCTTTTAATATCATTTCTGATTCTGTATTTTGTAATCCATTAATTTAAGCATTAATTTATTTTAATTAACATTTGTTTGCTACCATTTTGGTTTATCAATTAGTCTCATATGTATGAACAATTCCCGCCATTGAATACATAAAGAAACAACAGATAAAATGGTCTGGCCACGTGATAAGACAGAAAGATTAAAACACAACACAGCGAGCATTTAATAAACGTTACGAGAAAATCCAGACTCAAGGGTCAACTACGAAAGAGATGGATTGACGGAATTTTAGAAAAACTATGAAACATAGCAGTAGAGGCTAACAGAAGAGCAAAAGAGGACAGACATTCTCTCTCTCTCTCCCCTTCCCCCTTCCTTCCCCACGAAAGGCAAATTGAGGACGGATAAAGAAGAATTATTCCAATTCTCCATCATTATTTTGATTTGACCTGGTCACATACCGTCAGCCAAGGGCCGGTACTCTTAGTTGTGTATAATAGGCAACAACAAATTCCCACTACAGTCATCCCTCGCTACTTCGCGGTTCATTTAACGCGGTCTCAGTACATCGCGGATTGTTCAAAAATTCAAAATTGAGGAATTATGGCGTCATCTTTTTCACCTCCACCGTACTGCACAGGTGTCTCATCGACATTTATAAAAAATCAAGCGAAGAGAAGCTATTGTCAGATGTGAGTTACGGACCTTGTTATAAAAGAAAAGTTTATATTATATCATATTTATATTATTTATACATTATTTTATGTATGTTGTTTATACTATTAATATTTTATTTACATATTTGAAACTATTCTTTAATGTTCTAATGACATTAACATATATGGACTTATATGGTTTCATATACACTTATTGATATTATACATACACAAAAAATGTACGTATGTTAAAAATGAGAGGGTGACACTACTTCGAGGTTTTTCACTTATCGAGGCCGGTTCTGGTCCCTATTAACCGTGATAACTGAGGGATTACTGTACTTTGCAAAATACGAGATCATCATTCTCGTTTCCTTGGTATTGTACTAACAATTAATCCGTTTTCGATGTCTTCCGCCGAGGTGTCCTTGATGTGCCTTTGACTTTCTTCAAATCTTTTATTTTCTAAATTGTTATATACTTACATATTGGTTTTTGTAATCAATTGTGCTGCCCTCTTTGTATGTCTTCTACTAAATAAATACCTATTGACCGGAATGGTAAGTATTTTTATAACTAAATAAATACCTATTGACTGAAATGGTAAGTTTGTTTATAACTAAATAAATGCCTATTGACCGGAATGGTAAGTTTTTTTTTATAACTAAATAAATACCTATTGACTGAAATGGTAAGTTTGTTTATAACTAAATAAATACCTATTGACCAGAATGGCAAGTTTATTTATAACTAAATAAATACCTATTGACCGGAATGGTAAGTTTGTTTATAACTATATAAATACCTATTGACCGGAATGGTAAGTTTGTTTATAAACAAGAAAACTTTAAAAACAAAAATTAAAAAATGAAATTAACAATAAGTAATCGGTTGTCATACAGTTCGTCTTTGTTCTTTATTTGATGAGATTGCTGATTATAGGGAGTGAAAGGCGTGAGAAAAGAACTTCCTGCAAATGTTTGTGCCAGCAGAAGACTTCATTAAGTTTAACAATTTGCAGGTTGTGATTAAAAAATACGAAGATATAAGTTGATTTTAAAGAGCTGGATTCAGGGAAATAGGAATTAAAGTTAAATGATTTATTTCCGGCTTGTCAAATAAAATTGTTTCTTGGCTAGGAGTCAAAACTTTAATGACATTTGTGAACGGAGTATTTGCAGTTGTGTATTTGAGTCTCCAAGAGTTATGTTGCAATAAATAGAGAAGGATGAATGAAGTAAGCAAAGATCATGATGAATTAAAAACAAATATCATAGCCATAAATTACAATTTATATTTTAAAATAATTAATTAAAACACGAGATAAGATTTCTAATGTTTAGGAAGTTAGTATTCAGCGATCAGCTCTTGTTATGCATTTAGACATTTGGACCAGCTTGGATCACGAACAAGACAGTGCGTTTGAGGTCATCATCAGTTCCTTATATTTGTGTTCTCTGTGTTTTGAGATTCTGCAGTCATACAGTGTTTTCTCTGGAGTGGACGTTATTGCTGAGATTTCAAATCGAGGCTGAAGTGAGGAACATAAATAGAAAGCAAACTAATTAATTGGATAATTAACACCAATGACAAGAAATACATTTGTAACTTTTAAAACATAACTGATACTCTGCCCTCGTAAAGGAAGAATTAACGGAATCTTAGGAATACTTAGAAACGTTATTAAAGGGCAGACCAACCAAATGGAATGTTAGAAATACTTAGATACATGATTAAAGGGCAGACCAACCAAACGGAATGTTAGAAATACTTAGAAACGTTATTAAAGGGCAGACCAACCAAACGGAATGTTAGAAATACTTAGAAACGTTATTAAAGGGCAGACCAACCAAACGGAATGTTAGAAATACTTAGATACATGATTAAAGGGCAGACCAACCAAACGGAATGTTAGAAATACTTAGATACATGATTAAAGGGCAGACCAACCAAACGGAATGTTAGAAATACTTAGAAACGTTATTAAAGGGCAGACCAACCAAATGGAATGTTAGAAATACTTAGAAACGTTATTAAAGGGCAGACCAACCAAATGGAATGTTAGAAATACTTAGATACATGATTAAAGGGCAGACCAACCAAACGGAATGTTAGAAATACTTAGAAACGTGATTAAAGGGCAGACCAACCAAACGGAATGTTAGAAATATTTAGAAACGTGATTAAAAAGGGGGGGGGGGGAGGGGGCGATTAACCAAACGGAACGTTAGGAATACTTTGAAACGTGATTAAAGGGGAGACTAACCAAACGGAATGTTAGAAATATTTTTAAGCGTGATTAAAGGAGAGATCACCCAAACGGAATGTTAGGAATACTTGTAAACGTGATTAAAGGGGAGACCAACCATACGCAATGTTATAAATATTTAGAAACGTGATTAAAGCGGAGACTAACCAAACGGGATGTTAGGAATACTTAGAAGCGTGATTAAAGGAGAGATCAGCCAAACGGAATGTTAGGAATACTTAGAAGCGTGATTGAAAGGGATACTAACAAATGAACAAACAAATCGTAAACTATTTTTCCTCTTGACATGAAATGCGAAAAGGAAAGAAAAAAAAAGATAAATAAACACAAAACAGATGAATAAACAAAACGACAGATATGAGATGTCTCAGAGGAATGAATGTAGTAAAAAGAGACAAGAATCCAGATAAAAAAAATATAAGGGAAAACAAGTAGATGTGATACCATTTATGTGAAATATCAGACACAACAAATTCAATAGTTTCACGCATATACCAACAACAAGTAGAATCCAACAAGAAGTAGAATCCAACAAGAAGAAGAATCCAACAAGAAGAAAATCAAGAATCCATCTTGAAAGAAAATCCAGTCAGAAGAAACTTCTAGCAAGACGGGAAAATCCAGCAAGAAGGTGAATCCAGCAAGAAGGTGAATCCAGCAAGAAGAGGAAGAACGTACAGCTATATTAACACTAAAGGCGTAAAAGAAAGCGTTTTAAAACGAATGAACAAAAGTGCCACATCGTGTATTTATTATGTACGAGCAAAGAGCAAAGGTCTGTTAATGGAGCACTCCATGTTCTCAGGTCGTAGTTGTAAGACTGAGCTAGAGAGAAATATGTTTGTTTTGTTGCTACATCTGTGTCAATGAGAACCTCGCTGTCATCGTTCTCTGTTGGCGTGAGTTCGTGGGCGTTGTTACCAGCCCTGTTTGCTGTTGTGATAACATGAAGGCTATGAGTGATGACATATCGAGGCGGATGATAATGTATTGAAACTTGAATCGGGAAGTTATCTCTTTAGGATGTTATAATTTACCATTTTTCCCCCTTGATAGATTGTTGTAGAAAAAGATATAAAGAAATATCATAATAGCCATTGATATAAATTCAAACAGACTTTAAAGTTAAAATTAATCACTTAACAATTAATGGCACCTGTGTGAGAAGTAAATCGAACCAAATCAGTATTTTGGACTATAGTGCCAGACAGCACTCGTTAAATTCGTTGTTGTTACTAGCTTCCTAAGTATGCTATTTTGGTTATAAAAAATTGTACAGAAAGTTTCATTAGAGTGCCCCAGTGATTAATGAAAGCTATGGTTCAATAAACCTTAATGTTGTTTTTATGGTGAATCTTCTATTTTTGCGTTTACTTGACGACCGCAATTTTTCATCGTTCGCCCTTAAGCGACGTAAAACATTAAACGAAGACTTAGATACGCTATGTTGTGGTTTATACATTCACCCATTCATGCATTCATTCATTCACTCATTCGTTTTACTCTCGGACCGAAGGCGGCAGGCACATAGGGCGGAAACAGCAATTCTCTACCATTGACGATTTGCTGCTGGTTCTTGTAGTTTTTGGTTGTTTCTCTACCATTGACGATTTGCTGCTGGTTCTTGTAGTTTTTGGTTGTTTCTCTACCATTGACGATTTGCTGCTGGTTCTTGTAGTTTTTGGTTGTTTCTCTACCATTGACGATTTGCTGCTGGTTCTTGTAGTTTTTGGTTGTTTCTCTACCATTGACGATTTGCTGCTGGTTCTTGTAGTTTTTGGTTGTTTCTCTACCATTGACGATTTGCTGCTGGTTCTTGTAGTTTTTGGTTGTTTCTCTACCATTGACGATTTGCTGCTGGTTCTTGTAGTTTTTGGTTGTTTCTCTACCATTGACGATTTGCTGCTGGTTCTTGTAGTTTTTGGTTGTTTCTCTACCATTGACGATTTGCTGCTGGTTCTTGTAGTTTTTGGTTGTTTCTCTACCATTGACGATTTGCTGCTAGTTCTTGTAGTTTTTGGTTGTTTCTCTACCATTGACGATTTGCTGCTGGTTCTTGTAGTTTTTGGTTGTTTCTCTACCATTGACGATTTGCTGCTGGTTCTTGTAGTTTTTGGTTGTTTCTCTACCATTGACGATTTGCTGCTAGTTCTTGTAGTTTTTGGTTGTTTCTCTACCATTGACGATTTGCTGCTGATTCTTGTAGTTTTTGGTTGTTTCTCTACCATTGACGATTTGCTGCTGGTTCTTGTAGTTTTTGGTTGTTTCTCTACCATTGACGATTTGCTGCTGGTTCTTGTAGTTTTTGGTTGTTTCTCTACCATTGACGATTTGCTGCTACTTCTTGTAGTTTTTGGTTGTTTCGCTACCATTGATGATTTGCTGCTACTTGTTGTAGTTTTTGGTTGTTTCTTACTCCCATGGATGAGACTACACTAGTAATTGTTCTGCGTAACGACCTCTGGGTCTGCCTTTGTTTTTTTAACCAGATGATTTCTTCATAAATGCCTAATTGGAAAATCTTTCTTTCTTTATTCTCAGCACATGACCGCTGTATTTCCAACGTCTTCTTATAAAGCTGTACTCGTATTCTTATATAGCGCTATAATGTTTTCTAACAATTATCCTTTCACGCCGGATTCTTTTAGTAATTCTCCATAGTTTGCCTTCAGACTTACTGTGCACATCTATTTTACAGTTATTGTTTTTGTTATTGAGTTATTTGCGGGTCATCATCATTGCACTTCGAACATGTCCATAGGTGCTCAGATCCCCTCCACAGCAGGTCCCGCAGTGTCCAGCGACTGACGACTTCAGTTCTATGTTGGTTGATAAGTCTTCTATAACGCCCACTAAATTTCTAGTTTCTGGCTGTGCCCATCTTAACTCCCATCTTTTTCATCCGAAGGAGTGACATGGACTCATGGTTGTCGCAGTCCTGTGCCCTTCTCACATCTCGGAGGGCATTGTAACATCCGACCGATCAATTTGTTGACAGTCTTCAATGACAGCACAGCAAGCCAACATGTCCGCTCTTTCATTTCCCCGTACTCCCGCAGTACTTTTAAACAGGTCTCTCCAGAACTCTCCCTGCCTGTCTTTATTGCAGGTTTAACTCTCAATCGGGTTCAAAGTTCCATATCAGCACCAGTGCCAGAAAAAAAAATCAACAACTCATAACAGACTGTTGCGTCGGAACTGATCAGATCCTATTACAATTATTCATGTTTTTTTGGTATGTATGTATGTATCTTTGTTTATTTTGTTGCCATATGTTGAACAGAGAACAGCTGCAATATATTGTCAACACTTGGACATTGAGGGAATAAAAGGTAGAGGTAAAGAAAGAAAGAGAGAGAGAGAGAGAGTGTGAGAGAGTGATTGTTTGTTAGGAAGTCACAACAGAAAGAGTGAACAAATATACAGACAGAAAATTGTGGAGAAACTCATCTTCGCCAGCAGGAACAGTACTTGATGGTGATGATGATGATGGTGATGATGATGATGGTGATGATGATGGTGATGATGATGATGGTGATGATGGTGATGATGATGATAGTGATGATGATGATGATGATCGTGATATAGTGATGATAGTGATGATGATGATGATGATGGTGATGATGATGATAGTGATGATGATGATGATGATCGTGATGATAGTGATGATAGTGATGATGATGATAGTGATGATGATGGTGATGATGATGGTGATGGTGATGATGGTGATGATGATGATAGTGATGATGGTGGTGATGATGATGATAGTGATGATGATGTTGATGATGATGATGGTGATGATGATGATGATGATAGTGATGATGATGGTGATGATGATGATAGTGATGGTGATGGTGATGAGGATGATGGTGATGATGATGATGATTATGGTAGTAATGTATATTTGAGTGCATTAGTATATGTTATTATCGTTGCGGATAGGAATTTGTGTGTATGTGTTTGTATATGTATGAGATTGTGTTTGTACGTTTATATGTGCGTGGTTTGTATTATTGATGCAAGGTGAACGTGTGTATGCATATAAAGTACCTCTGTGACTCTCTTCTTGGTGCCTTGAGTAGCGTACCTACCAGAGGAAGGATCAGTCCATTTCGATTTCCTCTGAACGAAGACCGTGTAGACGACATGTAGGAGTGGTATTTCTCTGAAACAAGAGCAAACATCGTCAGCAAACATCATCAGCAAACATCATCAGCAAACATCATCAGCAAACATCATCAGCAAACACCATCAGCAAACACCATCAGCAAACATCATCAGCATACATCATCAACAAACATCATCAGCAGACATCATCAGCAAACATCGTCAGCAAACATCATCAGCAAACATCAGCAAACATCGTCAGCAAACATCATCAGCAAACATCATCAGCAAACATCATCATCAACGCAGACAGAGTTTAACTGAGAGAGGAGGTTGTGGATGGTGGTGGTCCATTTGTTTCAGGTTTTGAAATTGTATTTTGTAAGGAGGGAGCATCAGGGGCAGACAAAGATGAAGGTGGTTTCAAGACATCAGGAGACATTGAACATTACAATAGAAGAAGTGGGAGATCTGGATAGAGGCAGAGATTCTTTCGGACAGGCTGCGGTGGATGCAACGTTCTGTGTGGGATCTGGCTAGAGGCAGAGATTCTTTCAGACGAGCTGTGGTGAATGCAACGTTCTGTGTGGGATCTGGCTAGAGGCAGAGATTCTTTCAGACGGACAGTGGTAAATGCGACGTTCTGTGGGAGATCTGGCTAGAGGCAGAGATTCTTTCAGACGAGCTGTGGTGAATGCAACGTTCTGTGGGAGATCTGGCTAGAGGCAGAGATTCTTTCAGACGAGCTGTGGTGAATGCAACGTTCTGTGGGAGATCTGGCTAGAGACATAGATTCTTTCAGACGAGCTGTGGTGAATGCAACGTTCTGTGTGAGATCTGGCTAGAGACATAGATTCTTTCAGACGAGCTGTGGTGAATGCAACGTTCTGTGGGAGATCTGGCTAGAGGCAGAGATTTTTTCAGACGAACTGTGGTGAATGCAACGTTCTGTGTGGGATCTGGCTAGAGACAGAGATTCTTTCAGACGAGCTGTGGTGAATGCAACGTTCTGTGTGAGATCTGGCTAGAGACATAGATTCTTTCAGTCGAGCTGTGGTGAATGCAATGTTCTGTGTGAGATCTGACTAGAGGCAGAGATTCTTTCAGACGAACTGTGGTGAATGCAACGTTCTGTGTGGGATCTGGCTAGATATAGAGATTCTTTCAGACGAGCTGTGGTGAATGCAAGGTTCTGTGTGAGATCTGGCTAGAGACATAGATTCTTTCAGACGAGCTGTGGTGAATGCAACAATCTGTGAGAGATCTGGCTAGAGACAGAGATTCTTTCAGACGAGCTGTGGTGAATGCAACGTTCTGTGTAAGATCTGGCTAGAGACAGAGATTCTTTCAGACGAGCTGTGGTGAATGCAACGTTCTGTGTGAGATCTGGCTAGAGACATAGATTCTTTCAGACGAGCTGTGGTGAATGCAACGTTCTGTGTGAGATCTGGCTAGAAACAGAGAATATTTCAGACGAGCTGTGGTGAATGCAACGTTCTGCAACGGACATGCAACCTGATGATGATGATGAAGATGGAAATATCAGTAACTTGGTAATTATGTCATGTTATCTCCCTTCCATCCGCCATCTTTTTCTTCAACTGGCCACAGAGTGATACAGCAACCAGTGACTGACACACCACGTGGCGTCCTATTGGGCAACTGCGAAGCAATTCCACTACGTACTATCAATTACCATACTTCAAAGTTCAATGATATCCTTGATGTATTGATACCACCTTCTTTTTTGTTTGCCCCTGACGCGTGGCCCAGGAACCATGCCTTCCATTTTTGTTCTTTCCAGCCCGGTGTGTTTTTAGACAAATGACCATTGGCTGTGCACAATTATAAACAAATATAACAAAAAATGTAATGCTCTCTAGAATAAAAATATAAGTACTTCTGAAGTCGAAGGATATATGCCAGTATGGCGAGGAACACCCTTCACACAGCTAGTGTGTACAGTGAATAAGCCTGACGTCATGTAAAATTCAGTCAATGAATATTCCACAAACCAACAATGGCTTCCTCCGAGTTTAAACGCTGGACAATCATGCCGGCAAGATTACACTTGTTACATATTTCCCGTCATTTCTCTTCACTGCAGTTTCTGTCATTACTTCCGGATCTCATGCCAGTTGTATTTCTTAATTTTCAGTATGTTTCTCTCACATTCTCTTGTACTTGTTTCTCGTGAAATATATCCTATTTGATAACCATTTACTTGCATCTTATATGAGAACAATTACTGTTATCCTATATGATAAATATTTACTTTATCTCATATGATAACAATTACTTGTATCCCATATGACAACCATTTACTTTTATCCTGTATGAAAACAATTACTTGTATCCTATATGATAATAATTACTTTTATCCTATATGAGAACAATTACTTTTATCCTATATGATAACAATTACTTTTATCCTATATGATAACCATTTACTTGTACCTTATATAGCCATTTACTTGTATCCTATATAATAACAATTACCTTTATTCTATATGATAACCCTTAAAATTGTATCCTATATGATAACCATTTACTTGTATCTTATATAGCCATTTACTTGTATCCTATATAATAACAATTACCTTTATTCTATATGATAACCCTTAAAATTGTATCCTATATGATAACCATTTACTTTTATCTTATGTGATAACCATTTACTTTTATGTTATGTGATAACCATTTACTTTTATCTTATGTGATAACCATTTACTTTTATTTTATGTGATAACCATTTACTTTTATCTTATGTGATAACCATTTACTTTTATCTCATGTGATAACCATTTACTTTTATCCTACATATATTACTCTCAGTAAATTGACAGAATCCTCAAGGTATATAACGCAAAATCAAAAGCGATGCATATCAAAGAAAACACACCTCATAATCACTCAAACGTAAGGTTTCTTGAGCAGTTCTTCGCTCAGAGAAAGGCGAGCAAAAATAGCATTAGTCATACCGAGGAGAGACGAACTCGTCGATTTCAGAAAAATTATTTGATCATATAATATATTGTGACAACTGGGAAAATCGAGGGACGAAGAGATAGAGGGAAACAAAGAGAAAAGATGCCAGACAGCTTAAAAGAATGGTTTGGCAGAAGGTCAACAACAGAAATGGTAAATAATTGTCGAGATCGAAAGTTGTGGAGAGAAATGATCACCATCGCCAACAGACATGGTACTTGATAATGATGATTTGATCACATCTAATCCTTGTTTTATCCTTTTTTTTTGTTGTTATCCTTTCGGGTCTTTGCCCTGTCTACTGATAAGATTTTATAAACAGAAACGTTTATTATTGTCCGGACGTATATCCGTCAAGCTGTTACATACAATTATATGTGGGCTTTTTTTCCAATTAGAAATAACGATCATGGCTTACGACAATTATTCTCATTACGTGCATGAAGTGAATGCCATTCACGGCTTCTTGTGTTAATTTAAAAAGTGACATTTTAGTTACAGTCTTGGAAATGTTGCACGTCTAGGGTGTAAATGTCCGGAGTGTGGTACGTATGTCTCATTCTTAAAGTTGACAATTAATGGGAGTGGTTTAAATTTGTGACACCGGACACAAAATGTAAAATCGTTTACATAAACGAAAAATATATCATCGTCATCATCATCATCATCATCATCATCTTCATCATCAAGTACCAGGCCTGCTGGCGTAGGTGATCATGTCTCTCCACAACTTTCAATCTTGACAGTTATTTATCATTTCTGTTGTTGACCTTTTGCCAAGTCATTCTCTTAAAGCTGTTTGGTATATTTTCTCTTACTTTCCTATATCTCTTCGTCCCTCAATTCTCCCAGTTGTTACAATATATTCCAGTTGTCTCTTCTCATTACATGGCCAAAAAATGATGATTGTTTCTTCCTAATATTGGAAATTAGCTCTCGTGGTGATTCATGAATGTACAAAGAAATTACGACGGTGGATTTCTGTTGCCTTCCGTCGGTTTGTTTACAGTTGGCTCCGCTAGTCTTTGACTAAAAAGTCTCACCCGCAAGGCAGTGGGGTTGTTTTACTTCAGGGTACTCTCCCTTAGCCTTTTACTCTCCCGAGCATACAAGCAAGGCAACAGGGCAGCCGCAGGTTGTACTGTTTACTGCATACAGTAGCAGGTAAAATTACCAGACCTGACTCTGGAAATATTTCTATATGAGTGGTATTTTAATAGAATAGGTTTTGTAAACACCAAAAGAGTACATGGGTATTTACAGCAATCTCAGTAGGCAGGAAGGTCAAGGAGGACAATGGTGCATACATTATAACCACGGCGTAGCATGACGATGGAAGTGATGGCAGTGAGCAGGACATTCATCTGGTTAGAGTCACAAGACTACACCCACGCATGTATACTGAGTGATTCAACGAGCATGATTTAAAAAAGGGGGGGGAGGGCTCTGTACGTAGGCAAAGGTTAGAGTCATTGCAGAAGTCAAAAATACGAAAGGTCACACTTTTGTCTATGTCCCAGGACCTGCGGGAGTAAGGGGAAATGAGAGAGCGGACAACCAATGGTTCGGGCGGACGTCATCAGTGTCCTCCGAGATGTTGGAAGGGTACAGGACTTCGACAACCATGAGTCCACGTCACTCCTTCGGCTGAAAGAGATGGGAGTTAAGATGGGCACAGCCAGAAACGAGAACCTTAGTGGACGTATAAGAAGACATCAATCAACACAGAAATGGAGTCGTCAGTCGCTGGACACTGAAGGATCTGAGCACCTACGGACATGTTCAGAGTGCAGTGATGATGATTCTCAAATATCTCAATAACTCAATAATTTGTGTAACTTACCGATAAGAATATGTGTAATTTGAAAGTATGAGTGACCGCAATGTTAATTTTGAAAGTATGAGTGACCGCAAAGTTAATTTTGTAAACCACAAGCATTTATAACATTTGAGATACAGCTTCTCCTAATCAACTTGAATGTATAATAGAAGAGGTATGTGTGTTTTATATTTCTGGAAAGAAACACACATGAGTAACGTAACTAAAGTATCAGAGCTAAAAAGCCGTGAATCGCCGTTGTGGTTGGGGCTCTGGCTTAGCGATCAAATGAACGTAAAGTCAATCCCAGAGTAATCACTTTCCATGCAACCAGACTTAAAACATAAGAAGAAAGGATAATTGCTCTTCTAAGGTGCGGAAAGTGATCCCAGCAAATAAAAACACTGGCATCCATGAGCACCTAATGTGGCGTTCTTGTGGGGCTCCATTCCTCGCTCCCCAACGACACGATATAGGACACATTTTATCATTTTAATGAAATATAAAGGATATCACGAATCATTGGCCACCTCTATCTTGTCCTAACATTCCATCGTATCTTTATTTCTTAAAACTACTCTCACCTTCCTCTTCATCCTCCTCCTCTCTCTCTCTTTCTGTCTCTCTCTTTCTGTTTATCAGTGACAACTTTAAGATAAAAGGTATAGTGTGTAATGTATTATGCCAGTTGAGGGGGTACCCCTAGTATTAAATGACAAGCTAAAACTTGGCATAAACCCATCGAGGGCGAGATCTTTGGTATAAGGGGTGAAGACAAAGAAATGCACACAAATGGAGTAAAGTTGATTGTAAAGGAGAAATGGAAAAAAGATTAGAAAAAAAAATGGCATGGTTAAAGCTTTACGTAATTAATGGACAATACAAATTTGAACAACGTTTCGGTTCAATAGACCTTTCAGCTGGAACACCACACACACACACACACACACACACACACACACACACACGCACGCACGCACGCACGCACACACACACACACACATTAGCTAACTAATAATGAAGTATATAAAACAAAATAACCTCGAACTCATCATCATCATGTACCATACCGGTTGGCGTTGGCGATTATGTCCTCCAACAACCTTGTATCCATCGTTCATCGTATCAATTCTGTTGTTGACTGTTTTCCCACGCCATGACATCAAGCTGTCTAGTATTTTCTCTCTTTGTCGTCCGCGATCTCTTTTTCCTTTTATTTTGCCAGTTGTAACCAAGTATTCCAACTTTCCTCTTCTCATGATGTGCCCGAAAAATGTTGATTGTTTCTTTCTGATGTTTCTTAGTAGCTCCCTTTTTGTGTTGGCCTCTTTCAGAATTTCCTCATTGGTCTTTTTAGCTGTTCAGGGAACTTTCAACATTATTCTGAGAAATCCCATCTATGTGGCTTCTAATCGTCTTCTCAATTGTTTGTTTACTGTCCTTGATTCGCTTCCCTAGGTCAGAACTGGCTCTATATAGCACCGATGAACTCTCTTTCTCACATCTATTGACATAGTCTAGTAGACAAGTTGTGGGATCAGATTTGTTCTCGCACGGTTGTATAAACGTTGTTACGTATAAACATTGCCAGTGGCGTTATAGTTGAGGTAACCTATACAATATCCCCCCTCCCCACATAATTAGAGAACTCTTCCACCTGTATTTTGGCCCTTCCATTTAGCTAGCCAACTACACCGGGTATCCTGGGCGGACTAGCCAGCGTTTGTTTTACTTCTGACCTCAGCGCATTACGCAGGGAAGACATTTTAATTTGTATTTCTCATTCTAGCTCGAGGTTATTTTGTTTTAGACATTTCATTATTAGTTAGCTATGTAGTGCTAATTTTATTTACTTACATATATATGTGTGTGTGTTGTTTATTGTTTCTGCTGAATGCCTATTGAGCCGAAATGTCGTTCAAATATGTGTTGTCCATTAATTACTGCAAAGCTTTAACCATACCATTTTTTCTATTTCTTTTTTTAATTTCTCCTTGTTGTCACAAACCAGAGAGGGAAAGATTGTTTTCTTTGGAGAAGCAGCTCTAACGTCAAACAACTGCTGCCTTGTATTATGCTTAATGAAAACAAATGGCTATAGAAACTGCCTCTAACAAATGCATGCAGGAAACGGATGAACTGAACCGTTAGGTGTAAATCACGACGCAATGCAATTTCCTAATAAGCGTACAAAGAAAAGAAGAAGAGGAAAAAAGGATGTGTCAAATTATCTGAGAAAAAATGGCGGTATATGTTTGGTCTAAGGGAACCAGCATCCAAGAAGAAGCTAGTTTGTTGATGTCTATGAAATGGATGGATGGTTTGATGGATGGGTGGGTGGGTGAATGGGTGGATTGATGGATGGATGGATGGGTGGGTGGGTGGATTGATGAATGGATGGGTTTGGATTGATGGGTGGGTGGGTGGTTGGATGGATGAGTGGATGGGTGAGTGGGTGGATTGATGAATGGATGGGTTTGGATTGATGGGTGGATGGATGGATGGATGGATGGGTGCGTGGGTGGATGGATTATGGATGGATGATGGATGGATGGTTTGATGGATGAGTGGGTGGATGGATGGATGGCTTGATGGATGAGTGGGTGGGTGGATGGATGGATGTATGGGTGGATAGTTGGATGGATGGATGTATGGATGGATGTATGTATGGATGGGTGAGTGGATTGATGGATAGGTGTGTGGGTGATTAGGTGGATGGATGGGTTTATGGATGGATGTAAAAGGTGGATGGATGGATTATTGGATGAATGGGTGGATGGTTGGATGAATGGATGAATGGATTGGTGGATGGATTGATGAATGGATGGTTCGATGGCCGGACGGACGGACGGACAGACAGACAGACAGACAAACAGACAGACAAACAGACAGACATCATCCACAAATTTCCCAAAATGTATAACTAAGATACACAACACACACAATTTGGAGCTGGATCGGCACCAACTTGGAGGAGATCCACTGCATGGACTGTCTTGTATTGGGTTACAGAAGAATGGCGAACGAAACAAAAGCCAAATTAAAACGTGTTTAGAGTACAAATAAGCCAAAACTGTAAAGTCCAGACTTTGGAAAGTCTGTGGAAAAACTCTGGCCAAATTCTAGGAAGGAGTCTTGTTCGTGCCATACGAGACGGCAATAGGTGTGTCCATCAATGACTGCTTGTTGGTTGTGGGCCAAGAACGAAAACAGCAGATGTAACGATGACTCATGTATTCATTTACGTGGACGCACCCCTCATTTTACGTAGGTGGAGTCTCTCTTAATATCTTTCGTGTGCCAAAATATACGCATATCGAAGGATTATCTATACTAGTGCGTCACAATAACATTATTTTTAAAATGAGTATAATAAGAAATATCGTCATCTTCTTCTTTGTTTGAGTTATAAATTAATTCTTTATTTCTTCCTCTTTCACCGCTTGCGGTGTTGAGGGAGATAACTCAGATCCAGTTCTTGCTCCCCTGACAGCTTCATTCATTGGCACTTGATGCTCTTGTTGAGTTTCTCTCTTGTTGAGCTTCTCTCTTGTTGAGTTTCTCTCTTGTTGAGTTTCTTTCATGTTGTTTCTCTCATGTTGTTTCTCTCATGTTGTTTCTCTCATGTTGTTTCTCTCATGTTGTTTCTCTCTTGTTGAGTTTCTCTCATGTTGTTTCTCTCATGTTGTTTCTCTCATGTTGTTTCTCTCATGTTGTTTCTCTCTTGTTGAGTTTCTCTCATGTTGTTTCTCTCTTGTTGAGTTTCTCTCATGTTGTTTCTCTCTTGTTGAGTTTCTCTCATGTTGTTTCTCTCTTGTTGAGTTTCTCTCATGTTGTTTCTCTCTTGTTGAGTTTCTCTCATGTTGTTTCTCTCATGTTGTTTCTCTCATGTTGTTTCTCTCATGTTGTTTCTCTCATGTTGTTTCTCTCTTGTTGAGTTTCTCTCATGTTGTTTCTCTCATGTTGTTTTTCTCTTGTTGAGTTTCTCTCATGTTGTTTCTCTCATGTTGTTTCTCTCATGTTGTTTCTCTCATGTTGTTTCTCTCATGTTGTTTCTCTCATGTTGTTTCTCTCTTGTTGAGTTTCTCTCATGTTGTTTCTCTCATGTTGTTTCTCTCATGTTGTTTCTCTGATGTTGTTTCTCTCATGTTGTTTCTCTCTTGTTGAGTTTCTCTCATGTTGTTTCTCTCATGTTGTTTCTCTCTTGTTGAGTTTCTCTCATGTTGTTTCTCTCATGTTGTTTCTCTCATGTTGTTACTCTCATGTTGTTTCTCGCATGTTGTTTCTCTCATGTTGTTTCTCTCATGTTGTTTCTCTCTTGTTGAGTTTCTCTCATGTTGTTTCTCTCATGTTGTTTCTCTCATGTTGTTTCTCTCATGTTGTTTCTCTCATGTTGTTTCTCTCATGTTGTTTCTCTCATCTTGTTACTCCCAAGTGGTCCGAATTTGCCTCGAGCTCTTGTGTCCTTTTCTTCTTTTTGTGTGTGGCTTGTATTTTTATGTGACGTCAGACAAATAATAATAAATGAATATTATTATAGAGGAAAACTTCCGAGGTGATATATCAGCGAATCAATTCAAGGGAAGAGGTATGTTTACAGTAATCTGAAACAAAATCACAAATAACCAACAACAGAAGAAGAAAAAACAAACAAAAAACAAAGAACAATAGATGGTCCGATTCGAACCTAGTATGCCATCACTAGGTTCTCTACAGATGGGCAAACCACTTTACTTATTGTTTTTGTATGTAATTCAAAGTTAGTAGTAAGTAAAGAGCCCCATTTCGCCAAGTAGCGTATAGGGAATATGGTGCTAGTGACCATAAATTTTACAGACCTTCAGCACATGATTTTTGAGGTAATGTGGTCGGTATTGCGCCCGTGCCGCTTTACTTTCCCAGAAAAAAATCCGGTACTCATTTAAGGCCGGGTGAACACGGAAGTAACCGGTTTGGGATCGAACCCTACCTCTTTTCCTGTATAGTCCAGTTCACTAACCACTGAGCTATCGCGGCTCCTATTCAAAGCTAGTCCCACGCCAAAATCTTTGTTTTAGAAACTCGTTTTTGACCATGTCCTTTCTGAACACTCCTACAGCCTTTCTCAGATATCTAATTTCTGTGGTGAATTTTATTCTGATTTTTGTGTGTGTGTGAGTGACTATGAGTGGTAAGGTAACATAGAGCGGGCATTAAAATGCTTTTGTTGACGGTGTTGTGTTTGTTTGGGTAATGACTGACATGGTTTGTGTTGCAGAAGAGAGGCATCTTGTCTCAATACTTGGTTTACCTTGTTGCGCCAAATGCGGTTTTAGTTATAATTAATTATTAATGTTATCATTAAATGTTTTTTTTTTTCTTAATTTGATCATCAAATATAGTTTTAGTTATAAATAATTCTTAATTTGATCATTAAATGTGGCTTTAGTTATAACGAATTCTTAATTTTATCATTAAATGTGGTTTTAGTTATAACTAATTCTTAATTTGATCATTAAATGCGGTTTTAGTTTTAATTAATTATTAATTTGATCATTAAATGCGGTTTTTGCTTTAATTAATGATTAATTTTATTGCAACAAACAAACAAACCAGTCGTTATTTCACAATAGTAGTGCATTATATTAATTATTCGTGAACTGATCTATGTAAATATGTTGATCTTTTCTGATTGGCTACATAAATATGAATTTATCTATTCAAAATTACGTCATTATATTTACGTTGCCCTTTACATATACACTCTAACGCATGCGCGATGATGTGGTAGTGGAGTAGTTATGTCTTCGTCAAATGATTTCGTGTGTTTCAATTAATTTGACCAAATGTTACCACGATGCATTCAACTACTGAAAATAAGCACCAGGGGTTTTCTTGTGAGAAAGAACAGAGGCTTGGCTTAATAATGACCACATCACCCATTCATGTTTCAAGACTGATGGAAAAACACTGGCCACTTCCGATTCATTTTCCCTGATACCGTTTCTAGTGTCTATGAATAAAATAAGAGGACTAATAGCATATTCTTTATATTCTCAACACATATCTATTACCACATACATATCATCATCATCATAATCAAGTAGCATACCAGCTAATGTAGGTGATCATGTCTCTCCACAACTTTTGATCTTGACAGTTTTTTTTACCATTTCTGTTGTTGACCTTTGGCCAAGTAATTCTCGTGAGCTGTCTGGTATCTTTTCTTTTTATTTCCCTCTATCTCTTCATCCCTCAATTTTCCCAGTTGTGACAAAATATTTCAGCTCTTCCCTCCTTATTACATGGCAAAAAATAATGATTGTATCTTCCTAATATTGGAAAGTAGCTCTCTTTTTACTTTGGCCTCTTTCAAAACGTTTTTATTTCTCTTCTTAGCTGTCCATGGTGTTCTCAATATTCTTCTGTAAAGCCTCATTTCTACGGCCTCCAGTGATTTTTCACACATATAATGTATTAATTTGTGTTTCTTGTTGGCATGCATGACTAATTTATGTATGTGTGTGATAATGTGACGCACATATTTAAATGCGCATATGTGCTTATTTCCGTAACATCTATGCATGTTTTTATAGATAATTTATCTCTAGTAATCTGTAATCGCGCGTCTCGAGCATGGCACGAGATTTTCAGCGCATGTGCGATGACTATCAAACGTGAGCTATTGCAGGCTGGGATATCTGAAAGATATTTGATGAACGTTCCCAGACTTGTGGAGCGGACAGCTCGACCTATGCCATCGTTGATGGTGTTCTCATATAGCTGTTGTATCCATCCACTTCCCACACATCTACCATGCCAATCCTCACGCATGTGTTTCAATTTGGAACGTTTACTTGACACGTCAGGGTCATCATCATCATCATGTGCCATACCGGTTGACATAGGCGATCATGTCCTTCCACAATCTTCCATCTACAGTTCATCGTATCAGTTCTGTTGTTGACTGTTTTACATGCAATGACACCAAGCTATCCAGTAACTTGACACAAGCCATTTAATAATTGAAGTCATATTAATATGTGTCGACAGATATCGTCTACAAATCCTGGTACTCGTTAATTAAGGTCTTTGCTAAATTAACTTTTTTTGAATTCTCTGTACCAGTTTATGTTTTCCAGTACTGTACTCTTGCACCTTGTTCACTACTTGCGATTTAATTTTATTTGACCTGTCTTCATGCCATCTGACAGGACTTCGACAACGATGTGGCGGATAACCAACATGTCAAAGGAATAGTGGAAACACGGCGCCACAAAGGACGAAAGCAAGAAAAACATTCTCAGTGGAGAAGAATACAAAACATTCAATCAATGTATGACGGGAACAATGTAGGGTCAAGGCAAAGAAATGCACAGAAATTCATACAATTGCGAAGCTGCAGTGAAACTAATTGTGAGGATAAAGGGAAAAAAATATATATTTGAAAAATTAGAAAACAAAAGGTTTTTTTTAAAGCTTCACGTAACAAGTGGACAACACAAACAAGAGCGACGTTTTGGCTCAAAAAGCCTTCAGCAGGAACAAACATACAACACACACACACACACACACACAGAAACATGTATCTATATGTTTGTTCCTGCTGAAGGCATTTTGAGCCGAAACGTCGTTCTGGTTTGTGTTGTCCACTTGTTACGTGAAACATTGACCATACCGTTTTTTTTTCTATTTCCTTTTTTCGATATCTATTTTTTTGTCATTTCTCCTTAACTTAACCCGTTTCAGTTGTTACCATGTTGCTCTTTACCTCCCACACAAAGGTGCATGACGTACTTAGTTGTTATGCTGATAAGAACAACCCATAGAAGTATGATATGTTTGAAGACACCACATCGCAGATCAGTTCATTTGTGCCAGTTTGTCGTTTCATCTACAAAAAATGTGTTATACTGAGACCCTCTGTTCATTCATTAAGTCCCAGCAATATATCATTTGGCTCAGGCAAAAGCAGCTTTCCAAAAACTGAGGAAGATACTATGCAATCCATTTTTGACAATAGAAACAAGAAAAAGATTTCTTAAATGTTATGTAGATCCAGTCTTAACATATGGATGTGAATCATGGACAATAGGACAACAGACAAGAAAATCACTGGAGTCTGTAGAAATGTGGTTTTACAGAAGAATGTTGAGAGTACCATGGATAGCAAGAATATAATAGTTTAGAATAACTTGTGAATGATACAGTTTTTCTAAGAATATCAATTTTTTTGGGTATGACCAATGACTGGCATGAAAGTTCGAAAAATATCATAGTTTAATGCGACTTATAACTGATATCAACATTTAAAAATATCATAGTTTTGCATGACTTATGACTGGCAATACAGAAGAATGTTGAGAATACCATGGACAGCTAAGAAGAGTAATGAAAATGGTCTGAAAGAGGTCAAAGCAAAAAGAGAGCTAATTTCCAATATTAGGAAGAAACAATCATCATTTTTTGGCCATGTAGTGAGAAGAGAACAACTGGAATATATTGTAACAACTGGAAAAATTGAGGGACGGCGAGATAGAGGGAAAAAAAAGAGGAAAAATACCAGACAGCGTAAGAAAATGGCTTGGCAGAAGGTCAACAACAGAAATGATAAATAACTGTCGTGATCGAAAGTTGCGGAGAGACATGATCACCTGCGCTAGCAGGCCGGTACTTGATGATGATGAATATATCATTTGATGAACTGCGACAGCTCAGCGTGAATTGGGCTACAAATGACAAGAGATCAGGTTCGAACCTGATCGACGGCTTCCGGGTTCACCCAGCCTTAAATGGGTACTGGATTTTTTTCGGGGAATGTAAAGCGGCATGGGCGTAATACCGACCACATTGCCCAAAAATTAAATGTCGAACGTCTGTAAAATAAATTAGGGTCACTAACACCATATTCTCTACACACGCGACGTGACGGGGCTCTTTACCTTACTTTAACGTCTCATTTCATTTAGAACAAAAATATTTTGTGACGTAGCTTCGGTTTCTCATACTGCTCTGGTGCAACTTGACTGACACAGGCGATAACAGAACTTCACTACTTCCTGTCTCTTGCACAACCACTTGACGATTATTTTAGTTTCTTTAAAAAAAAGAGCTAATTAAATTCTAACCGTAAACGTAACAGTCGGAACAAGTTGAAATATGTTTAAAAAATCGTGGAAAATAGAGGGGAAAAAAAGATACCAGGCATCTTAAGATAAAGACATCGCAACGAGTCAACAGCAACCTCGATAAACAGCCATAAAGTCAGAAAGTTTCGGAGAGACATGACCACCTACGCCAGAAGGCATTGTACTTGATAATGAAGATAAGTTCCGTAAATAAGACAAATACGCGAGACAAAAACGTTACTTTGTTTAATTTTCCCTGTTCCCTGCGTCGTCTTATTTATTTTCCTAACCACATCCCGCCGGTAATGAATAGCGCTGCCTCGGCTCCGGTAGACTATTCCAAAACGGTCACGGAAAAAGCTAAAGCGAGGTCTTGGCAACTCCGAGTCAATGACCCCCGTGCAGTTGGAATCCTAGATCGGTCCAATCCGACCAATCCATCGTAGCAGGAATGGTAAGAGTGATGGGAAAAGTTAAAGAAATGGTCACAACACATGCACTCTAAATTAGGGACAAGATAAAAACACCTAGTTGGAGCCTATTTTTGAGGAATAGATAGAAAGAAAAAAGAAAGAAAGGAAGGAGGGAAGGAAGAAATTAAGGTACTTAGGGGGAGGAAGGAAGACAAGAAAGAAAGAAAGAAAGAAAAGAGGGAAAGAAGACACTTTAGTGGGGGAAGAAAGAAAGAAAGAAAGAAAGAAAGAAAGAAAGAAAGAAAGAAAGAAAGAAAAGAGGGAAAGAAGACACTTTAGTGGGGGGGGGTGGGGGGGTGGGTGGGAAGGAAGGAAGACAAGAAAGAACGGAAAGAACGAAAAGAAAGTAAGAAACCAGAGTTTGATAACAAACATAGAATTCTAGAAAACCCACACGTCACAATTTCTAAATTTAGAAATGGAAATCAACATCCGTGCATTAAACTTACGGCGTATGAATATTTATCGTTCTTGGGTCAAGATCTGTCTAGACACAGATCTAGGTTTTGCGTGTCAATTATGAAAAGGGCAATCCTTAGACACAGCTGACTTAATTATATTTGAAACACTTTTTATTTGTTTGTTTTGTTTTTGCAGTATCTGAAAAAGTGGTAGCTGACTCATTGAGTTGGGAACTGTGAATTTTATTTTTCTGGTTGTTCTCGATGCAAGACGTCGGGCTCGAGACAAGAGAGGTCGTGGGTTCAAATCTCGGCTGCACCAGTTGGGATTTTTATTTATGATTTTATCTCTGCGGCAACCACCCCTGGTCTCAGCAGCGAGGCCCGGCTTGAAACGTCAAGTACTCATCGAAGGAAAAAAAATGAGTACCTCCGAAGTCGGAGTTATCTGCCTGTGTGGCGAGGGACTCCTGTGCACACGGCTGCCAGGGAAAAATGGATTAACACGCAAAATTCAGTTCCTAGTCTCTAGGGACTTCGTCAGAGGTAAAAGCTGGCGAACGGAAAAATAAAATATCACTTCCCTACGACATGAATATATCATGTGATATTACTCTCCCTCCCCACCATTATCATCATCATGTGTCGTGTAATGAAGACGTCCCTCAATTCTATGTACAAAAGCATCAAATTTGGAGCGCGTTAACTTCATACAAGGCCTGCCTCCCCCAACCTCTCTACCCTTTCCCTATCTTACTCCTTTGTAATTCACTTCTGTTCTTGTTTATCTTTGTCTTCCTTTGTTGTTTCTTGTCTTCTTTTGAGGTTTGTCTCTATTTTCCTTTGTTATTTAATTTTGTCTTCCTTTGTTATTAGTCTTTGTCTTCCTTTGTTATTAGTCTTTGTCTTCCTTTGTTATTAGTCTTTGTCTTCCTTTGTTATTAGTCTTTGTCTTCCTTCGTTATTAGTCTTTGTCTTCCTTTGTTATTAGTCTTTGTCTTCCTTTGTTATTAGTCTTTGTCTTCCTTTGTTATTAGTCTTTGTCTTCCTTTGTTATTAGTCTTTATCTTCCTTTGTTATTAGTCTTTATCTTCCTTTGTTATTAGTCTTTATCTTCCTTTGTTATTAGTCTTTGTCTTCTTTTGTTATTAGTCTTTGTCTTCCTTTGTTATTAGTCTTTATCTTCCTTTGTTATTAGTCTTTATCTTCCTAGGATAGGATACCAGGCATCTTAAGATAAAGACATCGCAACGAGTCAACAGCAACCTCGATAAACAGCCATAAAGTCAGAAAGTTTCGGAGAGACATGACCACCTACGCCAGAAGGCATTGTACTTGATAATGAAGATAAGTTCCGTAAATAAGACAAATACGCGAGACAAAAACGTTACTTTGTTTAATTTTCCCTGTTCCCTGCGTCGTCTTATTTATTTTCCTAACCACATCCCGCCGGTAATGAATAGCGCTGCCTCGGCTCCGGTAGACTATTCCAAAACGGTCACGGAAAAAGCTAAAGCGAGGTCTTGGCAACTCCGAGTCAATGACCCCCGTGCAGTTGGAATCCTAGATCGGTCCAATCCGACCAATCCATCGTAGCAGGAATGGTAAGAGTGATGGGAAAAGTTAAAGAAATGGTCACAACACATGCACTCTAAATTAGGGACAAGATAAAAACACCTAGTTGGAGCCTATTTTTGAGGAATAGATAGAAAGAAAAAAGAAAGAAAGGAAGGAGGGAAGGAAGAAATTAAGGTACTTAGGGGGAGGAAGGAAGACAAGAAAGAAAGAAAGAAAGAAAAGAGGGAAAGAAGACACTTTAGTGGGGGAAGAAAGAAAGAAAGAAAGAAAGAAAGAAAGAAAGAAAGAAAGAAAGAAAGAAAGAAAGAAAGAAAAGAGGGAAAGAAGACACTTTAGTGGGGGGGTGGGGGGTGGGTGGGAAGGAAGGAAGACAAGAAAGAACGGAAAGAACGAAAAGAAAGTAAGAAACCAGAGTTTGATAACAAACATAGAATTCTAGAAAACCCACACGTCACAATTTCTAAATTTAGAAATGGAAATCAACATCCGTGCATTAAACTTACGGCGTATGAATATTTATCGTTCTTGGGTCAAGATCTGTCTAGACACAGATCTAGGTTTTGCGTGTCAATTATGAAAAGGGCAATCCTTAGACACAGCTGACTTAATTATATTTGAAACACTTTTTATTTGTTTGTTTTGTTTTTGCAGTATCTGAAAAAGTGGTAGCTGACTCATTGAGTTGGGAACTGTGAATTTTATTTTTCTGGTTGTTCTCGATGCAAGACGTCGGGCTCGAGACAAGAGAGGTCGTGGGTTCAAATCTCGGCTGCACCAGTTGGGATTTTTATTTATGATTTTATCTCTGCGGCAACCACCCTGGTCTCAGCAGCGAGGCCCGGCTTGAAACGTCAAGTACTCATCGAAGGAAAAAAAATGAGTACCTCCGAAGTCGGAGTTATCTGCCTGTGTGGCGAGGGACTCCTGTGCACACGGCTGCCAGGGAAAAATGGATTAACACGCAAAATTCAGTTCCTAGTCTCTAGGGACTTCGTCAGAGGTAAAAGCTGGCGAACGGAAAAATAAAATATCACTTCCCTACGACATGAATATATCATGTGATATTACTCTCCCTCCCCACCATTATCATCATCATGTGTCGTGTAATGAAGACGTCCCTCAATTCTATGTACAAAAGCATCAAATTTGGAGCGCGTTAACTTCATACAAGGCCTGCCTCCCCCAACCTCTCTACCCTTTCCCTATCTTACTCCTTTGTAATTCACTTCTGTTCTTGTTTATCTTTGTCTTCCTTTGTTGTTTCTTGTCTTCTTTTGAGGTTTGTCTCTATTTTCCTTTGTTATTTAATTTTGTCTTCCTTTGTTATTAGTCTTTGTCTTCCTTTGTTATTAGTCTTTGTCTTCCTTTGTTATTAGTCTTTGTCTTCCTTTGTTATTAGTCTTTGTCTTCCTTCGTTATTAGTCTTTGTCTTCCTTTGTTATTAGTCTTTGTCTTCCTTTGTTATTAGTCTTTGTCTTCCTTTGTTATTAGTCTTTGTCTTCCTTTGTTATTAGTCTTTATCTTCCTTTGTTATTAGTCTTTATCTTCCTTTGTTATTAGTCTTTATCTTCCTTTGTTATTAGTCTTTGTCTTCTTTTGTTATTAGTCTTTGTCTTCCTTTGTTATTAGTCTTTATCTTCCTTTGTTATTAGTCTTTATCTTCCTTTGTTATTAGTCTTTATCTTCCTTTGTTATTAGTCTTTGTCTTCTTTTGTTATTAGTCTTTGTCTTCTTTTGTTATTAGTCTTTGTCTTCCTTTGTTCTTTGTCTTTATCATCCTTTGTTTCTAAATCAGGGTTTTGTTTATATTTTAACTTTTTTCCTCAAATGTATTAATTTTTAAAAATAAATGCTCCATCAATAACGTCCCCACAGCGTCTTCCTGTATTTATTTAAGTGTTGATTTATTCAATTGCTCTCTTAAGTCTATTAATATTTTCGAAATCAGGTGGACGTAAGCTGTAATAACAGGAGGGTCAATTTTTATTTAATTTATTTCCTTCTTGGAAGAATGAAGGTGAGGGACGAAATAAAAAGCCATAGACGCGAATATTTTGTGGCGTCTGTTTTCCAGCCCCATAGTCCCGCACCCGCTCCTAGGTTCATCCCTCCAGTGAACCCCGTAAATGGGATTAATGTCGTAAAGGATTAATTGATTCTTCGACCTCATCATTCATTATCAACGACATCATCGTCATCATAATAATAATCATCATCATTGTCATCAAAATCATTATCGTCATTATCATCAGAGTCATCATCATCATCATCATCATCATTATCATCATCAACAATAACATTATTGCTATCACCAACATCGTCATTATTATCTTTATAATTTTCATCATCGTCGTCATTGTTATCAACAATAACATTATCATCATCAACAACACGAGCATCACCATCATTATCATCAACACCATCATCAACAACAATATCATTGTTACAATCACCATCATCAACAACAATATCATTGTTATAATCATCATCATCAACAACAATATCATTGTTACAATTACCATCATCAACAACAATATCATTGTTACAATCATCATCATCATCAACAACGATATCATTGTTACAATCATCATCATCAACAACAATATCATTGCTACAACCATCATCATCAACAACAATATAATTGTTACAATCATCATCATCAACAACAATATCATTGTTACAATCATCATCATCAACAACAATATCATTGTTACAATCATCATCATCAACAACAATATCATTGCTATCAACATCAACAACAATATCATTGTTACAATCATCATCATCAACAACAATATCATTGTTACAATCATCATCATCAACAACAATATCATTGTTACAATCATCATCATGAACAACAATATCATTACTATCAACCGTGCTGAAGTCGGATGTGTTGGGCCGAAAGGCGCAAATATCACAGTTATACTGTAAACCACAACACAACGCAGACACACCCACTTAACGTCCTTTTAAGGGCGGATGATGAAGAGTAATTCTGTAGTCTACTAGAATACTCTAGAATACTTGAGTCATCGGGCGAACGCAAGCAAGCAAGCATTGCTATCAACATGATAATTTTTCATGATCATTACTATCAACATCATCAATATCAACAACATCATTTTCTGCGCGGTTTCGCCTTATGTCTTTTGGCGTGTGCTGAGACTGCTACGATGGGGACTACAGTTACCTTTCTTTGTTTGGGAGATGAATTAGTAATTCGGATGATTCCACTGGCACGGGCGGTTGAGCAATTATGGATTTTAATTCGTTTGCTGTGATACCGAGGCCTTCCATAACCAATAATAATAATAATAATAATATTAATCATTATATCATCATCAACATTATCATCATCTTACAGATCGTCCGTGTTATAATTTATCTCCCGTGACAATTACTCGAAAGTTTTCTCAGCCCTGCACGAGATGCACAGCGTATGCTGACGTTAATCCCAGCTCGTCTGTGATATCTTTGCCCCCACCTTCTTCTACTGCAGCGGTTCTCAACCCGTTGCCCGCTGACATTGCTCCCGCCGCTTGTTTTCTTGGTGCCCGCGAAGTTCAAGCCTCATTCCAGCGAGTGACGTCATTTAATGTCCCGTATTCAGTTGTTTCAAATCTTTGGGCACAATAATAACATCAGATGGGAGAATAGCTCAGGCCAAAATAGCATTTCAGAAAATGAAAAATATCTTATGCAACAAATCTATGTCAATAAAAATGAGAAAGAGAGTTCATCGGTGCTATATAGATCCCGTGCGCTGCCGGGGCCCGAAAGGGGAGTAAAGAATAGCGGCGCTGTACCCTACCAGGCATGTTCGTAAGAGGCGAGAAAGGAGGGTTAGGCATGGGACTGGCTATCCCATACTGTAAAAAAAGTAAGCCGAAAAAACTTCACAAACATGAACAAGTCAAAGAAAGATAAAGTTAATCAGTCAACCAGGAAAGAGAAGGGCTCTCTGTCTAAGAGACGTATGACGCAATCCGGAGAAAGCCATAAGGAGCCCGGGTTGCCGACTCACCCTTTGTCTACCAGGAAATCATCCAGAATTGGCACCTGGAATGTTCGTACCCTTAACGAACAGGGAAAAGCGGCACAAGTGGCAGCAGAAATGACCAACTATAAGATAGATATTCTGGGAATGTGTGAAACAAGATGGCTGGGAGCGGAGAGAATAAAATTGAATACAGGGGAGATGATTTTATCATCAGGACACCAGGAACCAGGAGCACAACATAGCGAAGGGGTAGCTATAATGCTATCAAAAAATGCACAGAAGACACTAATAGAATGGGAGGCAGTGGGACCAAGACTGGTGAGAGCAACATTTAGAACAACCAAAAACAAAATAAAATTACACATTATACAATGCTATGCACCAACCAACGATAAAGATGACTCAGTTAAAGATGATTTTTATAAACAGCTACAATGGCAGATGGATGCAAGACGAGCCAAGGATATTATAATCTTGATGGGAGACCTAAATGCTAAGGTAGGATCAGACAACAGAGGCTTCGAAGAGATTATGGGAAAACATGGACTTGGAGATATAAACGAGAATGGAGAGATATTTGTGAATTTCTGCGCCCTTAATCAAATGAGCCTAGGAGGAACAATATTCCAACATAAAAGAATACACAAAGCTACATGGGTGTCACCAGATCATAGAACGGAAAATCAAATTGATCACATATGTATTAATAATAAGTTTAAGTCATCCTTACAGGATGTAAAAGTATATAGAGGGGCAGATATAGCTTCTGACCATCATCTTCTGTTAGCCAAACTTAAAATTAAATTAAAAAGGTATAATACAACGAATAAGGGTAGAAAGTTTTTCAATGTAGGGTTTCTTAAAGAACAAGGAATTAAAGATAAATTCGCAGTCACAATATCAAACAAATACCAAGTCCTCCAACAACTAGAAAATACAATAAATATAGAAGATCATTGGAAACAGGTAAAAAATATATGGAAAGAGACATGCGAAGAAACACTGGGGAAAAGAGAACGCCAGAATAAGGCATGGATGACAGCAGAGACCCTGGATAAAATTAAAGAAAGAAAGAACAAGAAAGCAGACATAAATAAAAGCAAAACAAGAAGTAATAAAGCCAAGAAACAGGAAGCTTACACAGAGGTGAACAAAGAAGTGAGAAGATGCATTAAAAGGGATAAGAGGAAATATATAGATGAACTAGCTAAAGAGGCAGAAGAAGCAGCAAATAAAGGGAATATGAAAGAACTGTACAACAGCACAAAGAAATTAGGTGGAAAATACAGACAGATCAACGCCTTTATCAAAGACAAGAAAGGAAATCAGCTTAGTAATATAAGGGAACAAATGGAGAGATGGAAAGAACACTTTGAAGAACTTTTGAACAGACCCGGCTCAAATAATCCTCCAGATATACTACCAGCAGAAGAAGAGTTACACGTTAACTGCGGAAAACCAAGCAAAGAAGAAATAATGAAAGCCATCAAACTATTAAAAGATGGTAAAGCCACAGGACCAGATGAAATTCCTTCGGAAGCCATCAAAGCAGATATTAACACCTCTACCAAGATGTTACAGGATCTATTGGATAAAATTTGGGAGAGGGAAGAAATACCTAAAGACTGGAGAGAAGGTTATATGATCAAACTACCAAAGAAAGGAAGTTTACAGGAGTGCACAAATTATAGGGGAATTATGCTACTATCAGTGCCAGGAAAAATATTAGGCAGAATCATTCTGGAGAGACTAAAAGAGGCTATAGAGAAACACTTGAGAGATGAACAAGCAGGTTTTAGGAAGAACAGATCATGTGCTGATCAAATAACTACCCTACGTATAATAGTTGAACAAAGTTTAGAACTAAAATCCCCACTATATATTGGATTCATAGATTACGAAAAGGCATTTGATAGTTTAGACAGAAGAATGCTTGGAAGTTGCGGAGTCATTACGGAATCCCCATAAAGTTTATTAACCTGATAAAAACAATGTATGAAGGAACAAAATGTAGTGTGGTGCATGAAGGACAGCTTACTGAAGCATTTGAAATAAGAACAGGAGTAAGGCAAGGATGCCTCCTGTCTCCATTTCTCTTTCTACTGGCCATAGATTGGGTTATGAAAATAACTCAAAACAACAGAAATGGGATCCAGTGGTCACTGACCAAACAACTTGATGATTTAGACTTTGCTGATGACATAGCTCTCCTATCACACAGCCATCAACAGATGCAGGATAAAATGAGTATATTAGATGAGAGATCACAACAGCTAGGACTAAAGATTAATAGAGATAAGACCAACATTATGAGAATTAATGCAGTTGGCAATAACCATATAAAACTAGGAGAAATACCTCTACTAGATGTACAATCTTACATATATCTGGGCAGTAATATAGATAAAGAGGGAGGAACAGAAAATGATACCAAAATAAGGATATCAAAAGCAAGAGGACCTTTCATTGCACTGGGAAACATATGGAAATCCAAAGAAATTAGGCTAAATACAAAAATAAAAATTTTCAACTCAAATGTTAAGTCGGTCCTATTATATGGCTGCGAAACATGGACAATGACAAAATTGACAATCACGAAAGTACAGACTTTCATTAATGGATGCTTGCGCAGAATAAAGGGATGGAAATGGCAGGACAAAGTCACTAACGTGGAATTATGGAAATGTACCGGTCAAATACCAGTGGATAAAGAGATACAGCGAAGACGATGGCGATGGATAGGACACACACTACGGAAGCCAACTGAGAGTATTACACAACAAGCCCTTTTTTTGGAATCCCCAGGGGAAAAGACAAAGAGGAAGACCAAGGAATTCTTGGAGAAGACAGATAGAAGCAGAGATGAAGATGATGGGGAAGACATGGAATGATCTTAAAAGAATGGCAAAAAATAGAACGACTTGGAAAGTGTTTGTTGAAGACCTATGCTCCACCGGGAGCTAAAAGGTAAAAGAAGAAGATATAGAACCAATTCTGACCTATGGAAGCGAATCATGGACAGTAGACAAACAAATTAAAAGACGATTGGAGGCCACAGAGATGGGATTTCTCAGAAGAATGTTGACAGTTCCCTGGAGAGCTAAAAAGACCAATGAGGAAATTCTCAAAGAGGCCAACACAAAAAGGGAGCTCTTAAAAAACATCAGAAAGAAGCAATCAACATTTTTCGGGCACATCATGAGAATAGGAAAGTTGGAATACTTGGTTACAACTGGCAAAATAAAATGAAAGAGACTTCGCGGGCGACAAAGAGAGAAAATACTGGATAGCTTGGTGTCATGGCATGGAAAACAGTCAACAACAGAACTGATACGATGCACTGTGGATAGAAGATTGTGGAGGGACATGATCGCCTACGCCAACCGGCAAGGTACATGATGATGATTCAGTTGAACGAAAGATTGAGAGGAAAAAAAGGGGAATAGATGAAGTAAACGCTGATCCGTTTTACTTCACAATGAACATAAGCGGTAACCATCGACAACAAATGGTCAGAGCAAAGCAGATTTAACGGTTGGGATTAGTCTTGATGTGGTATCTTGAAAGGTTTGAGTAGAGGGGAACTCGAATTGACATAAATATAAGTGGTGGCATAGACTCGGTGTTTCAGCAATTTCTGAGACAAGAGTCGGGTATACACAGTTGTTGACGGCCAGTTGTGTGGATCAGTGATGTCAACAATAAACGATATCAAGTCCAGAAACAGATCTCTCCTGACTGATTCACATCTTGATAAACGCTTGCGAGTGTGAACGTCATCGTACATCCCAAACTTTCAAATTCTGGCCCCAAAAAATGCAGTGCCGAAAATCACATTAGTTTAGTGTAGTTTATGATTTCTTTTTTTAATGCTCATTTTATTGTTTATCTTCAGAAGGTATGAAATATTTTTTGTTGGCAAGACACAGTGATTTATATCTATTTTTCTTTGAAAATGGACACATAATAACCGTGCGAGGAGCAAAAAGCTGTGTTATAAATATGAGTAGCCGTTATGGTTATGGTTATGGAAGGCCCCGGTATCACTGCAAACGAATTGAAATCCATAACTGCTGAACCGCCCATGCCAGTGGAATCATCCGAATTACTATCTCATCTCTCAAACAAAGAAATGTAGCTGTAGTCCCCATCATAGCAGTCTCAGCACACGCCAAAAGACACCATCTGTTCCCTGTCATACGATATCATCATTCATCGTAAAGAATCGGAATATTGAAACACGATTAAAAACGCATGAAACAACACAGCTCACGGCGTGCACAGAGCACTTAACTCAGTAGCTCCTGCAACAAGCCAGACTTGGAACATGAGGAAACTGCAACAGGAACAGTTTGAGTAGCCGTTGTTAACAATAAATTTGGATATTGTGTCCCGCTATCCTCATCTCTCTCCCTCATTTACCCTCAAACATGCTCTCCAAAAGAGCCGCGATAGCTCACTGGTTAGTGAACTGGACTACAAAGGACAAGAGGTAGGGTTCGATCCCAACCGACTGCTTTCAGGTTCACCCAGTCTTTAATAGGTACCGGATTTTTCTGATGGGAAAGTAAAGAGGCACGAGCGTAATACCGACCACATTACCCCAAAAATAATGTGCCAAAGGTCTGTAAAATGTATGGTCACTAACACCATATTCCCTATACGTCACTCGGCGCGACGGGGGCACATTATTTTTCTTACAATGCTCTCCAAAACTTTCTTCTCTAGGCCTTGGCATTGTTTTACATTACAGAAGTATTGTATTTCTCTTGTTATTATGCCCTTCTTTTTCAATTAGTTTTCTGGAGTTTTAAACATTTCGCGAGTCCATTTCTCATTATATTTGATCTATTAGTAGTGGCCTCCGTCAGTCATTTTTGACAATGGATTTTGCAGAGCTCCTAGGAAATGTTTTTTTTTCCCGTTTCTTTCGCCGGGTGTTCTCTTTTTTTATGATTCTGTCTGCTTCTTGCTTGAGTTGGATCTTTAGAGTGTGGTTCTAAATATTGAGGTCTGCAGCTGTCTCTATCCAGGCTTTACACAATTACATACGTCTATAATTTATAGTTTGTTTCACCTTCTCTAGCATCATTGTCATCACCATCACCTTCTCTAGTATCATCGCTATCATCATCACCTTCCCTAGTATCATTGTCATCACCATCACCTTCCCTAGTATCATTGTCATCATCATCACCTTCCCAAGTATTATCGTCATCACCATCACCTTCCCTAGTATCATCGTCATCACCATCACCTTCCCTAGTATCATCGTCCTCACCATCACCTTCCCTAGTATCATCGTCATCACCATCACTTTCCATAGTATCATCGTCATCACCATCACTTTCCCTAGTATCATCGTCATCACCATCACTTTCCCTAGTATCATCGTCATCACCATCACCTTCCCTAGTATCATCGTCATCACCATCACTTTCCCTAGTATCATCGTCATCACCATCACGTTCCCTAGTATCATCGTCATCACCATCACTTTCCCTAGTATCATCGTCATCACCATCACTTTCCCTAGTATCATCGTCATCACCATCACGTTCCCTAGTATCATCGTCATCACCATCACTTTCCCTAGTATGATCGTCATCACCATCACCTTCCCTAGTATCATCGTCATCACCATCACTTTCCCTAGTATCATCGTCATCACCATCACTTTCCCTGGTATCATCGTCATCACCATCACCTTCCCTAGTATCATTGTCATCACCATCACCTTCCCTAGTATCATTGTCATCACCATCACCTTCACTAGGATTATTGTCATCACCATCACCTTCCCTAGTATTATTGTCATCACCATCACCTTCCCTAGTATTATTGTCATCACCATCACCTTCCCTAGTATTATTGTCGTCACCATCACCTTCCCTAGTATTATTGTCATCACCATCACCTTCCCTAGTATCATCGTCATCACCATCACCTTCCCTAGTATCATCGTCATTACCATCACCTTCCCTAGTATCATTGTCATCACCATTACCTTCCCTAATATCATTGTCATCACCATCATCTTCCCTAGTATCATTGTCATCACCATCACCTTCCCTAGTACCATCGTCATCACTATCACCCTAGTATCATTGTCATCACCATCACCTTCCCTAGTATCATTGTCATCACCATCACCTTCCCTAGTATCATTGTCATCACCATCACCTTCCCTAGTATCATTGTCATCACCATCATCTTCCCTAGTATCATCGCTATCATCATCACCTTCCCTAGTATTATTGTCATCACCATAACCTACCCTAGTATCATTGCCATCACCATCACGATCCCAAGTATTATCGTCATCACCATCACCTTCCATAGTATCATCGCTATCATCATCACCTTCCCTAGTATCATCGTCATCAGCATCACCTTCCCTAGTATCATCGACATCACCATCACCTTCCCCAGTATCATCGCTATCATCATCAACTTTCCTAGTATCATCGTCATCAGCATCACCTTCCCTAGTATCATCGTCATCACCATAACCTTCCCTAGTATCATTGTCAGCACCATCACCTTCCCTAGTATCATTGTCATCATCATCACCTTCCCTAGTATCATTGTCATCACCATCACCTTCCCTAGTATCATCGTCATCACTATCACCTTCCCTAGTATCATTGTCATCACCATCATCTTCCCTAATATCATCGTCATCACCATCACCTTCCCTAGTATCATCGTCATCACCATCACCTTCCCTAGTATCATCGTCATCACCATCACCTTCCCTAGTATCATCGTCATCACCATAACCTTCCCTAGTATCATATCATCGTCATCACCATCGCCTTCCCTAGTATCATATCATCGTCATCATCATCACCTTCCCTAGTATCATATCATCGTCATCACTATCACCTTCCCTAGTATCATATTATCGTCATCATCATCACCTTCCCTAGTATCATATCATCGTCATCACTATCACCTTCTCTAATATCATCGTCATCACCATCACCTTCCCTAGTATCATATCATCGTCATCACCATCACCTTCCCTAGTATCATATCATCGTCATCACTATCACCTTCCCTAATATCATCGTCATCATCATCACCTTCCCTAGTATCATATCATCGTCATCACCATCACCTTCCCTAGTATCATATCATCGACATCACCATCACCTTCCCTAGTATCATATCATGGTCATCACCACCACCTTCCCTAGTATCATATCATCGTCATCACCATCACCTTCCCTAGTATCATCGTTATCATCATCGTGTAGCATAATCTCTATTTGAACTAGATCCCCGTAATAAAGACTCTTTAAACGCCATGCTATATTTTAGTTGCATTTTCTGACAGAGAGATAGCGATGGAAACAAAACCTGTGTCATGCCACCCCGATCATCTCTCCCCCCAAAAGATTACGTCCCGGTGGCTGAGTGGTTAGTGTGTTTTTTTTTTTATCAGAAATTCCCGGGTTCAGTTTCCAGAAGTGCGGATTTTTTTTTTTCGAACCGACAAGGCTCTGGGATTTACCCAGCCTCTAAAAACGGTAAATGATATTATTAAGAGAAGAAAAGGCGGCCTGGCGTGATACCGGCCACATCACCCAAAATATCCCGCCTGTCATGGAAAAATATGGTCATTAACACGATACTCCTCAAATGCCTAGCCTGACGTGAAAGCAACCGTTATTTTTTTAAAATAGAGATCCAATCTGCTTTCAGTATTAATTATGTTCTGATATCTGGACAGGTAAAACGTTGGCAGAACCCATGGGCACTTTTATTACGATATGCCCATGATATCTGCCGACCTACATTTATCTTGAATTATTTAAAGAAAAATCTAAAACAGACGTGTTTTATTTAAAAGAGATACTTTCATTGAGACTGAAGGGAAAGAGAAGGTATAGGAGAAAGGGGGTGAAATGAATGAAATAAATGTCGGAAAAGTGAGAGGGGATGGGGACAGTAAGGGAGTGATGCGAATGTGCGTTTTAGGAACGGAATTAAGATAATTACCAACCTTCGAAGAAAGAATTGGCTGCCTGTGCGGCGAGGGACCCCTGTGCACGCGGCTGGCACGGAAAAAAAAACGGATTAGCACGCACAATTCCGCTTCTAGCCCCTAGAGGCATCGCCAGAGGTAAAAGCTGGCGAACGAAAAAAAAAATAGATTACTAGTTTTGTTTGTTTTTCTTTAACTGGGTTATGTATAAGCACAAACATTAAATTATTTTTATATTTATATATATTAGTTATCTTGTATTCCATAAGTGCTTCAGTTTTTGCAGTGAGGTCAGCTCAGGAAATGTACCTGCAACTGTATGCAACTGACAGTACAACCAGCGGCTATCCCACTGTCTCGCGGGCATGCTCAAGAGAGTAAAAGGCTATGGGATGGTACTCTGAAGTAAAACAATCCCACTGCCTTGTGGGTGAGACTTTGTAGACAAAGGCTAACGGAGTCAACCGTAAACAAACCGATGGAAGGCAACAGAAAACCACCTTTCGTGGAATCTTACGGTCTGTTGTTTGATGTGTGACGGGGATAGTCTGACGACTAACTGTGTGTTTATATGTTCGGAATTGGAGTCAATAACGAGCGCCTAACATCATCAAGCGCTATACATTTTTTTAAAAATTTGACGATCATCATTTTCAGTAGGACGTGAACTTCCGGGGAATGGTGGATAGGCGGCAGGAACCAGTTAAGGTTACGCATGAAAAGTGTTCCTTGTTGCAGTTTCCTCATATTCCAAGTCCGGCTTATTGCAGGAGCTACTGAGTTAAGTGCTCTGTGCACACCGTGAGCTGTGTGTCTCATCCTTTTTGATCATGTTTCGATATTCAAATTGTTTACGATGAATTATGATATCGTATGACAGGGAACAGTTGGCTGTGTTCACTTTCTGCGCGGTTTCGCCTTATGTCTTTTGGCGTGTGCTGAGACTGCTACGATGGGGACTACAGTTACCTTTATTTGTTTGGGAGATGAGATATTAATTCTGATAATTACGCTAGCACGGGCGGTTGAGCAGTTATTGATTTTAATTCGTTTGCAGCGATACCGGGCATTCCATAACCAAATAACCAGAAAACCACCGTCGTAACTTCTTTATATATAGTCACGTCTCGCCACAATTATATAAATAACTGTCGAGATCGAGAGTTGTGGAGTGACATGATCAACTACGCCAGTAGGAATGGTACTTGATAACGATGATGATAACAGTGTTTACAGATCTTTACAAATGCATCGAAACGTCATAAAAATCAAAGGATAGCATTTCCTTTTTGTTGTTGAGAAATTGTGCATTTGTTGTGCAAAAAAGACGCTTCCTTGGTTACGAGACGCTAAAGAACTGAATCTGATGTTGACACAAGAAAACAGCGCCCCGTCTACGGTTTTATTTTATTGGAACATGATGTTAATGCCCACACTGTATTCAACGATCAGTATGTTTGTGTGTATTATGGTCAGCATTACGCCAGATTTTTTCTTTTCTTCTTTATCAAGAAAAAAATATTCAGTACCCATTTAAATCTGAGGGATCCGCGATAGCTCAGTGGTTAGTGAACTGGACTACAATGGACAAGAGGTACGGTTCGATCCCAACCGACGGGGCCGGGTTCACCCAGCCTTAAATGGGTACCGGATTTTTTTCTGGGAAAGTAAAGCGGCACGGGCGTAATACCGACCACATTACCCCAAAAATCATATGCCGAAGGTCTGTAAAATGTATGGTCACTAACACCATATTCCCTATACGCCACTTGGCGTGAAGGGGGTACTTTACTTTTTAAAAATTTAAATCTGAGTGAACCAGGAAGTCTATCGTTAAGGGAATTGAACTCAACCTCTTGAGCGTTCACCAGTTAAGTGGGCGTACATGTGTTGTGTCGCTAGTTTAGGCATACTCGCGACATCTACGCCTTTCGGCCCGACATATCTATCTTCGGCATGGATGGGTAGATTTGCTTAACAATATTTACTCGGACAACACCCATTTTGGCCTGCTCTTTTCAACTGTAAACTGCCAGGGGTTATTTAAAGTGTGCGAGTGCCCTCGAGACTTCCTGTTTATCGCCGTTTTCCGAGATGGCTAGACATCTAATCTGACAACCAAATTACCCTGGGGTTTGGGGGTGGGGGGAGAGGTGGGTATATCCACAAAAGAACCACAGGTTCCATTTAAGAAAAAAAAGATTTTCACCACCTGTGGTGGTAATTGAACATAGGACCTTCCTGTCTAGAGATAGAGGTCTTAGCTCTAGACCACACAGTCGCCTGCTGAACAACGACCTCGATCTTTTGTCCACGGCGAGTCACCAATGACCTCGACCTTTTGTCCACGGCGAGTCACCAATGACCTCAATCTTTTGTCCACGGCGAGTCACCAATGACTTCGACCTTTTGTCCACGGCGAGTCACTAATGACCTCGATCTTTTGTCCACGGCGAGTTACCAATGACTTAGACCTTTTGTCCACGGCGAGTTACCGATGACTTAGACCTTTTGTCCACGGCGAGTTACCAATGACTTAGACCTTTTGTCCACGGCAAGTTACCAATGACTTAGACCTTTTGTCCACGGCGAGTTACCAATGACTTAGACCTTTTGTCCACGGCGAGTTACCAATGACTTCGACCTTTTGTCCACGGCGAGTCACTAATGACCTCGATCTTTTGTCCACGGCGAGTCACCAATGACCTCGATCTTTTGTCCACGGCGAGTCACCAATGACTTAGACCTTTTGTCCACGGCGAGTCACTAATGACCTCAATCTTTTGTCCACAGATAGTCACCAATGACCTCGATATTTTGTCCACGGCAAGTCACTAACTAACATTCTAGCGCAGCTTCTTGCGTGAACCGATCTATTAATTTCGGTGATCCCTTCGATGTCGCTGTTGTTGAAACCGAGTACCTCTAGACGAGAATGACGTACGCATGTATGTCCTGTACTCAGCTTACTCGCGTCCAATAAAAATAAAGAAAAATAAAACCTTGGTTGTTGAAAATCGAAAATATGCGTCTGTGTGCATCCGGGAAATTCATACTTAAAATAAAAACAGACGTCACTGGCGTAGAAACCTCCTCTTTCTCACGTCCGATTGTCAAACAAACATGAACCCTGACACTGCTTTATTACTTTATTTTATTTAACACTCAAGGCCTGACAGAATTCTTTACATTTTCCTTACCATTTGTTATTCTTTGCGTTTATAACGTGGTATATAGTAACAGGATAATAGGGCAACAGACAAGAAAATCACTGGATGCTGTAGAAATGTGGTTATACAGAAGAATGTTGAGAATACCATGGACGGCTAAGAAGAGTAATGAAAACGTTCTGAAAGAGGCCGAAGCAAATACAGAGCTAATTTAAAGTACAGTAAAGTCTCGATTATGCGGTACTCAATAATCCGGAATTCTCAATTTAACGGACTTTTTTTTTTTTAATTATTATAGGGAGAAAGCTTGAATCATGTTTTGTTCAGTTAAATTAAATGCCTTTATCCGGAAATCGAAAACGCTACAACACGGTTTGTGCGCTGCGCTTACTTCTACAGGCTCTATCATTACACAATATTGCGTTTACAATAGTGTATTTACAGTAATATACTTCAAATAGGAGCGAACATATTTTATTCAATCCAGACATTGTGTCTCCAAATATTCCAAGTAAAAGCGACAGACAGTCTATATCTTCACTTTTTCCCCCGACTAAATGTTTTTGTCGGGAAATCTTAGTCGTGCCAAAAACACTTATCTACATGATTTTACAAATTTGCTTAATTTTCTCATAGCCTGCTTTAGATCTAAAGTTGGTCATGAATTTGTCAAAAATATGGCGTTTGACAGTCTGACCGAACATTAGAAGCAGACGTATTGTTTGTGAAAATTGAAGAGCCCATAACTTTGATGATTATAAATCAAAGGTTGAGCAGCCGGCGTGCAGTGACATAGAGATGGTGAGAAGAAAGGGGGAGGGGTTCAAAAATTACCGACTGGAAATTCAAAAGAGTAAGATACAGAGTTTGACGTTAGTTTGTCTCAGACATTTGTGCAAGCTGAAATTCGTTCCATCAGTATAAATCATACATGATATGCTATAAACGCATGTGTGCATACTTTTTAACGGAATACATTTTTGTGTTAAATAATGGCCTCTGCGAGTGCAAACCACACCTCAATTTCCCGCAAAGGTAAACGCAAGCGAACTGTATTGACACTGAACCAGAAGATTGAAATCGCTAGTAGACTTGGAAAAAGGCGTTAATCGCAACGTTTTGATGACTGAATTTGGCATAGCCTCTTCAACATTATATGACATACGAAATCAAAAGATGAGTTGTTTAAGTTTGCGTCGGAGTCTGAAAGCAGCAACAATATACACCAGAGACGAAGTATGAAACGGCCAAAATTTGAAAAACTCGACGACGTCCTTTATGTGTGGTTTTTAGAAAGAAGAAGAAAAGGAATGCCAATATCAGGACCCATGTTGATAGAGAAAGCTAGTGAATGTCACACGAATTTAAATATTTCTGAGCATTGCAATTTTTCAATCATGTTTTTTCATAAATTTTGAGTTTGGTTTTCTTACTCTCGATTATCCAGAAAAATTCAATTATCCAGAATGGGTACTTCCCCGAGCATTCCGGATAATCGAGACTTTACTGTATTAGGAAGAAACAATCATCATTTGTCGGTCATGCAGCGACAAGGGAACAGCTGGAATATATTGTAACAACTGGGAAAGTTGAGGGACGAAGAGATAGATGTAAGCAAAGAGAAAAAGATACATGACAGCTTAAGAGAATGGCTTGTCAGAAGGTCAACAGAAATAATAAATAACTGTCGAGACTGAAAGTTGTGGAGAGACATGATCACCTTCGCTCGGAGGCATGGTACTTGATGATGATAATAAAATAAGTAAAATTCAAATCCCGCATTAAGACAATATAAACCAACTTTATGAAATTATGAGCTAGTACTGGGGTGTGATAAACACTCCAAGGTATGGTGACTGCCTTACAAGGAAGGAACGCAACGATATTCATGAAATTGTGAGCTAGTACTGAGGTGTGATAAACACTCCAAGGTATGGTGACTGCTTTACAAGGAAGGAACACAACGATATTCATGAAATTATGAGCTAGTACTGAGGTGTGATAAACACTCCAAGGTATGGTGACTGCTTTACAAGGAAGGAACACAACGATATTTATGAAATTGTGAGCTAGTACTGGGGTGTGATAAACACTCCAAGGTATGGTGACTGCTTTACAAGGAAGGAACACAACGATATTTATGAAATTGTGAGCTAGTACTGGGGTGTGATAAACACTCCAAGGTATGGTGACTGCTTTACAAGGAAGGAACACAACGATATTCATGAAATTATGAGCTAGTACTGAGGTGTGATAAACACTCCAAGGTATGGTGACTGCTTTACAAGGAAGGAACACAACGATATTTATGAAATTACTTACTAGATCATCGCCGGTGTTGCAAAGCTCGTGCTTTTTATGTTCACAGTCATGTAATAGGGTGGTGCTCTGTGAAAGTAAAGCGGCACGGGCGTAATACCGACCACATTACCGCAAAAATCATGTACTTAATGTCTGTAAAATGTATGGTCACTAACACCATATTCCCTATACGCCACTTGGCGTGACGGGGCTCTTTAATTTTTACTTTACATAAGAGGGCGGTGTAATGATTGGAACTGTCCGATTGGATTGATGATGGCTCTATATAAAGGCCAGATGCTAGTTCACTGACAAGTAAAATGACATAATGAAACCAAGACATTAACATGTTCTTATCGTGTCAAAAATTGGAAGTTCTCCAAGAAAATATAATCTTTTAAATGTTGTACATTTAGAACAAGTTCACACACGATCCAGGCACATTTTTGGGGGGTTTAAAAGTAAAACGCAATTTTTATGGTGAAACATTGCAACAATATAAACACCACAACGCTATTGTGAAAGTAATTTAGACTTTCTTGTATACATCGTTAAATGGCGTGTTAACCGTCTCATCGTCCGTACATACATGTACGTGCCAATGGTCATGGACTATAATTGATGCTAACATGGTATTTCTATATGTCTCAAGGTGTGGTGACGGATATCTATTGTGCTTACATCATCATCATCGTTATCGTCACCATCATCATCATCAGTCGTCGTCGTCATCATCATCATCATCATCAAGCACCATGCCTGTAGAAGTTGGTGATCATGTCTCTCCATAACTTTTTATCTCCTTGTCAGTTTCCTACAAAGCCACCCCCTTAAACTGCATTGGATCTTTTCTCTCTGTTTCCCCTGTTTCTCTTCTCTCAATTTGTGCAGTTGTCACTATATACTCTAGCTGTCCTATTTCCAATACATGACTAACAAATGACGATTGTTTCTTTCTAACATATATTAACTTTTTTTTTGCTTGTGCCTCTGTTAGATCGTCCTCATTGCTCTTTTTTTCGTTACCTATAGTATTATAGATGCAGAATGGCTCAGGCAAAAACAGCTTTCCAAAAAATGAGGAAAATACTATGCAATCCATTTTTGACAATAGAAACAAGAAAAAGAGTTCTTAAATGTTACGTAGAGCCAGTCTTAACATATGGATGCGAGTCATGGACAATATGACAACAGACAAGAAAATCACTGGGGTCTGTAGAAATGTGGTTTTACAGAAGAATGTTGAGAGTACCATGGGCAGCTAAGAAGAGTAATGAAGAGGTTCTGAGAGAGGTCAAAGCAAAAAGAGAGCTAATGTCCAATGTTAGGAAGAAACAATCATAATTTTTTGGCCATGTAATGAGAAGAGAACAACTGGAATATAATGTAACAACTGGAAAAATTGAGGGACGAAGATATAGAGGGAAGCAAAGAGAAAAAAACAACAGACAGCTTAAGAGAATGGCTTGGCAGAAGGCCAACAAAAGAAATGATAAATAGCTGCCGAGATCGAAAGTTGTGGAGAGACATGATCACCTACACCACTAGGCCCGGTACTTGATGGTGATGATGATAGTATTATCTTATTTATATTTCTTTTGATTCTTCTATTAAAAGAGTTCTTAAATGTTATGTAGAACCAGTCTTAACATATGGATGTGAATCATGGACAATAGGACAACAGACAAGAAAATCACTGGAGTCTGTAGAAATGTGGTTTTACAGAAGAATGTTGTAACATAACAGAGCTTGATTAAGTCAACTACAATAGAACTATCTTGGCTGGAGATTTTAATGGACATTCAACACAATGGGGATATTCTAACTCAAATCCCACAGGAAAATACATAGAAGATCTTTGCCAATCAACTAATCTTACAATCATGCAGGACACAGAATGAACACCAACTCTCCTACATAGAGCTCATCTCTTCCTTAGTAGACCAGATTTGACCATTAACTCTGCTGATCTCATAAGCTACTGCCACATTGAAGTTATTGATGACAGAGGCAGTGATCACAGACCCATAGTCACCATAGTAGACACAAAAACAACAAAAATCAAAATAAAACAGAGAACAAGATGGAATTTCAAGAAAGCTGACTGGAAGCTATATCAAGGAAAATCCGACCAACTCCTGTACAATCTGACAGACAACAGCGTAGAAAAATTAAACAAGATGTTCACACAAATAATACCCAACACTGCAGAACAAACTATACCTAAAGGATGTAGAACACAATATCGACCATTTTGGAACACAGAACTGGAGACAGCAGTATCAGAAAGAAAGAAAGCCAGAACAATACTTGAGCAGAACCCAACTTTAAATAATAAAATAAGCTATAACAAGGCTAGTGCTAAGGTCAAACTAGTTACTAAAAAAGCAAAGAAAGAGAAATGGCAAGAAACATGCAGTAAACTCGATCTGCGTCATGAAGGAAATAAAGCCTGGAGACTTATACAACATTTGTCTGGTGATAAAAGGAAATCAAACTCCTAAACCAATTAAGCCCTTTCGTTTTTAACTTTCTATCATTTCGAATTTTTAGATAATCAAACAAAGAAGTGGGAATTTCAATGGAACACCCTCGCCCTATAGGGGGCATATCGTGCTACAAGTGATACCCAATCGTCAACAAACTACTGTAAGCAAACTAAAAACAAAACACAAACTGGAAATAGGGATTTAGACTGTTAGGAGACTAATGTAGCTTGCACATTCACATAACTTCAGAAGGGAAATTTCTCCCTCCCTCTCTCTCTCTCTCTCTCTCTCTCTCTCTCTCTCTCTCTCTCTGCGATCAAGACTCAATCAGAGTAGGATTCCAGACTCTCTCAAGAAGTCAGCTGACTTGTTAAAACGTTGCACTGTGTTCTGCGTCTGTGGCCCAGTGCATCCGATTTCAGCCAGCATTTTATTCAGGTTTGCTTTCCTTAGCCTTTGATTGTCCCTAATCTTCCAATGAAGGGGAAGGAAACGGATGCATGCATATTTATTATGGTTATGTGAAATGTTATGTCAGATGTTATGTCAAATGTTATGTGAAATGTTATGTGAAATGTTATGTGAAATGTTATGTCAGATGTTATGTCAAATGTTATGTGAAAAGTTATGTGAAATGTTATGACAGATGTTATGTCAAATGTTATATGAAATGTTATGTGAAATGTATCTTTTATGCTGTCGTTCACCGGATGACCACTAATTTACTGAAAAGTCCTCTTCGCTCTTAAAAGCACGTTAAGTTGGCGTCGATCTGTTGTATTCTGGTTTCCTGCTAGGCTGTGACATTTGCGTCTTTCGGTCCAATACATCCGCCTTCAGCATAGCATTTTTGAGCACCGGACTGCCTTCCCTCTTGGATCCCTGCTCGTCTGGCCAGATTGGATTATCTGCTTCCCAGAGCACCGCTGGGATGTGGAGCAGAGTCTTTATCAGTTCTAGTTTTCGCCGAAACTGACGTCATCACTGCTACTGTGAAATGTTGGATTTATTAAGACCTACTTTATACAACAAAAAAGTGCAAAGAAAAAAGAAATGAAGGAAAGAAAAGGATCTCGATATACATTGAGTGTGGGGTAAAGTGATGATAGTGTCAGTGTTGATAATTTTGTTTGCGACAATCGGCACTTGAGGAACGGAGGAAGGTGGGGGTGTGGTTGTGGGAGTGTGATGTAACCAGTATTGTACCAATGCCGTCTCTCTTTCACAGAAAATAATCCGCATTTATTCATGGCTGGGTGAACTTAGAATCTGTGGATAAGGATCAAATAAGAGCTCTAGTGTCCATTAAACTGGTTCACAAACTATAGTTCTATGGAGACTTCAAAGGGACACAGATGAACAAAAAAAAAACCGACAATCTTTATCAACTGTTTTGTGACAGCAATAATACCATAGGAAGGCTGGGAAGTCGGTACACAATTTCAAATCCATTTTATATCATTATAATCAAGTAGCACGCCTGCTGCTGTTGGTGATCATGCATTTCCACAGCTCGACAGTTTATACAGCTGCTTATCAATTCTTCTGTTGTTCTACCATGTTATTTCTCGTTAGCTGTTCGGTTTCTCTTTTGCTACTTTCTATCGTTTCTTTCCTCTATTATTTTTCCAACAATAACATTATGTTTCAGCTGTTTCATCTTTATTACATTGTCCAAGGTTGAGGTCTTCGTCGGTGACACGCCGTTCGTGTCTTTGCTGAAGACATCTTCAGTTTTTTGTTGGCGTGTAGCGTTCGTGCTGAAGACATCTTCAGCTTTTTGTTAGCGTGTAGCGTTCGTGCTGAAGACATCTTCAGTTTTTTTTGTTAGCGTGTAGCGTTCGTGCTGATGACATCTTCAATTTTTTTATTAGCGTTCGTGCTGAAGACATCTTCCGTTTTTGTTTTCGTGTAGCGTTTGTGCTGAAGACATCTTCAGTTTTTTGTTAGCGTGTAGCGTTCGTGCTGAAGACATCTTCAGCTTTTTGCTAGCGTGTAGCGTTCTTGCTGAAGACATCTTCAGTTTTTTGTTAGCGTGTAGCGTTTGTGCTGAAGCGATCTTCAGTTTTTTTTGTTTGCGTTTGCGTGTAGCGTTCGTGCTGAAGACATCTTCCGTTTTTTGTGAGCGTGAACGTTTGTGCTTCATATTGGGGATGAACGTGCTGATGAGGGTATCTATCTGAGCGCGACGGAGTTCCATTTTCAAATAAAAATTATCTGCGACTAAACTAAACATGGTCAACAACGTTCTCCTGCTGTTGATAATTGACTTTCATGCAGAACTGTTCTTTTCCAGAACATTCTAGTTACTCTACTGGCAGTCCATGGTTATCTCAACATTATTCTGTCAAACGAGATTTCTGTAGAATTCAATGAGCTCTCTATCTATTCATTGTTTATGTATAAGATAGACTTGCATATTTTAAAATAAAGCTCTTTTTTATGACTATATTGGCAGAACTGGATGTGCAATAACTTTGTTATTCTCTGGGACGCAGTATTTGTCTGGGGTATTCTGTACCTCGGGAGCCGCGATAGCCCAGTGGTTTCAACTGGACTACAAAGGACAAGATGACATGGTTCGATCCTGATCGACGGCTCCGGGTTCATCCAGCCTTAAATGGGTACCGGATTGTTTCTGGGAAAGTAAAGCGGCATGGGCGTAATACCGACCACATTGCCTAAAAAAAATAATGTGCCGAAGGTCTATAAATATTATGGTCACTAACACCACAGTCCCTATTCGCCACTTGGCGTGACGGGGGCTCTTTACTTACTTTATTCTTTACCTCACCGCAACTGCGATGACCATTCAAAACTATGATGTCCTTTTGCACAGTAGTTCTGATACATCTACAATCTGAAACTATGATCTTCTTTTATACAGTAGTTTTACATTTGCAATCCGAAAAAGATGATCTCATTATATACAGTAGTTCTACATCTACAACCTGAAACTATGGTCTCCTTATATAATGCAGCTCTAATTCTGCAATCCGAAATGGCCCTCTCCTTTTGTACGAAGTCTCTAGCCTCTATCTACAATCCGACTCCACAATCTCCTTATATACGGCAGCTCAATATATGTCACCAGAAACGTTTATTTCCATATATACATGTTGCTACAAAGTATAGCCAGACAGAATGCAGTAGGTCATCAAGTTATTACGCTATAAAAAGGAGATGCCAAACACATGGCATTTGAAGACAAGAACAGACCAGGCATCGATAACATCAAAAGAGGAGCGGTAAGACTAGATGTACACATAATGAATTACGCGCGGGCGTTGAAAAATTACACCAACCCAGCAAAATGTAACGTATTCAAGAGGTGACAGACATTAAACAAACAATAAAAACAGCAACAGACAGAAGTTTAGGTCTCCAGCAGATTCCAGATATACGATAATGGTTGGCTATTTCAAACATCGACCTATTTTTTTAAATAGCTGTTAACATCCGTTTGATCCAACTCTCTCAGTGATGGCCCCTGTCTCTGTTCTTTCTTTTTATTTCTGACGTTCAGCCGGTGACTACTAAAGGAATTGATTGTCCTTTACGTCGTGCGTCAGTTAAGTGGACGTTAAGTGGACGTTAAGTGGACGTTGAGTGGACGTTGAGTGGACGTTAAGTGGACGTTGAGTGGACGTTAAGTGGACGTTGAGTGGACGTTAAGTGGACGTTGAGTGGACGTTGAGTGGACGTTGAGTGGACGTTAAGTGGACGTTGAGTGGACGTTGAGTGGACGTTGAGTGGACGTTGAGTGGACGTTGAGTGGTCGTTAAGTGGACGTTGAGTGGACGTTAAGTGGACGTTAAGTGGACGTTGAGTGGACGTTGAGTGGACGTTAAGTGGACGTTAAGTGGACGTTAAGTGGACGTTGAGTGGACGTTAAGTGGACGTTGAGTGGACGTTAAGTGGACGTTGAGTGGACGTTAAGTGGACGTTGAGTGGACGTTAAGTGGACGTTGAGTGGACGTTGAGAGGACGTTAAGTGGACGTTGAGTGGACGTTAAGTGGACGTTGAGTGGACGTTGAGTGGACGTTGAGTGGACGTTAAGTGGACGTTGAGTGGACGTTGAGTGGACGTTAAGTGGACGTTGAGTGGACGTTAAGTGGACGTTAAGTGGACGTTGAGTGGACGTTAAGTGGACGTTAAGTGGACGTTAAGTGGACGTTGAGTGGACGTTAAGTGGACGTTAAGTGGACGTTAAGTGGAAGTTAAATGGACGTTGAGTGGACGTTAAGTGGACGTTAAGTGGACGTTAAGTGGACGTTAAGTGGACGTTGAGTGGACGTTGAGTGGACGTTGAGTGGATGTTGAGTGGACGTTAAGTGGACGTTGAGTGGACGTTGAGTGGACGTTAAGTGGACGTTGAGTGGACGTTAAGTGGACGTTGAGTGGACGTTGAGTGGACGTTGAGTGGACGTTAAGCGGACGTTGAGTGGACGTTAAGTGGACGTTAAGTGGACGTTGATACATTCTGTTGGGGTTTATTTACACCCTTCAGCCCAATACATTCGACTTCAGAGCGGAATTTGTGAGTATCAGGTTGTCTTCCATTTGTGTTTCCTTTTCACTTGACTATACCTCGGTAGGTGGTCTTGGTAGCCTAGCTGGGAAAACCACCGGACTAGGCTACTGATGTTCGGAAAACCCGTGTTAGATTCTCGCTGGAAACAGTGTGAATTGTACTCGTGGTTAGAAAAAAAAATACTCTCGCGGTCGACCAGGTCACTGGCAGAAATGGGTACCAGGGTATTACTCTGGGAAGGTGAGGAATGTCGTCTCGTATCGTGAGTTTCGATGCTGGAAGCGACACTATCTAGAAGTCTCTGAACATTTCTGGATAGGCGGTCGAGCACATATGGGTGGAGCTCGCGTGCTAAGACGCCGATTCAAGTCTCGTACTTGACCTCTACTTTGACCAGTCCATATTGATTAGATGTTTTTAAAGGTACCGCGAAGAGGTGGAGTTGAGTCTTGATTGTTCTGGTTCATCGATCCTGGTGCAAGCAGTCAGCTATGAGTCACTGACAACTTCTAGCTCTGTTGTCATGGAACATTGCCTCCTATTTCTATTCAGAAAGCGAGAAGCAGTGGAGGTAAACAATTGTCTGTAAATGACGGTAAATTGGAGGTCAGTCTATTCATTAGTTTTGATTCAATTACCGTGTATTTTTTCGGTAGACTATACAATAGCATTCCAACATTTTTTGTGTGGTCTTTAGCCAGTTTTTACAAAACTCTGACGAAGTCCCTAGAGACTAGGAACTGAATTTTGCGTGTTAATCCACTTTTCTATGGCAGCCGTGTACACAGGAGTCTCTCGCCGCACTGACAGATATATTTACTCACATTTTTCCGTCGATGAGTAAATCACGTTTCAAGCCGGGCCTCGCTGCTGAGACCAGGGGTGGTTGCCGCAGAGAGAAATCATAAATAAAAATCCCAACTGATGCAGCCGGGATTTGAACCCACAACATCTCTGTCTCGAGGCCGGCGTCTTGCCCCGAGATCAACCAGTCCTACGTATTCCAACATGACTGTGTCGCTCGTTGTTTAAGCCTTCTTCTCCTTCTTCTTCTTCCACTTCTCTTATCATTCACCCATATAGTGGACATAGATGCGCTGTGTTCCTTGTTTACGGTAAAGCTGCAAAAAGTGCACCTTCCGTCCGACACATCCGTCTTTGGCATTGGTAGATCTGTTGAACAATTTTTGTGCAATCAGCGGCCATTTTTTTACCTGTTCTTTTCGACTTTTAAATGCCAAGAGTTCTTTAACGTGAGCAAGTGCACACGGGACATCCTGTCTTTTTTCTTTTTTTAAGATAGAACCTCATTTTCTAGAGACCAGAAGGTATAAAGTTACTAGGAAACTGCGGATTCAAAGTGAACAATTTCCGTCGTCTGTGGTTGGATTCGAACACAAAACTTCTTGTCCAGAAGCCGATGCCTTACCTCTACACCATCCAGTCACTCATTTTGGTCCATTCTTCAACTTTTTCGGTTTGGGAGACCTAGCTTGTAGCATTACTGTCGCTGCGCATCTACAGGGCGAACCAAAAGTAGGTGGACAGTAAATTATAAGATTTATTTAGAGATGACATATTATATTAACTAACGCAATTACATTTTGAACAAAAATTATTATTACATTACAATTCGATTTATTTTATTCAATAAAAAAAGATAAAATTTAAATAAATTTAGATATAAAACATAACATAACATAACATCTCACTTTCATACAATACAATATAATTGCAATGAAGCTTTAAGTGAATATTTTTCGTGGTTTTTAAAAGAAAGAACTATAAATAAGTAGCTATTGCTAGAAATTATTGGTAAAATACAAGGGAAGAGAGATTGCGGACGACAAGGAGAGAAGATATAGACGGGTGTCGTGGCAAGGGAAACAATCTATCCGAAGGGAAACAATCTATCCGAAGGGAAACAATCTATCCGAAGGGAAACAATCTATCCGAAGGGAAACAATCTATCCGAAGGGAAACAATCTATCCGAAGGGAAACAATCTATCCAGTTGGAAATTGTCGTTGACTCAAAGATAAGTGCTTGCGCCAAGATCGATGAACCAGACCAATCCAGACTCAACTCCACCTCTTCGTGGTACCTCTATAAACATCTAACCAATTTAGTCTAGTCAAGCGGGTCGGAATCGAAAATGGAGGACATCCCGGTACTCAAGAATTCCACTCCGAAGTCGGATATATTGGGCCGAAAGGTGCAAATAAACTCCAACACAATGTATCAACGTCCACTTAACGTCCATTTAATGATGCTCGACGTAAAGGACAATCAATTCCTTTAGTAGTCACCGGCTGAACGTCCAAAATAAAAAGAAAGAATAGAGACAGGGGCCATCACTGAGAGAGTTGGATCAAACGGGTGTTAACAGCTATTTTAAAAAATAGGTCGATCTTAATGTTTGAAATAGCCAACAATTATCGTGTATCTGGAATCTGCTGGAGACCTAAACTTCTGTCTGTTGCTGTTTTTATTGTTTGTTTAATGTCTGTCATCTCTTGAATACGTTACATTTTGCTGGGTTGGTGTAATTTTTCAACGCCCGCGCGTAATTCATTATGTGTACATCTAGTCTTACCGCTCCTCTTTTGATGTTATCGATGCCTGGTCTGTTCTTGTCTTCAAATGCCATGTGTTTGGCATCTCCTTTTTATAGCGTAATAAGTTGATGACCTACTGCATTCTGTCTGGCTATACTTTGTAGCAACATGTATATATGGAAATAAACGTTTCTGGTGACAGATATTGAGCTGCCGTATATAAGGAGATAGTGGAGTCGGATTGTAGATAGAGGCTAGAGATATCGTATAAAAGGAGAGGGTCAATTCGGATTGCAGAATTAGAGCTGCATTATATAATGAGATTGTGGTGTCGGATTGTAAGAATTAGTAAGATGCACTGAGGACAGAGAATTGTGCAAGGATATGATCGCCTACGCTATCCTGTATGGTACGTGATGATTGCTAAAGTGGAGAAAGTAAAAACATTCCGAGGCAGACTCTGCTGACTGGGCACTTTTGATGGGTTAATACAGTCGAATTTTCTTGTCGAACGCAGTGGTTCGAAAACTGTCCAGTCGAGCTAGCCAAAAATGGATACCTGAATTTTGATGTCGTGTTTCTTCCAAAGCGCTGCCTATGAGGAGTCAAAACTTTACAGTCAACTTATCAGCAGCTGTAATACAGGGATACATCTTTGAGCTTCACCCTTTGTTTGAAGGATGCATGGTCATTGGCAATGTCGACACGTACTGTTAGTGTTCGGAGGCAGGGAGTGAGTGACTTGACGAGTCGACGCGGGGGGGGGGGGGGGGTTACTTCTTAGATATAGGAAGTGGCGTCACGGGTCAACGCGGACCGTTAGCTCATAGATACAGGAAGTGACGTCACGGGTCGATACGTATCGTTAGTTCTTAGATACAAGTAATGACGTGACGAGTCGTCACGGACCATTAGTTCTTAGTTACAGAAAGTGACGTGACGGGTCGACGTGGACCGTTAGTTCTTAGATATAAGAAGTGACACTACGAGTCGACATACCGTTACTTTTTAGATACAGGAAGTGGCGTCACTGGTCGAAGCGAGCCGTTAGCTCATACGCACAGGAAGTGACGTGACCGTTTGTTTTTAGATACAGGAAGTGGCGTCACAGGTCGACGCGAACCGTTAGCTCATACGCACAGGAAGTGACGTGACCGTTTGTTTTTAGATACAAGTAACGATGTGACGGGCCATCACGGACCGTTGATTCTTAGATACAGGAAGTAACGTGACGGGCGATATGGACTGTTAGTTCTTAGATACAGGAAGTAACGTGACGGGCGATATGGACTGTTAGTTCTTAGATACAGGAAGTAACGTGACGGGCGATATGGACTGTTAGTTCTTAGATATAGGAAGTGGCGTGGTGGGTCGACATGGACCGTTCATTCTTAGTTACAGGAAGTGATATGGCTGACTGCAACTGCTTTCATGATTTCCCGAGTTGTGTTGGAGAAACCCTGTAGTAGAAGTTTGGCAATACTCGCCATCATCGTCTAGCTTGTCCCTGTTGGAACTTCGCTCACACCGAAAGGCTACTTCAATGTTTGTTTTCTCTCTCTCTCTCTCTCTCTCTCTCTATATATATATATATATATATATATATATATATATATATATATATATATCTTGGTAGTAATATAGATAAAGAAGGTGGAACAACGAAAGAGATTAGAAGCTTTATAGCAAAGGCAGCAGCGAATTTAAAAAACCTGGACAAATATGGAAATGAAAAGTACTAACCAAGAAAACTGAACTTAGAATATTCAACGTATTATCAGCCATTAACTACGCATGTAAATGCTGGAAACAACAAACGAGATTGAGAAGAAACTAAACGCTTTTGAAGACAAATGCCTAAGAAGGATACTCTGTGTGTGCAATGGAATGAATTCAAGAATAACATAGAGATAAGAGAAATGGCCTGTAACCAACGATTTATTCTACCATTAGGTAGAGAAGATGAACATACGTTCAACATGTGCTTAGAAGAGACAACAAGAGAATTCCAAAACAGGCTCTTCTATGGGAAACATCAGGATACAGAAAAAGAGGAAGACCTACAGAGATACTAAAAAGAACACTTATAAGAAAATTAACGTTGACAGGGACAGACTCAATAGATAAGTGCGAGCAAGAATAGAGCAGGATGGGGGAAACACTACGAACTCCAAGCGACATCTAGCGGCACGGGAAGGATCAAGATCAATCGAGATCATCATCATCATCAAGTACCGGGCCTACTGGCGTAGGTGATCATGTCTCTCCGCAACTTTCGATCTAGACAGTTTATCATTTCTGTTGTTGACCTTCTGCCAAGCCATTCTCTTAAGCCGTCTGGTATCTTTTCTCTTTGCTTCCCTCTAACTCTTCTTCCCTCGATTTTTCCAGTTGTCACAACAAATTTCAGCTGTTCCATGGCTTTTCATTACATGGCCAGAAAAATTGTTTCTTCCTAATATTGGAAATTAGCTCTCGATTTGCTTTGGTCTCTTTTATAACGTTTTCATTACTCTTGTTAGCTGTCCATTTCATTCTCAACATTTTTCTGTTAAGAAAAGACATATCTACAGCCTCCAGTAATTTTCTTGTTTGTTGTCCTATTGTCCATGATTCATATCCATATGTTAAGACTGGTTCTACATAACATTTAAAAACTCTTTTTCTTGTTTTTTTAATCAACCGAGATACCCTCTAGGCCAATATGTTGCTTTACATGATCAAAATATTATAATTTCTTTGTTTGTATCTTCTTTATAAACCGATTTTCTTGACTTATAAGCTGCTTCAAAACTGACAAGTTTAATTTTTTTCCTCCGCCCAAATTGATCTGAGCATTCCTAGGTAGCGCCTCACTTCTGAGGCATTGATGTATTTTTCTACAGATCGTTTCACTGTCTTTTGCTGGTATAGGGAAAACACAGGCTCTTTATCGAAACTAAAGTACATCAGAGAAATGAAGCCTTTTGAAATGTGGATCTATATGAAAATAAGGAGAACTGAGTAGAAGGAACACAAGTAAAAACAAAGAAGTTCTGAATCAGCTGAAAATTAAAAAAAAAAAAGAAAAAAGAACTACTTAACAAAATTCGAAAAAAGATCAGTTACATTTTTTGGAGCTATGGAGAGACATGAATGCTATTCTGAAAGCCATCTTAGAAGGGAATGTACAATGTAGACGAGGCAGACAAAGACGAAAGTGGACTGATAACATCAAAATGTGTACAGAGTGCACCATCAAGACAAGAGACAGAGTAAAATGGCGCTCCATGGTAGCCAGCCTTCGATGTAGAGACGGCACCCAATGAATAAATGAAAGTATTTTAGTTTTGGCTTTTTAAAAAAATTAAGCATCAGTACTTGGTCTCCATAACAACAGACATTCCGGTGACTTCATGACCTGTAAACAGTTCATGACTGGAGGGATTAAGTGAGATCGATCATTCGCCTTGAGCACTCAACTATCTGCTCACATTTCTACAACAGAAACCAGGAAATGAACAACGGCATTACAATCTGGTGTATCATTTAGGTCTACGTAATTAAGAATAATTAAGAAACGAGGAAATTAGAGAAATCACCAATCAACCACTAATATCTTCAGTAATAAAGAAAAGACGATCGTCATATGTTGTACATGTGATGAGAAGAGATAATAACCGAATAGCAAAGCAGGCCCTCATACGGGAAACAACAGGTAAGAGGAAAAGAGGAAGACCCAGGGAGACATTGAGAAGAACATTGATGAGAGAGACAAGAGCAACATCAGTCGGCTCCCTCAATGAGGTAGAGCTGCTTGCACAGAACAGAGACAAATGGCGCGATTTTATAAAAAATCTTTAAAAGAAAACTGCTAGAGCAAAAAATTCAGATATGGGAAGGTGTATCTTGGTCTACGCCCTATGGGCCGGCAACGGCTCGAAAGGTCAATAGATAGATATATAGATAGATAGATAGATAGATAGATAGATAGATAGATAGATAGATAGATAGATAGATAGATAGATAGATAGATAGATAGATAGATAGATAGATAGATAGATAGATAGATAGATAGATAGATAGATAGATAGATAGATAGATAGATAGGTAGATAGGTAGGTAGGTAGGTAGGTAGGTAGGTAGGTAGGTAGGTAGGTAGGTAGGTAGGTAGGTAGGTAGGTAGATAGATAGATAGATAGATAGATAGATAGATAGATAGATAGATAGATAGATAGATAGATAGATAGATAGATAGATAGATAGATAGATAGATAGATAGATAGATAGATAGATAGATAGGTAGATAGGTAGATAGGTAGATAGGTAGATAGATAGATAGATAGATAGATAGATAGATAGATAGATAGATAGATAGATAGATAGATAGATAGATAGATAGATAGATAGATAGATAGATAGATAGATAGATAGATAGATAGATAGATAGATAGATAGATAGATAGATAGATAGATAGATAGATAGATAGATAGATAGATAGATAGATAGATAGATAGAATTAAGAATTAGTCTCAGCCCTTTGACTTCAGATTAAACTCGTCTCGACCACGGCAAAATGGGAATACATCTGACGCGGTTAACAAACAAGCTAAACTAAAAATGGCCACAATTTCAAATTTGACACATTTTAAAAAATACCAGCTTAACGCCACAGAGACGGCGATAACTCAGTGTCTAGAACAACAAAAGAATAACATGTTACATGGCAACATTTGATAACTCGACGTTCCAAGCTGACGTGGTTTCAAATGAGAGGTTCGGGTTTCAGTTATGTGTGCGCTCTTCTATCTTATCCTTGTAACTGGCTTCTGATATGACAGCTCAAAGGGCAGTTTAGTAATCTTTTAAGATTGATACGCAGTCTTGTTTTACCCAGAAAATCTCGCCTTCATTCCTGACGTTATTTAGGTGGTGAAAGATTGTTCACATCCCAACATAATGTTATTTAATGATGAAAGAATAGAGCTGGCCTAGTTTTATAAAGAAAATACCAAGTACAATTCATCACGCTTCACGTGTGACGTGTATGGTGTTAGTGCCCATAATTTATTACCGTCGGCATTTTTTCTGGGTAACACTATCAGCACTACGCCAGGACATCTTCCGTTCTCAGACAAAAAAAATATATAGTAACCATTTAAGGTTTGGTGAACCGTTGGCCAGAGGACCGAACACAACCTCTTGTCTTAAGCAGAACAGTTTTCTACCAACTGTACAACTTCGGCTGCATAGTTTATGCAGATGGGAGTAGCATGTGATCTTGATTCATGTTGCTGTTATTTAGATCCCGGCTGGTTGGTCTCGAGGCAAAACGCCGGCCTCGAGACAGAGAGGTTGTGGGTTCAAATCCCGACTTCACCGTTTGGGATTTTTATTTATGATTTCTCTATGCGGCAGCCACCCCTGGTCTCAGCAGCGAGGCCCGGCTTGAAACGTCAATTACTTATCAACGGAAAAAATATGAGTACCTCCGAAGTGCCTGTGTGGCGAGGCACCCCTGTGCACACGGCTGCCAGGGAAAAATGGATAAACACGCTAAATTCAGTTCCTAGTCTCTAGGGACTTCGTCAGAGGTACAAGCTGGCGAACGAAAATTAAAAAAAAGATCCGAACTGTTCATCTTCTGCTGTGATCGTACAATCTTCCATCCGTCGTTCAAGTACGCCTCTCTTTAATATGCAGATTCAGTTGTCTTTTTAGATGTCGACAGAACGTGTAAAGTCGATTTCTAGTTATTGGGTGATGTACAAATGTCAGTTGTGTATTCTTTTCATTTTTTTTATTACTAAGGCGAAGAACGAATGTTTCAACCATAGCAGGTGTTAATTGGGAAACTTCAAAGTGTCTGAAGTCTAGATTAAAGAATTCTTCTTGTTTCGTCCATTAAAACCGCCTTATTATCTCTCTCGTTTGAGTGAGCTCAGGTGTGGCAAGTAAGACCAATCACTGTTGTTTGTGCTGTAGTATGAGGTTTTGTATCCTGACTGTTCATTTCTCTAAACCAGAAGTTCTCAAAGTATGTGCCGCGCTTTCCACGGGCACTGTCAAACTTTGACAAGTACGCAGCGCCGAGGATATTGTTGTGTTGTGTACTCAGTAGCTATAAATAATAACATGGCAACACTCAAACCAGCTTCATACTTGTAAATACATAAACGAGTGTCTAAAGGATAGCATTAATTGTGTCACTGTCTTTATTGCTACTCAACCATTTAGTGTACATTTATCTACCTAAAGTAGTAGTCTACCCAAAGAAAATAAATACACGAATTAGAGTTAACCCGACTTATTCGATCGCAACTGCCATGAGGGTGCGCGATCAGCAGGGTAAGGGAGCGGCGAGTCCCAAAAGTTTGGGAACCATTGCACAAAACAAATAAAGTTACACGGGAATAACTAGTGAAATGCTGATATCACATAACGCGCATTATTATTTTTCTTGTAAATGGTGCACATCTTTTATACACAGCATCATCAGCGGTCCTGTAGTGCCAAGACTGTGGAAGTAATCACAAAACATTCTCACTCATTAGGATTGGTAGAGAAATGTTTTAGCAATCTCGCCCGTTGCTTGTACACGACCTTCGCTAGTTCTCATGAACCATGACTAAATGATCAAAAGGAAAATATTCCAATTTGTCACGATTGGTACAATAGTGTTTGAATAACAGTCATTCTACCTTCATTTTTGGCGTACCCTTTTGTAACTCTCCATAGAAGAAATTCCATGGCAAGGTTATATTCTGGTCATGCCAAACACGTACTTCAACTTGGATCCCCGTCACGCCCCGTATCGTTTAGAGAATACATTGTTGATGCCCACATTTTTTTTTTGTCCTTGGTACATTGTTGGATTTTTTCTATCCGCTTGCGAAACATGGACCCTTACAGCAGAGGTATAGAGGAAAATGATAGCCTTGGAGATGAAAAGCTATCGTAAGATTTATGGCATCGCAAACGTATCACAAATGAACAAATTCATCAAAAGGATACAACAAACAATCTGTGTATATGATGGTATTTTGATTATTGTGAAGAAACGCAACAAGAATTAGTTTGGTCACGTATCTCGACTGTCTGGTCTAGTAAAGACCATACCGGAAGTAACTGTGAAAGGGACGGTAAGGAAAGGTAGGCAAAGAAAGAGACGGGAAGGAAAGGTAGGCAGACAAAGAGACGGGAAGGAAAGGTAGGCAGACAAAGAGACGGGAAGGAAAGGTAAGCAAAGAAAGAGACGGTAAGGAAAGGTAGGCAAAGAAAGAGACGGTAAGGAAAGGTAGGCAGAGATAGAGACTGAATGGAAAGGTAGGAAGAGAAAGAGACGGGAAGGAAAGGTAGGCAGAGATAGAGACTGAATGGAAAGGTAGGAAGAGAAAGAGACGGGAAGGAAAGGTAGGCAGAGATAGAGACTGAATGGAAAGGCAGGAAGAGAAAGAGATTGGAAGGAAAAGTAGGAAGAGAAAGAGACGGGAAGGAAAGATAGGAAGAGAAAGAGACGGGAAGGAAAGGTCGGAAGAGAAAGAGACGGGAAGAAAAGGTAGGAAGAGAAAGAGGCGGGAAGGAAAGGTAGGCAGAGAAAGAGACGGGAAGGAAAGGTAGGCAGAGAAAGAGACTGGAAGGAAAGGTAGGAAAAGAAATAGACGGGATGGAAAGGTAGGTAGAGGAAGAGACTAGAAAAAAAGGTAGGCAGAGAAAGAGACTGGAAGGAAAGGTAGGAAGAGAAAGAGACGAGAAGGAAAGGCAGGCAGAGAAAGAGACGGGAGGGTAACATTAACATATGGAAAGGCCGCGACTTTACAGAGCCCCAATGAATCACTGAAAGTATAGAGAAACAGAGAAGGATGACGAAATCTATCGGAAGTGACCCAACGACCATCGAGGTTATGGGATGAAGTAGCAGCAGTAGCAGCTGTAGTAGCACCAGTAGCAGCAGTTGCACCAATAGCAGTAGAAACAGCAGCTGTAGTGGTAGCAGTAGCAGCAGCAGTAGCAGTGACAGAAGCAGTAGTAGTAGCAACAGAAGTAGTAGTAGCAGCAGCAGTAATAGTACTACTAGTAGTAGCAGCAGCAGTAATAGTACTACTAGTAGTAGCAGCAGCAGTAATAGTACTACTAGTAGTAGCAGTAGTAGTAGCAGTAGCAGTGACAACAGCAGTAGTAGTAGCAACAGAAGTAGTAGTAGCAGCAGCAGTAATAGTACTACTAGCCGTAGCAGTAGCAGCAGTAGTAATAGCAGCAACAGCAGCAGTAGTAACAGCAACAGTGACAGGATCAGTAGTAGTAGTAGCAGCAGTTGTAGTAGCAGCAGCAGTAGTAGTAGCAGTTGTAGTAGCAGCAGTTGTAGTAGCAGCAGCAGCAGCAGTAGTAGCAGCAGTTGTAGTAGTAGCAGGGGTATTAATGCTCAGAATCATTTTGATAAACAGTTAAGGTTAGGCAGCGGCAACAGCAGTACAAGTAGAAGCAGCAGTAAGTAGTGATGGTGGTGGCGGCGGTGGCAGTGGTAGCGGAGGCTGTGGCGGCGGCGGTGGTAGTGGTGGTGGTGGTAGTGGTGGTAGTGGTAGTGGTAGTGGTGGTGGTGGTAGTGGTAGTGATGGTGGTGGTAGTGGTAGTGGTGGTGGTAGTGGTAGTGGTGGTGGTAGTGGTAGTGGTAGAGGTAGTGATGGTGGTGGTAGTGGTAGTGGTGGTGGTGGTAGTGGTAGTGGTGATGGTGGTAGTGGCAGTGGTGGTGGTAGTGGTAGTGGTGGCGGTGGTAGTGGTAGTGGTGGTGGTAGTGGTAGTGGTGGTAGTGGTAGTGGTTGTGGTGGTGGTAGTGGTGGTGGTGGTGGTTGAGGTGGTGGTGGTAGTGGTTGTGGAGGTGGTAGTGGTGGTGGTGGTAGTGGTGGTGGTAGTGGTATTGGAAGTGGCGGTAGGAGTGAAGGTATTGGTAGTGGTGGTGGTAGTGGTAGTGGTAATGGTGGTTGTAGTGGTGATGGTGGTAGTAGTGGTGGTGGTAGTGGTAGTGGTGGTGATGGTAGTGGTAGTGGTCGTAGTGGTAGTGGTGGTGGTAGTGGTAGTGGTGGTGGTAGTAGTAGTGGTGGTGGTAGTGGTAGTGGTCGTGGTGGTGGTAGTGGTGGTGGTGGTAGTGATGGTGGTGGTGGTAGAGGTAGTGGTGGTGGTAGTGGTAGTGGTTGTGGTGGTAGACATTGTTGGGTAATGTTTATCAAATTCCGGAACTACCGGTCAATATGGCGGATTGGCAGCAGGAACCGTTAAAGGCTGTGTCTGAAAAATGTTCCTTGTTGCAGTTTCCTCATATTCAAAGTCCTGCTTGCTGCAGGAACTACTGAGTTTAGTGCTCTGTGCACACCGTGAGCTGTGCGTTTCATCTGTTTTGATCGTGTTTCGATATTCCGATTGCTTACGATCAATGATGATATCGTATAACGGGGAACAGTTTACTGTGTTCACTTTTTGTGCCGTTTCGCCTATGTCTTTTGGCGTGTGCTTAGACTGCTGCCACCTTTTTTTAGTTGGGAGATGAGATATTAAATCGGATGTTTCCACTGGCACGGGCGGTTTAACAATTATGGATTTTATTTCGTTTGCAGTGATGCCGGGGTCTTCCATAACCATAACCGTTTATCAAAATGATTCTGAGTATTAATATCCCAGGGAGATGGTATGTGGTGATGACCGTGTTATATGCCCAGACCATTTGATATTTTGTTTCTGAACAGAATCCAGCATTTGTGAAGCATCAACGTGTTATTGTCATTCATGATTGTCTCTTCTTGTTAGTTTCAATGTTTTTCACAGAAATTTAATTTCCCCTGTGGCAATTTTTCTTTTTTATTTGTTTATTATTGTCTAATTATGACAGTATTGTGTGTGTGCTTTTTCTATATATCGTCAAATAATTGTTCTTTTTCAGCTTCCTTTACAGCCATCTTTCTTTCTTTCTTTCTTTCTTTCTTTCTTTCTTTCTTTTCTTTCTTTCTTTTTTCTTTCTTTCTTTCTTTCTTTCTTTCTTTCTTTCTTTCATTCTTTCTTTCTTTCTTTCTTTCTTTTTCCTTCTTTCTTCTTTCTTTCTTTCTTTCTTTCTTTCTTTCTTTCTTTCTTTCTTTCTTTCTTTCTTTCTTTCTTTCTTTCTTTCTTTCTTTCCTTCCTTCTTTCTTTCTTTTTTCTTTCTTTCTTTCTTTCTTTCTTTCTTTCTCTTTCTTTCTTTCTTTCTTTCTTTCTTTCTTTCTTTCTTTCTTTCCTTCTTTCTTTCTTTCTTTCTTTCTTTCTTTCTTTCTTTCTTTCTTTCTTTCTTTCTTTCTTTATTTCCTTCTTTCTTTCTTTCTTTCTTTCCTTCCTTCCTTCTTTCTTTCTTTCTGAGTTCGTTCGACAACTACTACACTTCTTTCACTGTTCAAATGGCATTAAATTGTGTGGATGCATTGCGTTGTGGTTTACAGCATGCTAAAATATTTGTGCTTTCGACCCGACACATTCGAATTTAGCGCAAAATATCTGGGTATCGATCTGCCTTCTCTTTATATTCCTATTTCTCTCTTGGCCAGATTTCTTAGTTTGCCTGCAGGCCCAATTCAGGGAGGTGTAGCAGTCTCTCCATTAGTTCTAGTTCGCTGGTGCTGCGCAAAAGTAGTTAACATTGAATTGCAGTAATTTTTTAACTTTGGTGCCTTTGTTTATCTTTGTATATTTGTTGTCAATCTCTGATTTTTATGTTGGATGATAGAAAGACACATCCCAAGTATTTAAAACCTGACACCTGTTATTGCCATTTATTTCCTTTTAAAAATGTGTGCTAATTCTCCTTTATTTCTTGCTTTACAGAAACTTGTTGTTATATTTATAGATATGTTTAATCAGTGCAAAATAAAGACAAGTGGAACAATATTAAAACAGGTAAAAGAATTTAAATAGTTGGAAACTTTATTAACCTCAGACGGAAGATGTACAAAAGAGGTGAGATGCACAATGGCTCAAGCAAAAGCAGCTTTCCAAAAAATGTGAAAGATACTATGCAATCAATTTTTGACAATAGAAACTAGAAAAAGAGTTCTTAAATGTTACGTAGAGCCAGTCTTAACATATGGATGCGAATCATGGACAATAGGACAACAGACAAGAAAATCACTGGAGTCTGTAGAAATGTGGTTTTACAGAAGAATGTTGAGAGTACCATAGACAGCTAAGAAGAGTAATAAAGATGTTCTGAGAGAGGTCAAAGCAAAAAGAGAGCTAATGTCCAATATTAGGAAGAAACAATCATCATTTTTTGGCCATGTAATGAGAAGAGAACAACTGGAATATATTGTAACAGCTGGAAAAATTGAGGGACGAAGAGATAGAGAAAAAATAACAGACAGCTTAAGAGAATGGCTTGGCAGAAGGTCAACAACAGAAATGATAAATAGCTGCCGAGATCGAAAGTTGTGGAGAGACATGATCACCTACACCAGCAGGCCCGGTACTTGATGATGATGATGATGATGTTTATATTGTAATATATGCACGTTTCAATCGAATGATTTTTTACTTGTTACGAACTAATATAGGCGTTTAACTCGAATGATTGTTTTACTTATTCATCATCATCATGTGCCATACCGGTTGGCGTTGGTGATCATGTCCCTCCACAATCTTCTATCTAAAGTGCATCGTATCAGTTCTCCATGCCATGACACCAAGCTATCCAGTATTTTCTCACTTTGTCGCCCGCGATCTCTCTTTCCTTTTATTTTGCCAGTTGTAACCAAGTATTCCAACTTTCCTGTTCTCATGATGTGTCCGAAAAATGTTGATTGCTTCTTTCTGATGTTTTTTAAGAACTCCCTTTTTTGTGTTGGCCTCTTTGAGAACTTCCTCATTGGTCTTTTTAGCTGTCCAGGGAACTTTCAACATTCTTCTGAGAAATCCCATCTCTGTGGCCTCTAATCGTCTTTTCATGTGTTTGTCTACTGTCCATGATTCGCTTCCATGGATCAGAATTGGTTCTATATAGCACCGATGAACTCTCTTTCTCATTTTTATTGACATAGATTTGTTGCATAAGATATTTTTCATTTTCTGAAATGCTATTTTGGCCTGAGCTATTCTGCTTTTTATTTCTGTTTTACTTATTAAGAACTAATATAAGCGTTTCATTCGAATGATTTTTTACTTGTTACGAACTAATAGAGGCGTTTCATTCGAATGATTTTTTACTTGTTACGAACTAATAGAGGCGTTTCATTCGAATGATTTGTTACCTTTTGCGAACTAATAGAGGCGCTTCATTTACCGAAGCCGTTACAGAGATATTGAAAAAATATACGGAGGCAAGGCGCCTGACAGCAAAAGAGTTTGAAGCTGACAGTGACTCATAGCTGATGGCTTGCTCGGGGATCGGTGAACCAGAACCACCATGACCTTACTTCACCTCTTGGCAGTGTCTATTAACAGACTAACCGATCTAGTCTGGGCAAGCGAGTAGTGATAGAAGAGAGAAGGTAACTCGGAACTCAAAAATGCCGTGCTGAAGTTGGATGTCTTAGGTCAACAAGGACAAATAAACCACACAACAACACATCTACAGCGATCTACGCCCACTTAATGTCCTATTAAGGGCGGACGATAGAGAGAACTAAAGAAAGAAAGAAAGAAAGAAGGAAGGAAAGAAAGAAAGAAAGAAAGAAAGAAAAAAGAAGAAAGAAAGAAAGAAAGAAAGAAAGAAAGAAAGAAAGAAAGAAAGAAAGAAAGAAAGAAGTAAATCTACAAATCATCAGGAGCTGTAATCATTTACAAGAAAAAAAAAACAGATTTACTGTAATATTTGTATTCATAACAAGTACATAGCCTGATTTCGATGCATTGGGTTGTGCGCCGTGCGGTGCCATCCACGCGTTGTTGAGAGCAGCCGTACCCCAGTTAGCAGTTATTCCGACCCAGTTTTTCCTTATTTTATGTGAAACTTCTCGCCCCCAGGACTAACAATCTTTTTCATTGTATAGTTTTATTGGTTGCCCCGACCACTCCCCCGACTTTTTGAATTAACTAGAACGTGCTCCGTGTGTATAGTAAGTTTACCAAATTAACAGAGCTCATATTTATAACAGTTCATATTTTAAAGAGAATACCCTTATCTCGGACGTGCTCCAGGAACTGGTGACTCAGAACAGACAACAATATCATCTATTGTGTACATATTTTGTTTCTATCCAGTTGTTTATGTTTTTCAAATACCGTGTAATCTGTTCTGGAAAGAGTGTTTTATACAGCGTGTGGATCATAGTTTGTGACTGCTTCTTCTAGAATTGTAACAAAGGTTTCTAACAAGATAAAATATGTAACATCAGCTCCTTGAATACGAGGCTGTGTCAGACAGAGATAATCACCAAAATAATAAACATTTAATGAACATTATGTTAATTAACTATGGGAGCCGCGATAGCTCCGTGGTTAGTGAACTGGACTACAAAGGACAAGGGGTAGGGTTCGATCCCAACCAACGGCTTCCGGGTTCACCCAGCCTTAAATGGGTACCGGATTTTTTTTCTAGGAAATTAAAGCAGCACGGGCGTAATACCGACCATATTACCCCAAAAATCATGTGATGAAGGTCTGTAAAATATAGGGTCACTAACACCATATTTCCCTATACGCCACTTGGCGTGACGGGGGTACTTTACTTTACTTATTATGTTCATTAACTACCTGTTGGGACAAATGATGTCTTAATAAATATATCTTTTAAATAGAGGCATGTATAATATTGTAGATTAATATTAAACGTTCGATCACTTGATGCTTCGTAATGTGAATCATTGTCATAGAAGTCTCGTATGCAAAAGATTAATTATGTTGTAGGTTCTATCCTCCCTTAAAAAAAAAAAAAGAGTTCTAATTTTTAGAGCGGTTTTTATAATATGTCCGGGCAGCCAGGGTCTGATTTCAACTTAAATATTTTTTTCATATAAATCTGTAACAAGAGCTAAGTGCTTTTGTGTAAGACGAGATGGAGGTTGACCAGACGCATTCTGGTGAACTAATGAAACGGGTTGTTGAGGTAGGTTGGCAAGTCTAGAAGAATCCTTTGTTTGGTGGGGAGAAAATAATATATTACATTTGAAACAAACAAATAAGTTGTTACAATTATAATTGCGAAAATAATGTCAGAGATTCTCAACTCTTTAACAGTGGGGAACTAAAGACTACGCCAAACTACTTACTTGTGCTTACCCCTATTTGGCGACTGATAATTTATTCGTGTTCATAACTTTAAGGAATACTCTAGATCATAGAGGAGATATGACGTCATGGGACGCACCAAGATGGAAGCTTGTCCGCGTCTGAGCCGTGGTGTATACAATGTTGACTTTGAACATCACGCTAACTGTTATCACAGCGAGTTGGCGGATTTTTAGAAATGTAACCATGGGTTTGATAATAAATGTTTGTACACAGTTCGTTAACCACCGCTGTAGATCAAGTCTTTATTCTGCTGGCTTCGTTCGCGACCTTGGAAGTTAATGACCTAATTTGTGCAGCCGGTTGGTTTGGGGCGAATTGTACGTTACTGTCACTGCTATAATGACTCAGTTTGAGACAAAACCACAGGGACATGCCCAAACAATGACAGTTGTCAGCACGAATATTTCGGACCCCCGTGTCAGTACTTGGATCTCGTGTACAAATACGCCTAAAAATCTGAACGTACTTTCCTGTTTGATAACAACGACACCACATGTAATCCGGACACAGTTTCTATATCAGTTGAGGCAACTCTCAATCAATCTTTGCCGTTCTCCTGGTTTAGGATTTATGTGAATGACTTAAAATATCCGGACAGTTTCACGGTTAAACTAAATGGTTCTGTCTCATGTAACAATGAATCACGGTTTGTAGTTAGTTCGCACGAGATTGATGTCTTTTGCTCTGGGGCTGGTCTGATCAACAAGTTACGGATTGAAGGGGCGATAGTTGAAAATATCTGCTTCATCTACATTGGCGGGGGTCAGAATGTGGCTCTCAAATCATACCCAAATATTTATTTGAACACTATTGTAGTCACCACACAAGCGACAATGGCACACGTTAAGATTGAGTTCTCACCGACCATTTCGCAGGCCGTCAGTGCACTGATGGCGTGTAAGGTGCAAACATTTATAGACAGCTATTGTCTGGACGGGCATTCCTTGGTCGTTTTGTGCAGTGTGTAGTGGGTGTTGCAGAGGCTGCAACGTCATCATCGGTACGTGTCACGGCAACTGTTCACATGGGATTTATGGACACGACTGCTCCGGGTCTTGTCTCAGTGTCTGTCCGTTGAAATCGGATGTGTTGGTCTGAAAGGTGTAAATATCACAGTTATACTGCAAACCACAACGCAGACACGAGAGCCGAAATAGCTCAGTGGTTAGTGAACTGGACTACAAAGGACAAGAGGTAGGGTTCAATCCAAATCTGACGGTTACCGGGTTCACCCAGCCCTTGATGGGTACCGGATTTTTTTTCTGGGAAAGTAAAGCGGCACGGGCGTAATATCGACCATATTACCCCAAAAATCTTGTGCCGAAAGTCTGTAAAATTTATGGCCACTAACACCATATTCCCTATACGTCACTTGGCGTGACGGGGGTACTTTACTTTTTTTTTAATACCGTCGTGGGATCTGTCTATCAGATATTGGCAGATTCAGTCATGAGAGAAGCTGCTCATTAAAACGACAACCAGCATGACATTTTTACAACGCAGACACGCCCACTTAACGCCCTTTTAAGGACGGATGACGAAGAGGTGTATTCCTTTAGTCATCGGGCGAACGCAAGCAAGCAAAGATAATTGTGACGGCTGTAGTTATAACCAAAGGACAAAGTAAACCCTGCATTCTTCTAAAGGAAAAAGTAATCGATAACATCAAGGCACAACAACGATTGGTGTTTATCAAGACCGGAATCGAGACTTCATCATCATCATCAAGTACCATGCCTGCTGGCGTAGGTGATCATGTTTCTCCACAACTTTATTTCTCGACAGTTATTTATCATTTCCGCTGATGACCTTCTGCCAAGCCATTCTCATAAGTTGTCTGGTATCTTTTCTCTTTACTTCCTTCTTATCTCTTTGTCCCTCAATTTTCCCAGTTGTTACAATATATTCTAGCTGTTCTCTTCTCATTACATGGCCAAAAAATGATGATTGGTTTCTTCCTATTATTGGATACTAGCTCCCTTTTTGCTTAGGCCTCTTTCAGAACGTTTTTATTATTCTTCTTACCTGTCCATGGTATTCTCAATATTCTTCTGTGAAACTACATTTCTACAGACTCCAGTGATTTTCTTGTCCGTTGTCCTATTGTCCATAATTCACATCCATATATTAAGACTAGGGAGCTGCGATAGCTCAGTGGTTAGTGAACTGGACTACAAAGGACAAGGGTAGGGTTCGATCCCAACCGACAGCTTCCGGGTTCACCCAGCCTTAAATGGGTACCGGATTTTTTTCTGGGAAAGTAAAGCAGCACGGTAATAAAGGTATCGAATGGATACAAGGAGACCATTTGGAGGACCTCGACTTTGCAGATGACATAGTTCTCATCAGCAGTCAGATAAAAACGATGCAGGAAAACACAAATGAACTATCATCAATAGCCAGCAAAATTGGGCTTGAGGTCAATCATGAAAAGACTAAAGTCATGAAAAGTTTAATTCCAACAAGTGACAAAATATACATGGAAAACAAACCAGTAGAAGAGATCGATCACTTTATCTATCTTGGAAGTCACATTGATCGAGAAGGGGATACGAGCAAAGAAATTAGAATCAGACTGGCTAAAGCAGCAATGTCTTTCAGAAGCCTTGAAAAGTTGTGGAAATCAAAACTCATTAGCACAAACACAAAACTTAGGCTATTCAAATCAAATGTACTATCAACCCTTACGTATGCGTGTGAAAGCTGGAAAACAACAAGAGATATAGAAACAAAGTTGAACGCATTCGAAAATAAATGTCTAAGGAAAATACTTGGTATAGAATGGAACGAATTCAAAACAAACGAGGAAATTAGAGAAATCGCCAATCAACCACTAATATCTTCAGTAATAAAGAAAAGACGATGGTCATACGTTGGACATGTGATGAGAAGAGATAATAATCGAATAGCAAAGCAAGCCCTCATATGGGAAACAACAGGTAAAAGAAAAAGAGGAAGACCCAGGGAGACACTGAGAAGAACATTGATGAGAGAGGCAAGAGCAGCAGGAATCGGCTCCCTCAACGAGATAGAACTGCTTGCACAGAACAGAGACAGATGGCGAGATTTGATAAAATATCTTTAAAAGAAAACTGCTAGAACAAAAATTCATATAGGAGAAGGTGTATCTTGGTCTACGCCCTATGGGCCGGTTACGGCTCGAAAGGCCAATAGATAGATAGAAAGCAGCACGGGCGTAATTTCGACCACATTACCCCAAAAATCATGTGCTGAAGGTCTGTAAAATATAGGGTCACTAACACCATATTTCCCTATACGCCACTTGGCGTGACGGGTGTACTTTACTTTACTTTTTTATATATTAAGACTGGTTCTACAAAACATTTAAAAATTATTTCGTGTTTCTATTGTCAAAAATTGGATTGCACATTATCTTCCTCATTTTTGGAAAGCTGCTTTTTCCTGAGACATTCTGCGTCTCACCCCTGCTGTACATCTACAATCTGAGGTTAACATTGTTCCCAGATATTTAAACTCATTTACCAGTTTTAATATTATAATCGAGGCTACAGCCAATCGATAAACAAAAAATAGCATGCACTGAACAAATCACTTATGATTAAAAATATGTTACTAAAAAATACATTCAATGTGCATTTTTCTGTTACGAATTGCTTTCCCGCGCGCATACCCATTTAGACATGCACATATATGTAAACAATTATCATAATAATGTAAATAGTGTTACACGTAAATAGTGTGTGTTTCGGCATGTTCTGGAATGTTCTCCATGGTTGTACAGACATGTTGGATATCTCTGTGCTGATTAAAGTTGTCAGCTGTGGGATATTTTTGAGTTTGTGTTTAAGTAGGGAGCCTGGAGGTAGTTATAAGTGTGTACGGAGGATGTTGCAGGCTGACTCCCGGATATGCTTGTGATATGGTGTCAAAGGAAATATACTAGTGCAGAGAGTTGTGATAGTGCAGAGTTGTGTTAGTACAGAGAGTTCTGATAGTACTGAGATATACTTGCACAGAGAGTTATGATAGTGCAGAGTTGTGCTAGTGCAGGGATCTATGATAGTACAGAGATATGCTAGTACAGAGAGTTATGTTAGTAGAGAGAGTTATGTTAGTACAGAGAGTTATGTTATAACAGAGAGTTATGTTAATACAAAGAGTTATGTTAGTACAGAGTTTTGAGAGTACAGAGAGTTATGTTAGTATAGAGAGTTATGTTAGTACAGAGCTATGATATTGCAGAGAGGTGTGCTAGTACAAAGAGTTATGTTAGTACAGAGTTATGATAGTACAGAGAGTTATATTAGTACAGAGAGTTATGTTACTACAGAGTTATAATAGTACAGAGAATTATGTTAGTACAGAGAGTTATGTTAGTACAGAGAGTTATGTTACTACAGAGTTATAATAGTACAGAGAATTATGTTAGTACAGAGAGTTATGTTAGTACAGAGAGTTATGTTACTACAGAGTTATAATAGTACAGAGAATTATGTTAGTACAGAGAATTATGTTAGTACAGAGAGTTATGTTAGAACAGAATTATAATAGTACAGAGAGTTATGTTAGTACAGAGTTGTGATAGTACAGAGAGTTATATTAGTACAGAGAGTTATGTTACTACAGAGTTATAATAGTACAGAGAATTATGTTAGTACAGAGAGTTATGTTAGAACAGAATTATAATAGTACAGAGAGTTATGTTAGTACAGAGTTGTGATAGTACAGAGAGTTATGTTAGTACAGAGAGTTATGTTAGTACAGAGTTGTGATAGTACAGAGAGTTATGTTAGTACAGAGAGTTTTGTTAGTACATAGTTATGATAGTACAGAGAGTTATGTTAGTACAGAGTTATGATAGTACAGAGAGTTATGTTAGTACAGAGTTGTGATAGTACAGAGAGTTATGTTAGTATAGAGTTGTGATAGTACAGATAGTTATGTTAGTACAGAGAGTTATGTTAGAACAGAATTATTCTAGTACAGAGTTATGTTAGTACAGAGTTGTGATAGTACAGAGAGTTATGTTAGTACAGAGAGTTATGTTAGAACAGAATAATTCTAGTACAGAGTTATGAAGTACAGAGAGTTATGTTAGTACAGAGAGTTATGTTAGTACAGAGAGTTATGTTAGTACAGAGTTATGAAGTACAGAGAGTTATGTTAGTACAGAGTTATGCTAGTACAGAGAGTTATGTTAGTACAGAGTTGTGATAGTACAGAGAGTTATGTTAGTATAGAGTTGTGATAGTACAGATAGTTATGTTAGTACAGAGAGTTATGTTAGAACAGAATTATTCTAGTACAGAGTTATGTTAGTACAGAGTTGTGATAGTACAGAGAGTTATGTTAGTACAGAGAGTTATGTTAGAACAGAATAATTCTAGTACAGAGTTATGAAGTACAGAGAGTTATGTTAGTACAGAGAGTTATGTTAGTACAGAGAGTTATGTTAGTACAGAGTTATGAAGTACAGAGAGTTATGTTAGTACAGAGTTATGCTAGTACAGAGAGTTATGTTAGTACAGAGTTTTATGTTAGTACAGAGAGTTATGTTAGTACAGAGTTTTATGTTAGTACAGAGAGTTATGTTAGTACAGAGAATTGTGATAGTACAGAGAGTTATATTAGTACAGAGATTTATGTTAGTACAGAGAGTTATGTTAGTACAGAGAGTTATGTTAGTACAGAGAATTGTGATAGTACAGAGAGTTATGTTAGTACAGAGAATTGTGATAGTACAGAGAGTTATACTAGTACAGAGAGTTATTTTAGCAGTGATAGAGAGTTATGATAGTACAGAGGGTTATATTAGTACAGAGAGTTATTTTAGCATAGAGAGTTATGATAGTACAGAGAGTTATATTAGTACAGAGAGTTATTTTAGCATAGAGAGTTATGATAGTACAGAGGGTTATGTTAGTACAGAGAGTTATGATAGTACAGAGGGTTATGTTAGTACAGAGAGTTATTTTAGCATAGAGAGTTATGATAGTACAGAGGGTTATGTTAGTACAGAGTTATGATAGTACAGAGAGTTATGTTAGTACAGAGAGTCATTTTACTACGGAATTATAATAGTACTGAGAAAATGATGTTAGTACAGAGAGTTATGTTAGCGCAGAAAGTTTTGTTAGTACAGTGTGTTATGTTAGTGCAGATAGTTATGTTAGTACAGAGAATTATGTTAGTACATAGAGTTATGTTAGTACAGAGTTAGGCTAGTGCAGTGAATTATGTTAGTACATAGTTTTGCTAGTACATACAGTTATATTAGTACAGGGTTATGTTAGTACAGAGAATTATACTAGTGCAGAATTATTCTTGTACAGACAGTTATATTGCCGCAGAGAGTTATACTTGTAGAGAAAATTATGGTAGTGCAGAGTTATACTTGTACAGCGAGTTATATTTGCGCTGCTAGATATATGTATAGAGAGATAATTATACTTCCACAGATAGTAATACTATAAGAGAGTTATACTTGCACAGAGAGTTGTACTGTAAGAGAATTATACTTGCATAGAGAATTATAATATAAGAGAATTATACTTGCACAGAGAGTTATACTATAAGAGAGTTATACATGCACAGAGAGTTATACTATAAGAGAGTTATACTTGCACAGAGAGTTATGCTATAAGAGAGTTATAGTTGCACTGTCTTAATATATGGACGTGTATCATGGATGGCGAGATAACAGACAAGAAAAGCTCTGCAGGCTGTAGAGGTGTAGTTTTGCAGGGGAATCTTGAGAATACTATGGACAGTTAAGAATAGTAATAGAAACGTTCTGAAAGAGGCCAAAGCAAAAAAAGAGAGTTAATATCCAAACTTAGGAAGAAACAATCATCATTCTTTGGCCATGTAATGAGAAGGGAACAGCTGGAATATATTGTGACAACTGGGAAAGTTGAGGGATATAGAAATAGATGGAATCGGAGAGAAAAGACACCAGACAGCTTAAGAAAATGGCTTGGCAGAAGGTCAACAACAAAAATTATAAATAAATGTCGAGATCGAAAGTTGTGGAGAGACATGATCACCTACGCCAGTAGGTACGGTACCTGATTATGATGATGATAGTGATGATGATGATGATGATGGTGATGATGATAGTTGTACAGAGAGTTATACCATAATAGAGTTATACGTGTACATAGACTACTAATTGCACTAGCACACAATACAAAATGATAAGTGATGGTGATTGAGTTATACATGTACATAGACTACTAATTGCACTAGCACACAATATAAAATGATAAGTGATGGTGATTGAGTTATACATGTACATAGACTACTAATTGCACTAGCACACAATACAAAATGATAAGTGATGGTGATTGAGTTATACATGTACATAGACTACTAATTGCACTAGCACACAATACAAAATGATAAGTGATGGTGATTGAGTTATACATGTACATAGACTACTAATTGCACGAGCACACAATACAAAATGAAAAGTGAGGCTGTAAAAAGTTACACAAAATTGCCATAAGCAATTCCCATGAGACGCCTTAAGCGCGACCTGCATATAGGAATATGATGTTAGTAGGAAGCGGTCGCACATAATTCAAAATAGAAAATAGAGGAAAGGATTGGGCGGGATGAGGGTGGAGGCATGTAATGATAATGTGTGAAGGTCGTGAGCATGTTTCTGTCCTGGGTGAATGTACGCGTTTAGTTTGTGATAGCATTGTACTGTGTACAAACATTAGACCGCAGAAAAGTTATTCTTGTGTCTAAATGTTTACAATCAGTAAAATATTTATTGGCATAAGTAACATGAGAATTTGGGGAATTAGAGTACGAGTGGGAGCGTGGTAAAGAAATGTATATTCTGAAAGTTGTGGATATTGTGGAATGTGGGAGATCTGTCTGTCTCTCTGTCTGTTTATTTCTCTTCTTGTTTCTGTCTCTCTCTCTGTCTTCCAGTCTCTCTGTCTGTCTCTCTCTCTGTCTGTCTGTCTTTCTGTCTGTCTCTCTTTTTTGTCTGTCTGTCGTTCGCCTAAAGTTTGTCTATATCTGCAATGTCGTTTCTTGTATAAGTTTTACTGTTTTGTGCACGGTTCATGCAGAGGCGTTCATAAATTTACCTCTACTGTTGTATCTATGGACCAATGGGTTTTCCTTAGTCAGCTATATTAAATACAGTCTTAAGTGGGTTCAGCAGACTGGGGCGCCTGTCTACGTGTACATGTGACTGAGGTGTCAATCTTGAAATTTGCATAAATATGTCTGTGGAGTTGATTGTGCCCTGCCCTGCCCTGAGGCATATACTTATGATCCTATCTATTCATAACATGGTAGGTGTCTTGATTTGGTGCTTGGTGTCTTCTGATTGATTTGATTATCTGTTTCTTCTGATGGCATGTTTGTTTCTTTGTTTGTTTATGGAAGGCCCCGGTATCACTGCAAACGAATTAAAATCCATAATTGCTCAACCGCCCGTGCCAGAGTAATCATCAGAATCGCATCTCCCAAACAAAGAAAGGTAACTGTAGTCCCCATCGTAGCAGTCTCAGCACACGCCAAAAGACATAAGGCGAAACCGCGCAGAAAGTGAACACAGCCAACTGTTCCCTGTCATACGATATCATCATTCATCGTAAACAATTGGAATATCGAAACATGATCAAAACGGATGAGACACAGCTCACGGTGTGCTTCTTCCTCTTTTCTCTTTTCACTGATACCTAAAAGGTGTGGTTTATATCATTTGTCGTTCTTGTGCTGCTCGAATTGTCTGAATTAGTGATTTTCCTTTGTTGTTACATGTCTCTGTCACTGCATCTATCCATCTTCTTCTTTTCTCTTTCACTGATACCTAAAAGGTGTCGTGGTTTATATCATTTGTCATTCTTGTGCTGCTCGAATTGTCTGAAGTAGTGATTTTCCTTTGTTGTTACATGTCTCTGTCACTGCATCTATCCATCTTCTTCTGGGTCTTCCTCTTGGTCTTTTCCCATGCATTCTCGAGAAGAACGCCCTTGTTGGTGATTGGTAAGGATTCATTCTGACCAGGTGGCCAAACCATTTAAATTATTGTTTTTCTATATATTCTTGGCAGGGTTTTGTTCCTACTATTTTTCTTATGGTTTCATTTGGTATTCTATCTCTTCTTGTGTTGTTTGTTACTTTTCTCAAGCAACGCATCTCACATGTATTGATCTTTCTTAAATGTGATTTAGAAAGGGTCCATGTTTGACTTTCATAGCACAAAGTTGGTATGAAGATGCTATTTATCATTTGTTGTTTAGCTGACATAGAAATATTTGGATGTCTTAGCAATGGTGAAAGCTGGTATGTGACAGTATTTGCTTTTTGTATTCTCATGTCAATTTCTCTGTCTAGTTTTCCATCTTCTGTGAACATTGTGCCTAAATACTTCAATTCCTCTACTTGTTTTATTTATTTATCTTTGATCTTGATGTTTAATGGGTGTCTTAATTTGCTTATTCTTATAGCCTCTGTTTTTTATGTTAATTTTTATACTGTAGTTTGTGAAGCTTTTATCTAGAAGAGCACTTAACTCAGTAGCTCATGCAACAAGCCGGACTTGGATTATGAGGAATCTGCAACAAGGAACACTTTTCATGCATAGTCTTCAATTGTTCCCGCCGCCTATCCACCATATACCGGAAGTTCCTGATGGCATGTAATTGGTGCATCTGGTTATTTGCCTGCTGCGACTTCCTTTTTCCAGCTGGTCTGCTTGCTCGTTTCCTGCTATCCCACAGTGAGAATGGATCCATTGCAGGATAACATTGTGATGCATGTAGAGTTCAGTCAATAAGGTCTGCAGATTTGGAAATTTTCTGGATGGTCGTGCCTGGAGTGCTGATTTTGTTTCTTTCAGAAAAACTACAGGCAGTAGGCTAAGATTATTGTTCGGCAGTTTTTTTTTTTTATTGCCAACTTTATTGCTTGGATTTCTGCATCGTAATTATGACAGTATTTCCCTTTTGCTATTCCAACTGTAGTGGATGGTTTTCCCACGATGTTCCTTGCTTGGACCATCAGCTTTTTTTCAGTCTTTTTATCTTCTATCTTTCATGCACGATTCAATGATAGAAGGCAGGCAAATCTCACATAAACATTTAGGCCTGGTGCATGCATGAAATGATATCGAGACTCAAACTTATGTTGAGGTAAAGGAAGCTACTAATAACAGTTTATTTGGCGGGGTAACATGATGAAACCATCACTACATATATTTCTGAGCCAGCCAGCTGAAAAAGGGGGAGGGGGGGGGGGGAGGGATAGACCAATAGTTGTGAAGTTTTCAGCATTGCGACCAGGGGGACGGTTGTAGGATAAATGAGACCAGCCGTCTATAGCTCGCAAAGCTAGAGACGTCACAGTACTGGGGTGTTCTCGAGAAAACCACCCCAGCGGATAGGCTCAGAGATGTCGGTGGCGACGATCAAACATACTTTAAGATAAGTCTTCAGGGGTTACTGACCTGATGATGATTATGTCAGACTCAATATAGTTTTCTTAAACCGTCGTTCTCTGCATCTTTTCCTGGCATTTTCATATTTTTTTTTGTTCAAACTGATTCCCATATCTCATTAGCAGTAACATGCCCCCATTGATAGCTCTTATGCATAGATAGCTTTGACGCATAGATAGCTCTGACACATAGCCAGTTCTGACGCATGGATAGCTCTGATGCATAGATAGCTTTGATGCATAGACAGTTCTCTGATGCATAGATAGCTCTGATGCATAGATAGCTCTGATGCATAGATAGCTCTGACGCATAGATAGCTGTAACGCATAGACAGTTCTCTGATGCATAGATAGCTCTGATGCATAGAAAGCTTTGATGCATAGACAGTTCTCTGATGTATAGACAGTTCTCTAATGCATAAATAGCTTTGATGCATAGATAGCTTTGACGCATAGCCAGTTCTCTGATGCATGGATAGCTCTGATGCATAGATAGCTTTGACGCATAGCCAGTTCTCTGATGCATAGATAGCTCTGATGCATAAATAGCTTTGATGCATAGATAGCTTTGACGCATAGCCAGTTCTCTGATGCATAGATAACTCTGATGCATAGATAGCTTTGATGCATAGATAGCTTTGACGCATAGCCTGTTCTCTGATGTATAGACGGTTCTCTGATGCATAGACAGTTCTCTGGCGCATAGCCAGTTCTCTGATGCATAGACAGTTCTCTGATGCATAGACAGTTCTCTGATGCATAGATAGCTCTGAGGCATAGCCAGTTCTCTGATGCATAGATAGCTTTGACGCATAGCCAGTTCTCTGATGCATAGACAGTTCTCTGATGCATAGACAGTTCTCTGACGCATAGCCAGTTCTCTGATGCAGAGATAGCTTTGACGCATAGCCAGTTCTCTGATGCATAGACGGTTCTCTGATGCATAGACAGTTCTCTGATGCATAGATAGCTCTGACGCATAGCCAGTTCTCTGATGCATAGATAGCTTTGACGCATAGCCAGTTCTCTGATGCATAGACAGTTCTCTGATGCATAGACAGTTCTCTGACGCATAGCCAGTTCTCTGATGCATAGACAGTTCTCTGATGCATAGACAGTTCTCTGACGCATAGCCAGTTCTCTGATGCATAGACAGTTCTCTGATGCAGAGATAGCTTTGACGCATAGCCAGTTCTCTGATGCATAGACGGTTCTCTGATGCATAGACAGTTCTCTGATGCATAGATAGCTCTGACGCATAGCCAGTTCTCTGACGCATAGATAGCTTTGACGCATAGCCAGTTCTCTGATGCATAGACAGTTCTCTGATGCATAGATAGCTTTGACGCATAGCCAGTTCTCTGATGCATAGACAGTTCTCTGATGCATAGCCAGTTCTCTGATGCATAGATAGCTTTGACGCATAGCCAGTTCTCTGACGCATAGATAGCTTTGACGCATAGCCAGTTCTCTGATGCATAGACAGTTCTCTGATGTATAGCCAGTTCTCTGATGCATAGATAGCTCTGACGCATAGCCAGTTCTCTGATGCATAGATAGCTTTGACGCATAGCCAGTTCTCTGATGCATAGATAGCTTTGACGCTTAGCCAGTTCTCTGATGCATAGATAGCTTTGACGCATAGCCAGTTCTCTGACGCATAGAAAGCTATGACGCATAGACAGTTCTCAGATGCATAGATAGCTTTGACGCATAGACAGTTCTCTGATGCATAGATAGCTTTGACGCATAAACAGTTCTCTGATGCATAGATAGCTATGACACATAGACAGTTTTCTGATGCATAGATAGCTTTGACGCATAGACAGTTCTCTGATGCATAGACAGTTCTCTGATGCATAGCCAGTTCTCTGATGCATAGACAGTTCTCTGATGCATAGCCAGTTCTCTGATGCATAGACAGTTCTCTGATGCATAGACAGTTCTCTGATGCATAGACAGTTCTCTGATGCATATATAGCTTTGACGCATAGATAGCTTTGACGCATAGACAGTTCTCTGATGCACAAACAGTTCTCTGATGCATAGATAGCTCTGACGCATAGATAGCTTTGACGCATAGCCAGTTCTCTGATGCATAGACAGTTCTCTGATGCATAGACAGCTCTGACGCATAGCCAGTTCTCTGATACATAGATAGCTCTGACGCATAGATAGCTTTGAGGCATAGCCAATTCTCTGATGCATAGACAGTTCTCTGATGCATAGATAGCTTTGACGCATAGCCAGTTCTCTGATGCATAGATAGCTCTGATGCATAGATAGCTTTGATGCATAGATAGCTTTGACGCATAGACAGTTCTCTGATGCATAGACAGTTCTCTGATGCATGGATAGCTTTGACGCATAGCCAGTTCTCTGATGCATAGATAGCTCTGACGCATAGACAGCTCTGACGCATAGACAGCTCTGACGCATAGACAGCTGTGATGCATAGACAGCTCTGACGCATAGACAGCTGTAATGCATAGACAGCTCTGACGCATAGACAGCTGTGATGCATAGACAGCTCTGATGCATAGACAGCTCTGATGCATAGACAGCTCTGATGCATAGACAGCTGTAATGCATAGACAGCTCTGACGCATAGACAGCTCTGACGCATAGATAGCTCTGAGGCATAGCCAGTTCTCTGATGCATAGATAGCTTTGACGCATAGCCAGTTCTCTGATGCATAGACAGTTCTCTGATGCATAGACAGTTCTCTGACGCATAGCCAGTTCTCTGATGCAGAGATAGCTTTGACGCATAGCCAGTTCTCTGATGCATAGACGGTTCTCTGATGCATAGACAGTTCTCTGATGCATAGATAGCTCTGACGCATAGCCAGTTCTCTGATGCATAGATAGCTTTGACGCATAGCCAGTTCTCTGATGCATAGACAGTTCTCTGATGCATAGACAGTTCTCTGACGCATAGCCAGTTCTCTGATGCATAGACAGTTCTCTGATGCATAGACAGTTCTCTGACGCATAGCCAGTTCTCTGATGCATAGACAGTTCTCTGATGCAGAGATAGCTTTGACGCATAGCCAGTTCTCTGATGCATAGACGGTTCTCTGATGCATAGACAGTTCTCTGATGCATAGATAGCTCTGACGCATAGCCAGTTCTCTGACGCATAGATAGCTTTGACGCATAGCCAGTTCTCTGATGCATAGACAGTTCTCTGATGCATAGATAGCTTTGACGCATAGCCAGTTCTCTGATGCATAGACAGTTCTCTGATGCATAGCCAGTTCTCTGATGCATAGATAGCTTTGACGCATAGCCAGTTCTCTGACGCATAGATAGCTTTGACGCATAGCCAGTTCTCTGATGCATAGACAGTTCTCTGATGTATAGCCAGTTCTCTGATGCATAGATAGCTTTGACGCATAGCCAGTTCTCTGATGCATAGATAGCTTTGACGCATAGCCAGTTCTCTGATGCATAGATAGCTTTGACGCTTAGCCAGTTCTCTGATGCATAGATAGCTTTGACGCATAGCCAGTTCTCTGACGCATAGAAAGCTATGACGCATAGACAGTTCTCAGATGCATAGATAGCTTTGACGCATAGACAGTTCTCTGATGCATAGATAGCTTTGACGCATAAACAGTTCTCTGATGCATAGATAGCTATGACACATAGACAGTTTTCTGATGCATAGATAGCTTTGACGCATAGACAGTTCTCTGATGCATAGACAGTTCTCTGATGCATAGCCAGTTCTCTGATGCATAGACAGTTCTCTGATGCATAGCCAGTTCTCTGATGCATAGACAGTTCTCTGATGCATAGACAGTTCTCTGATGCATAGACAGTTCTCTGATGCATATATAGCTTTGACGCATAGATAGCTTTGACGCATAGACAGTTCTCTGATGCACAAACAGTTCTCTGATGCATAGATAGCTCTGACGCATAGATAGCTTTGACGCATAGCCAGTTCTCTGATGCATAGACAGTTCTCTGATGCATAGACAGCTCTGACGCATAGCCAGTTCTCTGATACATAGATAGCTCTGACGCATAGATAGCTTTGACGCATAGCCAATTCTCTGATGCATAGACAGTTCTCTGATGCATAGATAGCTTTGACGCATAGCCAGTTCTCTGATGCATAGATAGCTCTGATGCATAGATAGCTTTGATGCATAGATAGCTTTGACGCATAGACAGTTCTCTGATGCATAGACAGTTCTCTGATGCATAGATAGCTTTGACGCATAGCCAGTTCTCTGATGCATAGATAGCTCTGACGCATAGACAGCTCTGACGCATAGACAGCTCTGACGCATAGACAGCTGTGATGCATAGACAGCTCTGACGCATAGACAGCTGTAATGCATAGACAGCTCTGACGCATAGACAGCTGTGATGCATAGACAGCTCTGACGCATAGACAGCTCTGATGCATAGACAGCTCTGATGCATAGACAGCTGTAATGCATAGACAGCTCTGACGCATAGACAGCTCTGACGCATAGACAGCTCTGATGCATAGACAGCTGTGATGCATAGACAACTCTGATGCATAGACAGCTCTGATGCATAGACAGCTGTAATGCATAGACAGCTCTGATGCATAGACAGCTCTGACGCATAGACAGCTCTGATGCATAGACAGCTCTGATGCATAGACAGCTCTGACGCATAGACAGCTCTGACGCATAGATAGCTCTGACGCATTAGATTTCGTGACGCCAGAAGTCTAAATAGTTTCATGATTTATGATTCTCTTATTCAAATATAAAATACTGAATCTGTAACATCTATGTTCATTGACATGGCAACCCCATTTTTTTTCTTGTTACTGCTCAGGTCCTATCCATATCTTATCTTTTCTCAAACATCTCACCATGGACCTCTCAAACATCTCACCATGGACCTCTCAAACATCTCACCATGGACCTCTCAATCATCTCACCATGGACCTCCCAAACATTCTCACCATTGACCTCACAAACATCTCACCATAGACCTCCCAAACATATCACCATAGACCTCCCAAACATTTCACAATAGACCTCCCAAACATATCACCATGAACCTCCCAAACATCTCATCATGGACCTCCCAAACATATCACAATGAACCTCCCAAATATATCACCTTGGACCTCCCAAACATCTCACCATGGATTTCCCAAACATCTCACCATGGACATCCCAAACATATCACAATGAACCTCCCAAATATATCACCTTGGACCTCCCAAACATCTCACCATGGACCTCCCAAACATCTCACCATGGACCTCCCAAACATCTCACCATTGACCTCCCAAACGATGATTCGCAAAATTACAAACACCGTACAAATTATTATTTATAAAGGAACCCTCATAACTCATTTCAGAATAATTAATCTTGCCTTGACGCTGTAGAGCACACAAGGACTGAGAACAGAACACAGAATAGACGAATCATTATTGTAAGCTTTTATTCACCTTTTGCTATTCAGCCAGTGTTATCTAGAAATAACATTCTCTGAAGATGGCAAATTAGATAAGGAAATTAACATTAGGCGGAGTAAAACATGCCAGGTACTGGGACAGATAGCCTCTCCCAGACAACACAAGTCAGTGCTAATCACCACAAAGAAATATCTTAAAGCATATTTATCCCGACTTTATGTTACCAGTGATAAACATGGTCATAGCATGTCAGAAAAGAGAGATAGTCACCACTGAAATGAGATGTTTGAGAAAAGAATGTTAATCAAAATAGAAATGAGATGTTTGAAAACAAGAACGTTAGTCAACACATAAATGAGATGTTTGGGAAAAGAAAATTATTCACCGCATAAATGACATGTTTGAGAAAAGAAAATTAGTCACAACATTAATTAGATGTTTCAGAAAAAAAGTTAATCATCACATAAATGAGATGTTTGAGAAAAAAAAGTTAGTCACCACATAAATGAGATGCTTGAAAAAAGAAAATTAGTCATCACATAAATGAGGTTTGAGAAAAGAAAGTTAGTCATCACATAAATGAGATGTTTGAGAAAAGAAAATTAGTCATCACATAAATGAGATGTTTGAGAAAAGAAAGTTAGTTATCACATAAATGAGATGTTTGAAAAAAAAGACAATTAATCACCACATAAATGAGATGTTTGAGGAAGGTTGTAGGAGCGACCAGAAAGACACAACCAGAAACGTGGTCATAAGAGAAAGAGTTGACAAAGAACACGCTTTGAATCGCATGTAATATAGCAACAATTAAAATAATTTACCCATCTTGAAAGAATAGTTATTGATGCAATACCATAAAAGACATACAAATGGGAGATATACACCAAGCTCAAAGCGTACCTAAACTTATGAATGATAACATCAGAGAAACTCTACAACAGCGTAAAGTGTCACTGCTTGAGGTACTTGAAGATCAAGAACCAGAACTCTGTATTTCCCTCGACACCCAAGTCGGCACAACGAGAAAGAAAAGAGGAAAAAGAATAAGTCAGTTTTATCTTCCAATCTCAATGTTGTTTATGTTGTACTTGCTAAAAGATAATCACAGCATTCCTGACATGGATTGTAATGTTTTCAACGAGCAGGGAGAACACGACAGGTGATAGTACATAGCATTCAGAAATAACAGGGAATGAACAGAGTATGTCTCAGTTCTTGTAAAGAGGAATAGAGTAGAACACTAGGCGACAGACAGTTCAGTAGTTAGCGTTCCGATATTCTGTAATAAACATTAATTGTTTACATGCAAAAACTGGGAACCCAATGATGATTCATATAAGGGATAGTTGAAGAGAACTACTAAATACAATTTAAACAAAACAAATGCAAGTTTTGAGGCATGTTAATAGACACAACAGCCTACTAAAAGTAATCTTGGAAGGGAAAATACAAAGTAAAAGATGCAGATCAAGACTAACGTGGACGAGTAACATCAAAAGATGGACAAGTTAGCCTGTGAGAACCAGCACCCATCAAAGCAAGAGACAGAGCGGGATGACGCTCCATGGTAACCAACTTTCGATGCGGAAACGGAACTCAATGATGATAGTGATGTGGCACGGTAAATTGTGGGATAGATGAAATAATCGCGGCACCGTAAATTGTGGGATAGATGAAATAATCGCGGCACAGTAAATTGTGGGACAGATGAAATAATTGCGGCACAGTGTAATTGTAGGAAAGATGAAATAATCGCGGTGCAGTAAATTGTAGGAGAGATGAAATAATCGCGGCGCGGTGAAGTGTGGGATAGATGAAATAATCGCGGCACAGTAAATTGTAGGATAGATGAAATAATCGCGGTGCAGTAAATTGTAGGAGAGATGAAATAATCGCGGCACAGTAAATTGTAGGAGAGATGAAATAATCGCGGTGCAGTAAATTGTAGGAGAGATGAAATAATCGCGGCACAGTAAATTGCAGGAGAAATGAAATAATCGCGGCACAGTAAATTGTAGGATAGATGAAATAATCGCGGCACGGTGTAATTGTAGGAGAGATGAAATAATCGCGGCGCAGTAAATTGTAGGATAGATGAAATAATCGCGGCACAGTAAATTGTAGGATAGATGAAATAATCGCGGTGCAGTAAATTGTAGGAGAGATGAAATAATCGCGGCACAGTAAATTGTAGGAGAGATGAAATAATCGCGGCACAGTAAATTGCAGGAGAGATGAAATAATCGCGGCACAGTAAATTGTAGGATAGATGAAATAATCGCGGCACGGTGTAATTGTAGGAGAGATGAAATAATCGCGGCACAGTAAATTGTAGGATAGATGAAATAATCGCGGCACGGTGTAATTGTAGGACAGATGAAATAATCGCGGCACAGTAAGTTGTAGGATAGGTGAAATAATCGCGGCACAGTAAGTTGTAGGATAGATGAAATAATCGCGGCACAGTAAATTGTAGGACAGATGAAATAATCGCGGCACATTAAATTGTAGGATAGGTGAAATAATCGCGGCACATTAAATTGTAGGACAGATGAAATAATCGCGGCACATTAAATTGTAGGATAGGTGAAATAATCGCGGCACAGTAAGTTGTAGGATAGATGAAATAATCGCGGCACAGTAAGTTGTAGGATAGATAAAATAATCGCGGCACAGTAAATTGTAGGATAGATGAAATAATCGCGGCACAGTAAATTGTAGGACAGATGAAATAATCGCGGCACGGTAATTTGTAGGATAGATGAAATAATCGCGGCACAGTAAATTGTAGGACAGATGAAAAAATCGCAGCACAGTAAATTGTAGGATATATAAAATAATCGCGGCATTGTGGGAGAGATGAAATAATCGCGGCACAGTGTAATTGTAGGATAGATTAAATAATCGCGGTACATTAAATTGTAATGCAATAAATAGTACAAGGAAAACAAAAACACAAATCTGCGCAGCAACTTTCGAGTAAGAGATGATGCTAAAATCATAAGGAAAAAAACCGCAGGAGAAAGGCAATGCAGTCTGACATCATAAATACACCTTGTTTATACCGTCGTTTATACCGTCTATGAAATATTGACAGATTCAGTCGGGAGAGAAGCTACTCACTAAAACGACACCCAGCATGACACTACATGGCCCTTTTCGTCTTGTCAGGCGGTCTAGTAGAGGCTATTGTGTATTTTTTTTTAAGGTTTTGTTTTTGTCGAACAGCTTCTCTTGTGGCTAATTCTGCCAATGTTTGACAAACACACGCGGTCACAGTATGAACAAGTGAGGCTCACTGATCCACAGGGTTTTCCATCCTTTTTCATGAGTCTTTTCTCTTCTAACATGACACCAAATATGTTACCAAATCGACAAATCTTCATTGCTTGCTATCAACCATCTATCAAGACTCAATATTTTTTTTTTTCCGGGACAATTAAAGTGATGCAGAGAGTAAATTCCAGGGGACACTGTATTATCAAGGGCACGGTAAATTTTCCCGGGAACTAAAATAATGCGGCACAGTAAACCATCGCGACACAACACAATAATCAAGGGCACAGTAAATTGTCGCAGCAAATAGATCAGTGCACACAATAAAAAATACTCCACAGTAAATGATTATCGGGGCAACTAAGTAATGAGCTCACAAATGTATAACAGCACAGTAAAATATAGCTAAATACTCAAACAAATCACAGCATGCCGGATACAAAACAACCAATTTCACACATAAAATGTTGCTACAACTTACCCTAAACCAAATTATATCTAAATGGACAACACACACTTTAGACTGGTAATTTTTATATCCAGCTTGGGAACCCCCTACCCCCAAACACCCTTACCCATTCCAACTTCACCCTCAAAATAGTAGTAACGAACTATAAATGACTTTAGTTGACTTAACCGTTATGTTTTCTTCGAACTTAAAGTAAACTTCTCGGGTGGTCGAACGTTAAAAGTGAGGCGAAGATTATATCGCTTTAGCAGCTCTGTTCTAATAAATTACACCAACAGGTCGCTGCTTGTTGTCGCTGGCTTACTAAAACACGTTTTCTATTCGGAATAACGTTCTCAGATTCCACAATCCATCTTTGTCTTGACTTACTCCAAGACTTGTTTTCTGATGATCTTAACACACGAAACTCAACCCTGGTGGCCATCAACGTCAAACTATCAACGCTAATTTGTGTATTTTGATGTTTTCTTGCATTTGTTTTTTTTTAAACATATAAAATATGTATACCACATATACAGTGGTGTACTCAAGAATGTGTATGGATTGTTGTACATCATCATCATCGAGTGCCATCTCCGCAACGAAGGTTGGCTGCCATGAAGCGCCATTCTGCTCTGTCTCTTGCTTTGATGGTGCAGGTTGTATAGTCTGATTTGTCCATCTTTTGATGCTACTCGTCCATGTTAGTCTTGGTCTGCCTCTGCCTCTTTTACCATGCATTTTCCCCTCAAAGATTACTTTTAGTAGGCTGTTGTTTCTTTTAACATGGCCCAAAAATCATATTTGTCTTGTTTGAATTGTGTTTTGTAGTTTTCTTCTCATTTTAAGTTGATTGTTGTACAAGTTCGGTTATATTTATCATTATAACTACGCTACATGTTGGTAAAGGTGATAGTCTTTCAGCCACTTTCTATCTCTAAAGTCTTTTATCAATTCAGCTATTGACTTCTTATATCAATTCAGCTATTGACTTCTTATATCAATTCAGCTATTGACGTCTTATATCAATTCAGCTATTGACTTCTTATATCAATTCAGCTATTGACTTCTTATATCAATTCAGCTATTGACTTCTTATCACACCGTTGTCTTACGTTGTCTTGTATTTGTTCTCTGCTTCCCTACATCACTAATTCCATTGATTTTTCCGGCTGTAAAACAATATACATAATATTTTAATTCATTTAATAAGAGCTACGGGAGCGGAGTTCATTAACACCGTTCTCTTAAGCCGTCTCTTGTCTTTCTCTCTCTTTCCCTTTATCCTTTATGCCATCGTTTTATTTTCAGGTTCTCACTATATAAATAATATTCTCCTCTAAAGTGCACGCCTCTGGCGTAGTGGCAACACAATAGCGTGGCGATAAAGTGAATGTGGGTTCAAATCTAGCTCGGCTAATTCAGGTTTATCCACCCGACAATAGGTACCTGACGCACTTAACTGGGGAGTGTAATAAGAGCGAGAAAGAACGCTACTCCCCCCCCCTCCCCCCCCCGCTTCCAAATGTTGTGAACTAGTATCATCATCTTGTGCCATACTGATTGGCGTAGGCGATCATGTCCTTCCACAATATTCTACCCACAGTGTATCATATAAAATCTGTCATTGACTGTTTTCCATGTCACGACACCTAGCTATCTAGTATTTTCTCTCATTGTCGTTCGCGATCTCTCTTTCCCTGCACTTCGCCAGTTGTAACCAAGTATTTCAACTTTCTTCTTCTCATGATGTGTCAAAAATGTACGTTGATTTTTTCTGATGTTTTTTTTTAAATATACTAATTTGAAAAATTGTAATACTTGTTATTCCCACATCATTAAATTTTGTAGGCATCGTTTCTCTTATTTAGTTTAATACCTTTTTTCTCTTATTTATTTATAATATACCACTGGTAATGACATCTGACGAAAGATGCACCAAAAAAATGAAGAGAAGAAATGCACAGACAAAAGCAGCCTTTCAGAAAATGAGAAACAACTTGTACAGGAAGTCTATGTCAAGAGATGTGAGAATGAGAGTCCATTGGTGCTATTTAGAGCCAGTTCTGACATATAGAAGCGAACCATGGACAGTAGACAAACAAATGAGAAAACGATTAGAGGCTACAGAGATGGGATTTCTCAGAGGAATGTTGAGAGTTCCCTGGACAGTTAAAAAGACCATTGGGGACATTCTTACAGAGGCCAACATAGAAAGAGAAACTCATAATAAACATCAGGGGAAAACAACTGACATTTTTCGAACGCATCATGATAAAATGAAAGTTAGAATACTTGGTTACAGCTGTCAAAACACAGGGAAAGAGAGATCGCAGAAGACAAAGAGTGAAAATTGTAGATAACTTGGTGTCGTAGTGTGTAAAGAGTCAACAATAGAATTGATACGATGCACTGTGGACGAAGAATTGTGGAAGGACATGATCGCCTACGCCAACCGGTATATCCCATGATGATGACGCCGTTCATTACGTTGTTTTTCCTGTCTTTTGCATTACAAAATTATATTGTTTTTTTCTCATACATAGCTTGATGTTAGTAACGCAGTGTGCAGTGAAATATTAACCACAACTGTCTCAGTATGGACGTATGTTAGCTAAGACACATACATATGTACAATATATCATTAATTAATGAAACAATGAACGTAAAGTGATATATACGCTCGAGCATGAAAGGTAAAAGCTTAGCATTGTAGTGTAATGTTGTTATTGTTGAATTAAAGGTAATGTACCCAACATTACTGTCATTTTAGAGCGTGGAGTACGTAGCCTACACATGTAGAGTGGCGTAATGTAGCCTAAATTTCAAGAGTGGAGCGTGTAACCTACACTTCTAGAGTTGAGTATTATAGTATATACCTCTAGGGTGGAGTATCATAGCATATACCTCTAGGGTGGAGTATTATAGCATATACCTCTAGGGAGGAGTACATAGCCTGCACTTATAAAGTGGAGTATCTAGCCTAAATTTATATGGTGAAGTGTACAGCCAACACATCTAAAGTTTAGTGTATAGTCTACACATCTAAATTGGAGTATAAAGTCTACACATCTAAAGTTGAGTATATAGTCTACACATTCAAAGTGCTGTATATAGTCTACACTTCAATAGTGGAGAATAGAGCCTAGACTTCTAGAGTGGAGTATAGAGCCTAGACTTCTAGAGTGCAGTATAGAGCCTATGCATCTAAAATGGAGTATAAAGCCTGCACATCTAAAGTGGAGTATATAGTCAACACTCCGAGAGTGGAGATTAGAGCCAAAACATTTTTTTCTATTTTTTTTTTCTTTTAAAGACGTTCGGCTTAGCACTCTCTCCACCAAATGCATTTCCTTCCATAACTAAAGGCAGGTACCCATTTTTTCAGATTGGCGAACTGGTGTTTCGAACCCTCCACATGAAAAGCAAGTCTCCTGTTGCTTTCCTGTTGTTGTAGCGGTGTTAACAAGAACATATCTGTGCTGATCCAAGAACAGCGGCGTCTAGAGCATTGTTTGTTAACATTCTGCTGTAGTCGCGATCATCGCCAAAGTAACCTTCTTTTATAAAAGTCAAGTAACCTGTCACCTTCTTTTATAAAAGTCAAGTAACCTGCTACCTTCCTTTATAAAAGTCAAGTAACCTGCTACCTTCTTTTATAAAAGTCAAGTAACCTGTCACCTTCTTTTATAAAAGTCTAGTAACCTGCTACCTTCTTTTATAAAAGTCAAGTAACCTGTCACCTTCTTTTATAAAAGTCAAGTAACCTGTCACCTTCTTTTATAAAAGTCAAGTAACCTGTCACCTTCTTTTATAAAAGTCAAGTAACCTGTCACCTTCTTTTATAAAAGTCAAGTAACCTGTCACCTTCTTTTATAAAAGTCAAGTAACCTGTCACCTTCTTTTATAAAAGTCAAGTAACCTGCCACCTTCTTTTATAAAAGTCAAGTAAACTGCCACCTTCTTTTATAAAAGTCAAGTAACCTGCTACCTTCTTTTATAAAAGTCAAGTAACCTGCCACCTTCGTTTATAAAAGTCAAGTAACCTGTCACCTTCTTTTATAAAAGTCAAGTAACCTGCTACCTTCTTTTATAAAGCCAAGTAACTTGTTACCCTCTTTTATAAAGTTAAGTAACATGTTACCCTCTTTTATAAAGTTAAGTAACATGTTACCCTCTTTTATAAAGTTAAGTAACCTGTCACCTTCTTTTATACAGTTAAGTAACATGTTACCCTCTTTTATAAAGTTAAGTAACATGTTACCCTCTTTTATAAAGTTAAGTAACATGTTACCCTCTTTTATAAAGTTAAGTAACATGTTACCCTCTTTTATACAGTTAAGTAATCCGTTACCCTCTTTTATAAAGTTAAGTAACCTGCTTCTCTTCCCTCATTTATAAAAGCCAAGTAATCCCCCCCCCCCTCTCCTTTCCCTTCCAAATTTGTTATATAAACCAAGAAATCTGTCATTCCTCTTTTATAAAATAAAAGCTTAGTAATCTGCCCCTCTCTTTTATAAAAGCCAAGTAACCTGCCCCTCTCTTTTATAAAAGCCAAGTAACCTGCCCCTCTCTTTTATAAAAGCCAAGTAACCTGACCCTATGTTTTATAAAAGCCAAGTAACCTTCCCCACTTTTATAAAAGCCAAGTAACCTTCCCCCTATCATAAAAGCCAAGTAACCTCCCCCCTTTTATAAAAGCCAAGTAACCTCCCCCTTTTATAAAAGCTTAGTAACCTGCCCCTCTCTTTTATAAAAGCCAAGTAACCTGTCCCTCTCTTTTATAAACGCCAAGTAACCTGACCCTCTCTTTTATAAAAGCCAAGTAACCTGACCCTCTCTTTTATAAAAGCCAAGTAACCTGACCCTCTCTTTTATAAAAGCCAAGTAACCTGTCCCTCTCTTTTATAAAATCCAAGTAACCTGCCCCTCTCTTTTATAAAATCCAAGTAACCTTACCCTCTCTTTTATAAAAGCCAAGTAACCTGCCCCTCTCATTTATAAAAGCCAAGTAACCTGCCCCTCTCATTTATAAAAGCCAAGTAACCTGTCCCTCTCTTTTATAAAAGCCAAGTAACCTGACCCTCTCTTTTACAAAATCCAAGTAACCTGCCCCTCTTCTTTATAAAAGCCAAGTAACCTGCCCCTCTCTTTTATAAAAGCCAAGTAACCTGACCCTCTCTTTTATAAAATCCAAGTAACCTGACCCTCTCTTTTATAAAAGCCAAGTAACCTGACCCTCTCTTTTATAAAAGCCAAGTAACCTGCCCCTCTCTTTTATAAAAGCCAAGTAACCTGTCCCTCTCTTTTATAAAAGCCAATTAACCTGCCCCTCCTCCCCTCTTTTATAAAAGTCAAATTACAGTTCACCCCTCTTTTATAAAGTCAAGTAACCTCCCCTATTTTTTTATTTAAGCCAAGTAATCTCCCCCACTCGTTTTATATAAGTCAAATAACCTGCCCACCCCTCTGTTATAAAAGCCAAGTAACCCCCCGGGGGACCCACCCGCCATTATAAAATCCCAATAAATAGTCCACCCCTCTTTCATAAAAAAGAAGCGACCTACCATTAATTTTATAACAGCCAATTAACCTGTAGCTCCCTCCAAGTGGCTAAGTTAGCCGATACACAGTAATTATGTAACAGAAATATTGTTGTAAAGTGTTGAAAGCATTCCAGGTGAAATTTTCTGCAAACATAATAATTGTAATAAAAATTAATCTGGACAAACCCACAGAAAACACCTGGTTAGCTCATTACGGGGTGTAAGCCATAAGTGGAGCTAAGAGAGTTCCTTAAGCGCAGTTTGTAAGTTTTTGTAAAATGAGGTTAAAGAAAGGTGTGCTTAGGCATGCATTATTGTATATACATGTATTTATTATCATATATAATTATATATATATATATATGTATATAATTATCATAATGCAGCTGCCTTGCCGCTTTGCATGGCATGTATGCTCGGGAGAGTAAAAGGCTAAGGGAGCGTGCCCTGAAGTAAAACAATTCCACTGCCTTGTGGGTAAGATTTTTTTGCTCAAAGGTTAGCGGAGCCAACTGTAAATAAACCGACGAAAGGCAACAGAAATCCACCGTCGTAATTTCTTTGTATATTCATGATTCACCTCGAGAGCTAATTGCCAATATTAGGAAGAAACAATCATCATCTTTTGGCCATGTAATGAGAAGGAAACATATGAAATATACAGTAACAACTGGGAAAATTAAGGGACGAAGAGATAGAGGGAAGCACAGAGAAAAAATACCAGACTGCTTAAGAGAATGGCTTTGACAGAAGGTCAACATCAGAAATGATAAATAACTGTAGAGATCGAAAGTTGTGGAGAGACATGATCACCTACGCCAGCAGGCCCGGTACTTGATGATGATCATCTTATTTTTATTCTTACATTCTTCATCCGCTGAACTAATTGCGTTGCAATGTGTTGTCCTCAACCAGGGGCGAAGTACAACTACTAGAGCGATGGGACCACCTCCTTAGATCGACACATTGGTTTTTATTTACCGTACTGCAGGACAGAGTTATTTGTAGTCGGTGTTGCCTCTGTTACGACAGTAACGCTCTCAGACTAAGGAATCTGTCCTATTTGAGCGTGTATCAAATGTTCCCCTGTTGTGGTGATTATCGGCCACAACTAATATAACAACGTAGATAGAATCTATTTTAAGAAAGATCAATACATGTGAGATGCGATGCTTGAGAAAAGTAACAAACAACACAAGAAGAGATAGAATACCATATGAAACCATAAGAAAAATTATAGGAATAAAACCCTGCCAAGAATATATAGAACAACAACTTAAATGGCTTGGCCACCTGGTCAGAATAAATCCTTACCAATCACCATCAACGGCGTTCTTCTCGAGAATGCATGGAAAAAGACCAAGAGGAAGGCCCAGAAGAAGATGGATAGATACAGTGACAGAAACATGTAACAACAAAGGAAAATCACTAATTCAGAGAAAAGAAGATAGAAGAAGATAGAATCTCACTGTTTTCTTACCGGATCGTGTTTGATTAAGGAAGGTGCTCTTTTGGCTTGATGCTGTTTTTGTTATAACATAATTTAAACGCTGTTCACCAGAGGAAAAGAGAGAAGCGCAACAGGCAGACCCAGAGTAAGATGGAAGATAATATCAAAGAATAGTAACAATAACATCAAGTAGCAATGAGTGAAGCCACCAAAAGGGTGAGAACCAGAACTTTTTATCTCTCTCGACACTCAAACGATTCGACATCATCAAAAAGTACAGTTCCAAGGCAGACACTCATCATTCAGTATAGTGATCAGGCAGACACTTATCATTCAGTATAGTGCTCAGGCAAACACTCATCATTCAGTATAGTGATCTGGCAGACACTCATCATTCAGTATAGTGCTCATGCAGACACTCATTATTCAGTATAGTGATCAGGCAGACACTCATCATTCAGTATAGTGATCTGGCAGACACTCATCATTCAGTATAGTGATCTGGCAGACACTCATCATTCAGTATAGTGATCAGGCAGACACTTATAATTCAGTATAGTGATCAGGCAAACACTCATCATTCAGTATAGTGATCAGGCAGACACTCATCATTCAGTATAGTGCTCATGCAGACACTCATTATTCAGTATAGTGATCAGGCAGACACTCATAATTCAGTATAGTGATCAGGCAGACCCTCATCATTCAGTATAGTGCGCAGGCAGAAACTCATCATTCAGTATAGTGATCAGGCAGACACTCATCATTCAGTATAGTGCTCAGGTAGACACTCATCATTCAGTATAGTGATCTGGCAGACACTCATCATTCAGTATAGTGATCAGGTAGACACTCATAATTCAGTATAGTGCTCAGGTAGACACTCATAATTCAGTATAGTGATCTGGCAGACACTCATCATTCAGTATAGTGATCTGGCAGACACTCATCATTCAGTATAGTGCTCAGGTAGACACTCATAATTCAGTATAGTGATCAGGCAGACACTCATCATTCAGTGCAGTGCTCAGGCAGACACTCATCACCAGTAAGTACAGTGTCCAATCAGACACTCAACGTCATCAACAAGTACAGTGCCAAGGCAGACACTTAACATCATTATCAAGTACTGTGCCCAGGCAGACACTCATCATCCAGTATAGTGCCCAGGCAGACACTCATCATCCAGTACAGTGCCCAGGCATACACTCAACATCATCGTCAAGTATTGTGCCCAGGCAGACACTCATCATCCAGTACAGTGCCCAGGCATACACTCAACATCATCATCAAGTATTGTGTCCAGGCAGACACTCATCATCCAGTATAGTGCCCAGGCAGACACTCATCATCCAGTACAGTGCCAAGGCATACACTCAACATCATCATCAAGTATTGTGCCCAGGCAGACACTCATCATCCAGTACAGTGCCCAGGCATACACTCAACATCATCATCAAGTATTGTGTACAGGCAGACACTCATCATCCAGTATAGTGCCCAGACAGACACTCATCATCAAGCATAATGCACAGGCAGACACTGATTATCAAGTGCAGTGCCCACGCAGACACTCATCATTAACTACAGTGCCGCCCAAGCAGACACTCATCATAAACTACAATGCCGCCCAAGCAGACACTCATCATAAACTACAGTGCCGCCTAAGCATACACTCATCATCAAGTACAGTGCCGCCCAAGCAGACACTCATCATCAACTACAGTGCCCAGAAAGACACACATCACCAATTACAGTGCCCACGCAGACACTCATCATCAAGTAAAGTGCACAGAAAGGCACTCATCATCAAGTACAGTTCCCAGAAAGACAGTCATTATCAAGTACAGTGCCCGGACAGTCATCATCAAGTACAGTGCCCAGACAGTCATCATCAAGTACAGTGCTCAGACAGACATTCATCATCAAGTACAGTGCCCAGACAGACAGGCATTATCAGGTACAGTGCCCAGACAGACAATCATCATCAAGTAAAGTGCCCAGGCAGACACTCATCATCAAGTACAGTGCCCAGACAGACAGTTATCATCAAGTAGTCCTTAAGTAGACACTCATCATCAAGAAAAGTGCCGCCCAAGCAGACACTCATCATCAAGTACAGTACCCAGACAGACACTCATCATCAAGTAGTCCCCAAGCAGACACTCATCATCAAGTACAGTGCCCAGACAGTCATCATCAAGTACAGTGCCCAGACAGACACTCATCATCATGTACAGTGCCCAGACACACTCATCATCAAGTACAGTGCCCAGACAGACACTCATCATCAAGTACAGTGCCCAGACAGACACTCATCATCAGGTACAGTGCCCAGACAGACACTCATCATCAAGTACAGTGCCAAGACAGACAGTCATCATCAAGTAGCCCCCAAGCAGACACTCATCATCAGGTACAGTGCCGCCCAAGCAGACACTCATCATCAAGTACAGTGCCCAGACAGACAGTCATCATCAAGTAGTCCCCAAGCAGACACTCATCATCAAGTACAGTGCCGCCAAAGCAGACACTCATCATCAAGTACAGTGCCCAGACAGACACTCATCATCAAGTAGTCCCCAAGCAGACACTCATTATCAAGTACAGTGCCCAGACAGTCATCATCAAGTACAGTGCCCAGACAGACACTCATCATCAAGTACAGTGCCCAGACACACTCATCATCAAGTACAGTGCCCAGACAGACACTCATCATCAAGTACTGTGCCCAGACAGACACTCATCATCAAGTACTGTGCCCAGACAGACACTCATCATCAAGTACAGTGCCCAGACAGACACTCATCATCAAGTACAGTGCCCAGACAGACACTCATCATCAAGTACAGTGCCCAGACAGACACTCATCATCAAGTACAGTGCCCAGACAGACACTCATCATCAAGTACAGTGCCCAGACAGACACTCATCATCAAGTAGTCCCCAAGCAGACACTCATCATCAAGTACAGTGCCCAGACAGACACTCATCATCAAGTACAGTGCCCAGACAGACACTCATCATCAAGTAGTCCCCAAGCAGACACTCATCATCAAGTACAGTGCCCAGACAATCATCATCAAGTACAGTGCCCAGACAGACACTCATCATCAAGTACTGTGCCCAGACAGACACTCATCATCAAGTAGTCCCCAAGCAGACACTCATCATCAAGTAGTCCCCAAGCAGACACTCATCATCAAGTAGTCCCCAAGCAGACACTCATCATCAAGTACAGTGCCCAGACAGTCATCATCAAGTACAGTGCCCAGACAGACACTCATCATCAAGTACTGTGCCCAGACAGACACTCATCATCAAATACAGTCCATACTATCCACAACATTATACCACTACTAGGCTAGTTCATCACCATTGTTGTTGACCACATACCAAATCTGAAATGGACTACAAAGGACAAGAGGTAGGGTTCGATCCCAACCGACGACTTCCATGTTCACCCAGCCTTAAATGGGTACCGGATTTTTCTCTGGGAAAGTAAAGCGGCACGGGCGTAATACCAACCCCACTACACCAAAAATCATGTGCTGAAGGTCTGTAAAATGTATGGTCACTAACACCATATTCCCTATACACCACTTGGCGTTACGGGGGCTCTTTACATTTTTACTTACATACCAAACTAATATCTCGAATGAATATCTCTTCTCCGTGTCCCTATATCTCTTCTTCCCCTAAATTGTACACCTGTCACGTGATAATCCAACTGTTTCCTTCTCATTACACGGCAAAAATGATAATTGTTTCCATCCTACTGATTTTGGCAAGTTTCAATTTTGCCACGGTTATGCTTTTGTTTTTATATTCTTAGCAGTCCATGGTATAGCCAGCTAGTCTTTATTGGTTTCCTTAATAAATTGTTCAATTCATACAAAAGACCGAAGTGTTGTGAGTGAGCTTGTAATTAGTATAGTACCAACTTACATGCAACAAAAATATAGGTTAAACACAGAAAAAATTTGCATTTTTGTCTATATAAAAAGTATACACGCAGTTTCTTTTTCATTATATAAAAGTAATGACGCAGCATACATGCAGCAAAACTGATAGACTGCCGCAGCATGACCTCGGTGAGCGTAGGTGACCCCATGATCGTTGGACCCAAAACCCTAAAAAATTTAGGCCCAAAGCCAAAATAGTTACATACGAAAGGCCTAAAAGGTATATCCAAAGTCCAGAAAATTTAGTCCAAAAGACAAATAATTTAACACCAAAACACACTAATTTCATCACTTTCTCAAAAAGATGAACTGAAAATCCTAAAATTCTAGTCCCGAAGTCGCATAAATTAGATACGAAACATCAAGAAGGTATACCCAAAGTCGAAAAAGATAGGTCAAAAGAAAAGAAATTTAACCTCAAAATACAAAAATTTCGTCTCATAATCAAAAATTTGAACTCAACTGAACGTTGCATTAAAAAAATCAACTAAAAATTAGTAGTAATATATGACATTTACAGGCACGGGTAGACTCTCATATAGAAACAAATCCGTGGCACCGGTGCAACAAAAGAATGCCACCGGTGGATTTTTGGCTATATAATAAATCTACCAATTATATAAGGACAAATTCTGATCATGTGTCGGTAGACTATTTATATAAGAAAATTTGCTGGTGTTGCCGCACATCCACCACACGTTCCACGATCCTAAATGCCATATATCACTACTAAATTTTATTGATTTTTTTATGCAAATTTGATACATGGGCGTGTCATATATAAAGCTTGAGGTGAGCCTAGGGTTTAAATTTACTATTTTTAACAGTTTCATAGACGTATCCGTCAAAAATGGTTGGGGGGGGGGGGGGATTATAACAGTGATTTTTAAATAAATTTTTGCTACGGGGATGTCAAATATAACGTTTGAGGGTTGAGGGTAAGTCTAGAGTGAAAATGTACTATTTTTAACAGTTTCATAGACGTATCCCTCAAAAACGGTTCGGGGGGGGGGGGGGGGGGGGAAGAGATTATAACAGTGATTTTTAAGTAAATTTTTGCTACGGGGATGTCTAATATAAAGTTTGAGGGTAAGTCTAGAGTGAAAATTTACTATTTTTATCTATTTCATTGCGTATCCACTAAAAATGGGTGGGGGGGGGGGGGGGGGGGGGGGAGATTATAACAGTGATTTTTAAGTAAATTTTTGCTACGGGGATGTCTAATATAAAGTTTGAGGGTAAGTCTAGAGTGAAAATTTACTATTTTTATCTATTTCATTGCGTATCCACCAAAAATGGGTGGGGGGGGGGGGGGGGGGGGGGGGGTAAGAATCATAAGTGGTATTTTAAGCAAATTCTTGATACGGGGATGTCTAAAATAAAGTTTAGGGTAAGCCTAGAGTGTATATTTATTATTCTTTAATAGTTTCATAGGCGTATCCATGAAAAAGTGGTCTGGGGTAAGAAACATAAGAGTAATATTTTAAGCAACTTCTTGAAATGGGGGTGTTTAATATAAAGTTTGGGGTACGCTTAGAGACTAAATTACATTTTTTTATCGATTTCATAGACGTAGACATAAAAAAACGGTCGGGGGTAAGAAAAATAAAAAATGTTTTTTAAGCAAATTCTTGCTATGGTCATGTCTAAAATAAGGTTTGGGGTAAGCGTAGAGGTTAAATTTACTATTCTCAATAGTTTCATAGGCGTATCCCGCAAAAATGTTCAGGTGGGTACCATTTTTTTTCTTTTAGTCGAGTTATGAGTGTGGCGGAATGTTCATGTTTTGAAGTACCATTTTCTTTTAGTTGGGTTATGTCAGAGACGTAACTTTCATGTTTGTTAGCACTTTCTTTGTAGAGTTGGGACAGGGGCGTAACCGTCGTGAGTAGTAGTACTTTTCTTAGCGGAGTTGAGACAGGGGCGTGCACTTTAAGTAGTCTTTCAATGTGGTTTTTTTTAGTGTGTATGGGGCTTTAAGTGTTGTAGGAATATTTTCATTAATCATTTAGCCAAAGTCCTAACTATCATCATGTGCAAAAGTTTTAGTAAATTCGAATTATTTATTAGGGTTTTCTCAACTGTATTAAAGTCTTTGATTGATAAGTGGACACGTTGGTATTGTCTCATAGATCAAAATCTATTTTTTGTAACTCCTCGGGTATTGCATCATAGGTCAAAAGCTAATTTTAGTAACCTACCAGATCAAAATCAAGACATACTAGACAGCCTTCATACAACCATCAAGACACAGTAGACAACCAGCATACAGCCCTCACAACACACCAGATATACAGACATCAAGACACACTAGACAACATACATACAACCATCATGACACACTAGACAGCCTCCATATAGCCAGCATGACACAATACACAACTTACCTACACCATCAAGGCACACTAGACAGCCTGCATACAGCCATCAAGACACACCAGACAGCCTACATACAGACATCAAGACACACCAGACAACCTACATACAACCATCATGCCACACTAGCCACCCTGCATACAGCCCTCATGACACACTAGACAACTGGCATACAGCCGTCCTGCCACACTAGACAACCTACATGCAGACATCACGACACAGTAGACAACGTACATACAACCATCATGCCACACTAGACAACATACATACAACCATCATGACACACTAGACGACATCCATACATCCCTCAAGACACACTAGACGACCTCCATACAGCCCTCAAGACACACTAGACGATCTCTATACAGCCCTCAAGACAAATTAGACAACCTGCATTTTCAACTTTGTGACTATGAGACGAGATTTTATGTTTTGGAGTTAAATTATTTTGTCTTTTGGACTTTGGTTATAACTGGTTCGCCTTTTGTGTCTAACTAGTATTCCTTTGGACCTAAATTTTAGGTTTTTGAGTTCAACCTTTGATTATGAGACGAAATTTTTGTATTTTGTTGTTATATTTGTTTTGTCTTTTGGCCTATCTTTTTCGACTTCGATATACCTTTTTGATGTTTTTTATCTAATTTATGCGACTTTGGGACAAGATTTTTAGGATTTTCAGTTCATCTTTTTAAGAAAGTGATGAAATTAGTGTGTTTTGGTGTTAAATTATTTGTCTTATGGACTAACTATTTTGGAATTGGATATACATTTTTGGCCTTTCGTATCTAACTATTTTGACTTTGGACCTAAATTGTTTAAGATTTTGGGTCCAACTTTGTGACTATGAGCCGAAATTGTGGGGTTTGGAACTAAGTTTTCTGACCTGTAATGATCACCTTTACTGTTGTCTGTCATTCGTTGAAGTGATAAAGATATGCAACTCCAAAATCTAACCTTTTTGTGGGTTTGGGAGTAACGTTTAAGTCTTTGGTACTAAATTTACTGAGCTGTAATAATCACTCTTTAATTGTGTCTGTTATTGGTTAAAGTGGGAAGCATTGGTATTTCAATCTTCAGAGCTCAAAAGGAGGTCATAGAACTTCTCTGGTATTGCCTCAGGGGTCAAATCGAGTTCAAGTAACCCACCACCCCGCATTACTTTCCCCCATCGCTGATTCGAAAGGTACTTACTATATACGCTTCGCCTAACGCGCTTCTCTGATTGGTTAATCCAGATGTCTGTGATTTCTTTGCTCCGCCTCCAATACTAATTCTCTTCTCTGATTGGTTAATCCAACTATCAGCCATTTCTTTGCTCCGCCTCCTATACTAATGCTCTTCTCTGATTGGTTAATCCAGATATCAGTCGATGTTTGCATACTCAGTCTCTCATTGGTTAATTTATAGATCTGTTACCACATTATATTTAAACTAGACCCATGAGGGATTTCATGTATAAGTTTGGTTGATTCAAGGAAGCTTATTTTCATGCTAGTGTTCAGTCTAGAGTATTGAGACTATATTTTATAATATTTTACACTGTAAGTTGGAAATTTTTTTTGGTTTTACTCTCAACTCATAACGACGCGCTGAGGCTTATCGATAAAAGGTTATTCAATTTTATTTGATGATAATGTGTTTAAAGTAGGTATGTTAAGCATTGTTGACTGTATTATTCCTTCGTTTTTTCTTATTAGATTATTAGAGTATGATATACTAGACAACCTACATACAACCATCATGACACACTCGACAACCTACATACAGCCCTCATACCACACTAGAGAATATACTTGCAACCATCATGGCACATCAGATAACTACATACAGACATCAAGAGACAGTAGACAACCGGCATACAGCCCTCATGACACACTCGACACCCTACATACAGCCTCATGCCACACTAGACACCCTACATACAGCCCTCATCCCATACTAGACAACATACATATAACCATCACGATACAGTAGACAACCTACCAACAACCATCATGACACTAGACAACCGGCATACAGCCCTCATGCTACACTTGACAACCTGCATACACCCATCACGACACACTAGAGAACCTATATACAACCATTATGACACACTAGACAACCTCCATACACCAATCACGACACACTAGACAACCTACATACAACCATCATGACACACTCGACAACCTACATACAGCCCTCATACCCCACTAGAGAATATACTTGCAACCATCATAACACACCAGACAACCTACATACAGACATCAAGACACACTCGACAACCTCCATACACTCGTCATGCCACACTAGACACCCTACCTACATCCATCAAAACACTAGACAACCGGCATACAGCCCTCATGCCACACTAGACAACCTACTTTTGAAGATTACTCGAAGGTTAGCACCAAGGGACTTAATAAACAAAACAAAAATGTCATCGGCGACACCTCCGGAGGCAGCGGCGCGTGAGACAACATTCAGCCCGAGAGATAAAAAAAATGATCCTACACTCAGGAAAGGATCACACACTTTCCTCAATACACCTTACGGTCTTCGATCATGGGGTCACCTACGCTCGCCGAGGGCATGCTGCGTCGGTCTATCCGTTTTGCTGCGTGTATGCTGCGTGTATACTTTTATATAATGAAAATGAACTGCATGTATACTTTTTATATAGACGAAAATGCATAATTTTTCTGCTTTTAACGTGGTTTGTTGTATCTAATGCTGATACCATACTACTCGTGTAGCAGTGAACGTCTCATAGTTGACAGTTTGAGTCAGCAAACCAGAACCAAACTACGCATCAATATCATTTCTCTAAAGCAGGCGATTCAGCCATGATAAAGAGAGTAAGAATCAATAAGGGAAAGTAAACCCGGTACCAAATTATGTTTTTGATGTGCAGGTTAAAAAAAATATATATCGTTACGACACATAGTACCATTGCTGGTGTATGTCGGGGGGCAACGATAGAACCACAGGGATAAAAGCCGCTTGGTCAAGCAGTCGCCACGACGTGTGAGACTCGGGATTTTTATTTCACCCCGGATGAGAAAGTCGCAGTATTGTTATAACCTGCGACATGACGCGAGAAACGCCATTCCTTGGGAAGGGTAAAGAAGGTGAAGAAGAGAAAGAGGATGAAAATGTTGAAATGTAAAAGATTTTGCCTTCCACAATTGGATGCACAGGGCCGAATGAAGTGGGTATCATTGTTTATTGTTAACTCTGTGGTATTAACAGTAGTAGTAGCTGTTGTGGTAGTAATTATAGTAGTATAAAATTATACTTTGTAGCAAATATAAATGAAATGCATAGTAGTGAAATTAATCGTAGAAGAAGTAATAGTAACAGTATTAGCAGTAGTAGTAGTAGTAGTAGTAGTAATAATAGTAATAGTAATAGTAGCAGTAGTAGTAGTAGTAGTGGTGGCAGTAGTACAGTAGTAGCAGTAGTAGTTGTAGTAGTAGTAGTAGTAGTGGCAGTAGTACAGAAGTAGTAGTAGCAGTAGTTGTAGTTATAGTAGTGGCAGTAGTACAGTAGTAGGAGTAGTTCTAGTAGTAGTAGTGGCAGTAGTACAGTAGTAGTAGTAGTAGTAGTTCTAGTAGTAGTAGTGGCAGTAGTACAGTAGTAGCAGCAGTAGTAGTTGTAGCAGTAGTAGTGGCAGTAGTACAGTAGTTGCAGTAGTAGTAGTTGTAGTAGTAATAGTGGCAGTAGTACAGTAGGAGCAGTAGTAGTTGTTATAGTAGTAGTAGTGGCTGTAGTACAGTAGTAGCAGTAGTAGTAGTTGTAGTAGTAGTGACTGTAGTAAAGTAGTTGCAGTATTAGTAGTTGTAGTAGTAGTAGTGGCAGTAGTACAGTAGTAGTAGTAGTAGTTGTTGTTGTAGTAGTAGTGGCAGTAGTACAATAGTAGCAGCAGTAGTAGTTGTAGTAGTAGTAGTGGCAGTAGTACAGTAGTAGCAGCAGTAGTAGTTGTAGTAGTAGTAGTGGCAGTAGTACAGTAATAGCAGCAGTAGTAGCTGTAGTAGTGGCAGTAGTACAATAGTAGCAGCAGTAGTAGTTGCAGTAGTAGTGGCAGTAGTATAGTAGTAGCAGCAGTAGTAGTTGTGGTAGAAGTAGTGACAGTAGTACAGTAATATCAGTAGTAGTAGTTGCAGTAGTAGTAGTTGCAGTAGTAGTGGCAGAAGTATAGCAGTAGCAGCAGTAGTAGTTTTATTAGTAGTAGTGGCAGTAGTACAGTAGTAGCAGCAGTAGTAGTTGTAGTAGTAGTAGTGGCAGTAGTACAGTTGTAGCAGCAGTAGTAGTTGTAGTAGTAGTAGTAGTGGCAGTAGTACAGTAGTAGCTGCAGTAGTAGTTGTAGTAGTAGTAGTGGCAGTAGTACAGTAGTAGCAGCAGTAGTAGTTGTAGTAGTAGTAATGGCAGTAGTACAATAGTAGCAGCAGTAGCAGTAGTAGTAGTTGTAGTAGTAGTACAGTACTAGCAGCAGTAATAGTTGTAGTAGTAGTACTAGTGGCAGTAGTACGGTAGTACAGTAGTAGCAGCAGTAGTAGTAGTAGTAGTAGTAGTAGTAGTGGCAGTAGTACAGTAGTAGCAATAGTAGTAGTAGTAGTGGCAGTAGTACAGTAGTAGCAGTATTAGTAGTAGTAGTGGCAGTAGTACAGTATTATTATTATTACTATTAATGGTAGTCAGCAGTGGTAGTTGTACTAGTAGTAGTAGAAGAAGAAGAAAGAGAAGGAGAAGAACAGTAATATTAAGTTGTCGATGATGTTGACGATGGTGTTGATGTTGATATTGATTTTGATGTTGGTGATGATGTTAATGATGATAATCATGATAATGATGTTAGTGATGTTGACAATGCTGTTGTTGACGATGTTCGTGTTGATGATGTTGATGGTGTTGATATTGATGACGATGTTGATAAAGATGTTGATATAAATGATGATATCGGTGATTATTATTTTTTTTTAAGTAGTGTAAAGAAAAAAATAATTGCAGAAATATTCGTGGACGCCGCACTAGGGTCGATGCAACAAACAGCAAAGGAAACCAAAGGAAAGAAATCCTACCACCCCCTTGAGTACCGGAAATATCGTGTTAGTGACCAACCATGTTGTTGTTCGGCACATTTTTGGATAATATGGTCAGTACTAGATCAGTACTGTTCACTTATGAAGAAAATATCTCCGGTACTAATTAAAAGCGTATGAAATCTAGAAGTTGATTAATCGGTAAACCGTACTCGACCTACTTCTCAGAAGACCAGTCCATTAACCATAACTCGATTGCGGCTTACAGTAATAATAGAATTTAGAGTAATCATAACTTTTTAATTTACCTTGGACTGTCCCGAACGCATTTCGGTAAACTTTTTGTTCAGTCTGGTTTTGTTATTTGGTTATGGAAGGCCCCGGTATCACTGCAGACGAATTAAAATCCATAATTGATTAACCGCCCGTGCCAGCTTAATCATCCGAATTAATATCTTATCTCCCAAACGAAGAAAGGTAACTGTAGTCCCCATCGTAGCAGTCTCACTACACGCCAAAAGACATAAGGCGAAACCGCGCAGAAAGTGAACACAGCCAACTGTTCCCTGTCATACGATATTATCATTCATCGTAAACAATTGGAATATCGAAACATGATCAAAACGGATGAGACACAGCTCACGGTGTGGACAGAGCACTTAACTCAGTAGCTCCTGCAAAAAGACAAGTCTAGTCTAGTTTAGTTTAGTTTGGTTTAGTTTGGTTTAGTTTAGTTTAGTTTAGTTTAGTTTAGTCTAGTTTAGTTTAGTTTAGTTTAGTTTAGTTTAGTTTAGTTTAGTTTAGTTTAGTTTAGTTTAGTTTAGTCTAGTTTAGTCTAGTTTAGTTTAGTTGACAAGGTCATTTTTATTGCCCATCGGACAAGTCTGTTATATATGCATATATATAAAACCAGGGGGTAAGATAAAAAGAGGCCGACCTGAAGAAACACTAAAAGAAACTTCAAGCTAAAGACAACAGCATCAGCTACCTTGCCGAGATTGAGCGGCTCGCACAGAACAGAGCCGTGTGACGAGACACAATGCAGGTCATGAGCAAGGTCAGATCGTTGAAATATCGTTGGACACAAGAGTCTAGAATCTCTAATCTATAAGCCGTCTTCGACTTGAAAGGACACGTATTCATTGGGTGCCGTCTCCACAAGGAAAGATGGTTACCATGGAGTGCCATTCATTCATTTGGTGCCGTCTCCACATGGAAAGATGGTTACCATGGAGTGAGGTTCATGCATTGGTTGCCGTCTCCACAAGGAAAGATGGTTACCATGGAGTGAGATTCATTCATTGGGTGCCGTCTCCACAAGGAAAGATGGTTACCATGGAGTGAGATTCATTCATTGGGTGCCGTCTCCACAAGGAAAGATGGTTACCATGGAGTGAGATTCATTCATTGGATGCCGTCTCCACAAGGAAAGATGGTTACCATGGAGTGAAATTTATTCATTGGGTGCCGTCTCCACAAGGAAAGATGGTTACCATGGAGTGAGATTCATTCATTGGGTGCCGTCTCCACAAGGAAAGATGGTTACCATGGAGTGAGATTCATTCATTGGGTGCCGTCTCCACAAGGAAAGATGGTTACCATGGAATGAGATTCATGCATTGGTTGCCGTCTCCACAAGGAAAGGTGGTTACCATGGAGTGAGATTCATTCATTGGGTGCCGTCTCCACAAGGAAAGATGGTTACCATGGAGTGAGATTCATTCATTGGTTGCCGTCTCCACAAGGAAAGATGGTTACCATGGAGTGAGATTCATTCATTGGTTGCCGTCTTCACAAGGAAAGATGGTTACCATGGAGTGCCATTCATTCATTGGGTGCCGTCTCCACATCGAAGGTTGGTTACCATGGAGTGCCTTTCATCCATTGTATGCCCTCTCCACATCGAAGGTTGGTTATAATGGAGTTTCATTCATTCATTGGGTGCCGTCTCCACAAGGAAAGATGGTTACCATGGAGTTTCATTCATTCATTGGGTGCCGCCTCCACAAGGAAAGATGGTTACCATGGAGTGCCATTCATTCATTGGGTGCCGTCTCCACATCGAAGGTTAGTTACCATGATGCGCCATTCATCCATTGTATGCCCTCTCCACATCGAAGGTTGGTTACCATGGAGTGCCATTGATTCATTGGGTGCCGTCTCCACATCGAAGGTTGGTTACCATGAACCGCCATTCATCTATTGTATGCCCTCTCCACATCGAAGGTTGGTTACCATGATGCGCCATTCATCCATTGTATGCCCTCTCCACATCGAAGGTTGGTTACCATGGAGTGCCATTGATTCATTGGGTGCCGTCTCCACATCGAAGGTTGGTTGCCATGGAGTGCCATTCATTCATTTGGTGCCGTCTCCACATTGAAAGCTGGCTACAATGCAGCGCCATTTTACTCCGTCTCCTGTCTAGATAGTGCACACAGTCATAGGTTCATCTGACGACCATTTGATGCTATCAATCAACTTTAGTCTTCATCTCCCTCTGCCTCGTCTGCCTTGTACCTTCTCTTACAAGTTGACGTTTAATAGTATGTTATGGAGCCCCGGTATTATTTAGAGGCCCGGTGGATCCTGATTTCCTCGCTTTATGGGAGAGGATGAAAGAACCTAGGTAACTATTTTTTTAAATGGTATATAAGGCGACTAGTGAGGTGGCACGGTGTAATAGATGAAAAATATCTTATGCAACAAATCTATGTCAATAGAAATGAGAAAGAGAGTTCATCGGTGCTATATAGAACCAATTCTGACCTATGGAAGCGAATCATGGACAGTAGACAAACAAATGAAAAGACGATTAGAGGCCACAGAGATGGGATTTCTCAGAATAATGTTGAAAGTTCCATGGACAGCTAAAAAGACCAATGAGGAAGTTCTCAAAGAGGCCAACAAAAAAAGGGAGCTCTTAAAAAACATCAGAAAGAAGCAATCAACATTTTTTGGGCACATCATGAGAAGAGGACAGTTGGAATACTTGGTTACAACTGGCAAAATAAAAGGAAAGAGAGATCGCGGACGACAAAGAGAGAAAATACTGGATAGCTTGGTGTCATGGCATGGAAACAGTCAACAACAGAACTGATACGATGAACTGTAAATAGAAGATTGTGGGGGGGGGGGGACATGATCACCTACGCCAACCGGTATGGCACATGATGATGATGAGTGAGGTGGGGATACGGTTGTCGCAGTACTACGGAGTTCGTGCATCTGTGGTGAAGACATCTTCAACGCTCCGCTAGCGTGTAGCGGACATGCTTTGAAAAGTGCTGAGAAGGGGATTTGAGCAATATGGAGCTGTCACTGGTGCAATGAAGATAACCTGTCGACTAAACTAAACTAAACGAAACTAAACTAAACTAAACCAAACTAAACTAAATTAAACTAAACTATACTAAACTAAATTAAACGAAACGAAACGAAACTAAACTAAATTAAACTATACTAAACTAAATTAAACTAAACTATACTAAACTAAACTTTATAAAGTATAGATAGTAATAGTAGTAACAATTAGAGAGTTAGAGTCAGTATTAAATGTAGTTGTTGGGGAAAAACACTATTTATATTTGTGAAAGTTGTAGTCATTATATAAGTAGTAGAGAAAATGTTAATAGAAAAGTGTGCATTATTAAATGTGAATGTAGTAGAAATAGTAAAAAATATTAGTATTGGGGAATTGTAATGGTAGTAGCAGCAACAGTAATATAATTTATAATATAACAGGAATATCAGTAGCAATAGTAATAGTAGTAGAAGTAGGAGTAGCAGTTGTAGTAGTTTCAGTAGTAGTAGTAGTTGTTGTAGTAGTAGTAGTAGTAGTAGTAGTAGTAGTAGTAGCAGTAGTAGTAGTAGCAGCGGTAGTAGTAGTAGTAGTAGTAGTAGTAGTAGAAGTAGTAGGTAGTATTCAAAATCTAAATAATAATAAAATTAACGTTATCATTAGTTAAATACATTCCCAACAATAATATGTTTATGAAAGACATCAATCCCATAATTATGTAACAAATATAACAGGGTGGTGGGAAAACTTACCTGAGGAGAGAGCTCTTCCTTTGGTTCACTCCCTTGTTTAGTATTGATCCACTATGTAATATCTTGTTACCAGTTAAATACCATCTTAAGAAGTGACAATGAAAAAAAAACACACACGCTAATTCTCCTAAAACATTATATTAGTTTTGTATCCGTTCCGAATATCCATATTTAATGCTTTCAGTTTTACTTAAAACGAACGCTGCGACCTTTGCTGTCACAAAGAATTAACAGTAAACATAGGAAAACCACAAATAAAATTGTAATGAAGAAACACTTTTACTAAACAAAGTTGTCCTCAGATTAACTGTTTAAAAAATAAATTTAACGTCAATCAAATTGTTAATTACCGGCTGTTCCACCGAGCGCTACACAAGAATGAGGCAGGAATAAATATTTATATCTCCAGCGCACAAGGATATTCGCTACCTACCACACGCGAGGAGTTTTATTGTTCGTGCAAGCCTCGTTATATTAGTTGTGCTGGAAGCGATCCCAAAACACCGTGTTTCATCTACTATTTAGTTGGGATACAATCGAGCCACTACTAGCACAGATATGGTTCGTACTGTCGTGCCACCAACGCCCAGAATCTAAGTCAAGGTCCCATTTGTGAACCAAATACAAAAGATCCGCACAATAGTTGAGCTCTTGCTTTGTGGACGGAATTGTCGTCGGTTCTAATCTTGTTGGACATTCGACAGTCAAACCTGAATAAAATAAATGTATTATAAATATAAAAATAAGTACCTAACTATCAGTGCTAAGGGAGCCGCTATAGCTCAGTGGTTAGTGGACTGGACTACAAAGAACAAAAGGTCGGTTCGATTCTGATCGACGGCTTCCGGATTCTCCCAGCCTTAAATGGGTACCGGATTTTTTCCTGGGACAGTGAAGCAGCAGCGATAGAAATCCCTGACCACATTACCCCAAAAATCATGTGCCGAAGGTCTGTAAAAATTATGGTCACTGACACCATATTCCTTGGCGTGTTAGGGGACTTTACTTACTTTTTACCAGGGTTAGGAAGGTAATGATATCGAGATCTATTGTTCCAATCCTTTCTGAAAGTTGGGGCACAGTACAGATAATCTAATAGCATACACATCGAGGGGTGTACAAGCTTATACAAACAGTAAGTGCTAAATTGTCTATTTGTCAAACTTAATAATGTTAAAATATATCGTAAAACTAACAGTGCTTAACAATCTTGACCTAACAGTGAAAAACAGTTATAACATAGCATGGTTAGTAAGACTTAACCTAACAGTGCTAAACAGTTATAACATAACAAAATTAGTAAGACAAATTAACAGTGATCAACAGTTATAACATAACAAAATTAGTAGGGCTTAACTTAACAGTGAATTTGGTGTTAGTGACCATAAATTTTACAGACATTCAGCACATGATTTTTGGGGTAATGTGGTCGGTATTACGCCCGTGCCGTTTACTTTCCCATAAAAGAATCCGGTACCCATTAAGGCTGGATGAATCTGAAAACCGTCGATCAGGATCGAACCCGACTCTTGTCCTTAGTAGTCCAGTTCACTAACCACTGAGCTATCGCGGCTCCCATAAAATAATCTAACACGACTAAATTAATTCAAAACCCCTCGACGCTGAAAGGCAAATGAGGAAGGAAAGAACAAGAAGAAGACTACATTAATGGAAACACGACTAAACAATTTTAACCTAACATGATGAAAGCTGTACTTATCTGTACTGAAAAGTATTTACCTAACAACCGTGCTAACAGTGTCAACCTGACAACACAAAAATTCTTCAACCTCACAACAGTACAGTAGTAGCATGCCGGAAGTCACGTGGCCATGATCTGCTCTGTTATTGTTACCTGTTCTAGCTAGACAAAACCAAGTGTCCATTTCAACAGCTGGCTCGCTTTGTAAATCTTACCAACACAGGCGCTATGACGAAGTTTTAATCCTGATACATACCAACATGTAATTTCTGCACTATTTTTTTTGTTTGTTTGTTTGCGTTCGCCAGCTTTTTACCTCTGACGAAGTCCCTAGAGACTAGGAACTGAATTTTGCGTGTTAATCCATTTTTTCCTGGCGGCCGAGTGCAGAGAGGACCCACGCCGCACAAGCAGATAACTCCGTCTTCGGAGGTACTCATATTTTTTTCCGTCGATGAGTAATTGACGATTCAAGCCGGGTCTCGCTGCTGAGACCAGGGGTGGTTGTCGCAGAGAGAAATCATAAATAAAAATCCCAACTGGTGCAGCTGGGAATTGAACCCACAACCTCTCTGTCTCGAGGCCGGAGTACTATTTTATACCACAGAATCCACTTCTTCTTTTTCTTTCCTTCCTTATTTGCCTTCAGCGTCCATATCAAGTCCGATCTTTTGCTCTTTTGTTGGTCTCTGTTACTGTTATGTTTTCGAGTGTTTCTAATATTTAATTAATCCGTCCTTTTTTAACGGTCGACCCTTGAGCCCGATGTTCTCGCAATGTTTATTAAAGGCTCGATATGTTGTGTTTTTGTCTTCTTTTTTTCCTATTATGTGGCCAAACTATTTTATCCATTGTTTGTGCTTGAAATGCCGAATAAAATCGGATGTTAGATTAAGTTTATTTATTTACTTTATTATCTGACACTTTAGACTATTCACCCATGACATGGAGCAATGAGATCAAAACGAATATTGGAGATGGAGAAATTGTGGAGGATGCCAGCACTGAGAGAACGGAGGGACACAACGGTGATGATACAGGCTGAAAAATGTTCATGCTTGCCGAGACATTCAATGAAGGACCGATTCCAAAATCTTGCATTGGGGCGGCTTAAGAGAAGCAGTTTTATTCACCAAGCCAAACGAATTTGTAGACAAACACCAGACATACCAAGAGTTGTCAACCCCCTACTGTCCATACTAGTACAGACTCCCTGGACAGAGGAATCCGGATTGTCAATACAAATACGGACAGACGTGAAAAAGTAAAGTACCCCCGTCACGCCAAGTGGCGGCGTATAGGGAATATGATGTTAGTGACCATAAATTTTACAGACCTTCGGCACATGATTTTTGGGGTAATGTGGTCGGTATTACGCCCGTGTCGCTCTACTTTCCCAGAAAAAAATCCGGTACCCATTAAAGACTGGGTGAACCGGAGCCGTCGGTTGGGATCGAACCCTACCCCTTGTCCTTTGTAGTCCAGTTCACTAACCACTGAACTATCTCGGCTCTCCATACTGAATACAGTAGACTAAGAAAAACATATGTCTAATAGATACAACACTACAGACAAAACTATATGGGCCACTGCATGAATTACAAAAGACAGTACAATTTATACAGGAAACGACATTGCCGTTAAAGACAATACTTCAGGCTAATGAAACATAGACAGACCCACGACATCTACAACCACCAGATTATATTATAGTTTTGTTGGAAAAAAAAAAAAAAAAATTATATGTTTACATATTCAGAAATAAGGTCCTAAGAGAAAGTGGGCGTTAACCAATCCTAGACTACAATCAGAAACACCAAATAAATTAGTTTGCATATCCAGAGAAGAATGAGCGTTGAGCAAATCCTAGACTACAATCAGAAACACCAAATAAATTAGTTTGCATATCCAGAGAAGAATGAGCGTTGAGCCAATCCTAGACTACAATCAGAAACACCAAATAAATTAGTTTGCATATCCAGAGAAGAATGAGCGTTGAGCAAATCCTAGACTACAATTAGAAACAACAAATAAAATAGTTTACATATCCAGAGAAGAATGAGCGTTGAACCAATCCTAGACTACAATCAGAAACAACAAATAAAATAGTTTACATATCCAGAGAAGAATGTCGTGCGATACCTTGCCATACAAGGGAAATATTAAAAGAGAACGGAAACGAGCAAGAGGCAGACCCAGAGTAAGATAGATAGGCATAAAAGAAACGCTACAACTACATCAAGTGCCAATAATCTAAGCCGCAAAAAAAAAATGACAAGAAGCAGAACTTTGTTATCTTCATCGACAACGGAATGGGTGCTAGAGGAAGAGAAGAAAGAAAGAAAGAAAAAATAAAATGATTACAGCTTTACGTAGGTGAAGGATAACATAAAAACAAAAATACGTTGCGGCTCAGTGTGGCTTTCTGCTTCAGCCTTTATAGTTTTTTTATTTTTTTATTTTTCAATATTGTCGTCAACTTTACACAGTTACACATTTATAATACCCTCACCCCAAGGTTGTGTGATACATTTCTCCTTTCTCCTGCCTGCTACACTTCAAGGCTACATCATCACCATTGGGTGCCTTCTCCGCATCGAAGGTTGGCTACCATGGAGCGCCATTCCACTCTGTCTCTTGCTTTGATGGTGCAGATTGTCATATGCTGACTTGTCCATCTTTTGATGTTACTCGTCCATGTTAGTCTTGGTCTGCCTCTGCCTCTTTTACCTTGTATTTTCCCCTATAATATTACTTTTATTAAACTGTTATTAAACAGACTGTTGTGTCTTTTAACATGACCCAAAAATTTCATTTGTCTTGCTCTAATTGTGTTTAGTAGTTCTTTTTTCACCCTTAGTCGTCCTAAAACTTCCTCGTTTGTTTTCTTTCCTTTCCATCCAATTCTACCTATTCTTCTGTAAATCCACATTTCAAAGGCCTCAATTTTCTGTTCTGTTTTCTGGTCTAATGTCCATATTTCTACACCATACAGGAATATTGAGAAGATGTAACATTTTGCTATTCTTAGTTTTAGCCCTATTGTTATTTGTTTTGATGTTAGTATATTTTTCATGGCATTGAAATTACTTTTTGCAATACCTATTCTTTTATTTATTTCAGTTGTACATTTTCGATCACTGGTTATAGTATGTCCCAGGTAGTTGTAGTTCTGAACTGTCTCTAGATGTATTCCTTCAACTTTGATAGATCTAGAGACACTTCAAGGCTACAGCAGACGGATATACCAGGGAACCAAATGAGATTAGACTGGGGGTTAAGGCAAAGAAATGCAAGTGAATGCATAAAAATGCGAAGCTGCAGTAAATTACAGCTACACCCGTGAGAAATTCCTTTCCTAGCCTGACCACAGTCCATGACACACAGGGAAGTCAACATATTTCGATTATTTTGTTTTTGATGTTTCATTACTAGTTAGCTATGTAGGATTAGTTTTATTTATTCACATATCTGTGTGTGTATGTTGTTTGTTTGTTCCTGCTGAAGGCCTATTGAGCCGAAACGTCGTTCGAATCTGTGTCGTCTACTAATCACGTAAAGCTTCTAACATACCATTTTTTCTTTTTTTTTCCCAATTTTTCCTGAGATTAGACTGCCAAGTTGTCTTCTTCCTCTCAAATCAAGTCATGCCTCCTACTGCTCAAGTTCTCAATTATAGAAATATATGTTTCTGTCAGGTCTACTATTACCTTGTGTACATCTGTGATAGTTCCTTTCGCCTACCACGTTCGGCAGCACCAACGATACTTAACAATTTTGACATTTTAAAAATCCGTACCATTTGTATAAAACTCAGAAATGTTCAACTGATTCCTGTTGTAACGAAACAAAACAAAACAAAAACACACAAAAAAACGTCCGCATACAGGTATAGCTCTTTCCTTCTACTGCTCACAGCTGCTCGTTTTAATTTCAAAGTGGCATTTTATATATAGAATTAAAATGATATACAAGTTAAAGGTAAATATCTCCTGGGTACAGTGCAGCGTTAGCTCGATGGTTACTTTTCTATGACGAGGGTACTTTACTTTTTTTTTTTTTTTTCTTTCGTAACATGTGTCTCTTGGCAAATGTAGACTAGTTGATTAGTCTAACCGATCTCTTTCTCTCGCGTGTCTTTAATTGTAGCTTCAATCTTCACTAATGTAACTGTGTGCAGACATGGTGCCTTTAAATTCACGTGCATTTCTCGAATAAAGATCATAATCTGTTTTGATCTGGCAGTTTATATATATATATATATCGAAATGCTACTCGATTATGATATTTTCAGTTTTAGTGAAAGTACAACTTTCCATATATTTCCTTCATTTTTTATTTTTCTAATTTTTTTTTTTTACATTTTTGTTTCCTGAAAATTAAGTAAGATAAACTACCAGTAGCTTTTTATTTTTAAACAATATTCATATACATTAAATAAAAAAGTGTCTATGTATTTTTACAATATTTATGTACATTTTTTTTACAATATTTCTGTACATTTTTTTAACAATATTTCTATACGTTATTTTACCAAATTTATATGTATTTTTACAATATTTCTATATATTTTTAAACAATATTTCTATGTTTTTTTTACAGTATTTCTACTTTTTTAAATACAATATTTATATATTTTTTTTACATTTCTATACATTTTTACAATATTTCTGTACATTTTTTAAAACAATATTTCTATTTTTTTTTACAATAGTTTTACGTATTTGTCATGATTGTACAAAAACTTACGACGGTGGTTTTCTGTTGCCTTCTGTCGGTTTGTTTACGGTTGACTCCGCTAGCCTTTGACTAAAAAATCTCACCCACAAGGCAGTGGGGTTGTTTTACTTCGGAGTACCCTCCCTTAGCCTTTTACTCTCCCGAGCTTACCTGCAATGCAGCCACAGGTTGCGCTATCTATTGCATTCTGAAAGAGGCCAAAATAAAAAGAGAGCTAATTTCCTATATTAGAAGAAAGAATCATCATTTTTTGGCCATGTAGTGAGAAGCGAAGAGCTGGAATATATTTTAACAACTGTAAAAATCGAGAGACGAAGAGATAGAGGGAAGCAAAAAGAAAAGATACCAGACAGCTTAAGAGAATGGCTTGGTAGAAGGTCAATAACGGAAATGATAAATAACTGTCGAGATGATGATGATATATTTTTTACAATATTTCTATATTTTTTCACAACATATCTATTTTTACAATATTTCTATGTATTTTTACAATATTTCTATGTATTTTTACAATATTTTTATGTATTTTTGCAATATTTCTATGTATTTTTACAATATTTCTATGTATTTTTACAACATATCTATATTTTTTTCATAATATTTCTATGTATTTTTACAATATTTCTATGTATTTTCACAATATTTCTATGTATTTTTACAATGTTTCTATCTATTTTTTGCCCCCGTTTTCTGGCGTTGCTTATTCATGTTCTTTGACAGAATTCCTTGCTGTTGTATGTAGTTAGAGCGCGTTTCTAGTAATATATGTGTCAATTACTATGTTTCCCCTTCGTCCTCTCTTCTATAATATAATTACACTTAAAAGCTGCAAGAAGAAAGAAACCGCCTTAACATAAAGGTTAACATGAATAATTGTTTTGGAATGGCGCTACGTAGAACTTGGAATGTGTCTGAAAGCTGCGAGACGTGTGTCGTCCCTAACGAGGACCGACCGAGCCTTCAGACTCCCGTTAAATCGTAAAGCCAATGCCATTTGTATGACAAACATCTGAAACCCACCCATAGAAACCATACATCTGTCGCACACGAGCAGGATTGCTAAGATGCCATTCTGATAACTTGATAGCTTTAGGAGAAGTAGAAAAATTTATTTTCGCAATTTTCGTAAGCGCTTTCTATATAATATTTAAATTATTTTGTGTGTCTAATTTTCAGTGGCGCATCTGGATACCTTGCAGTTCTAGGCAAAAGGAAGTTGTTTTAATGTTGGTGTTATAGATTGGACTAAAGTTAATAGTTATATGGCCTTTGGTAGTAAGTAATCATGGTTTCTTAAAAGTTTGGTAATTAATACATTAGAGTGTGCATGTGACTGGGTGTTGTTTTGTTTATCAGCTTCTCTCATTACAGCCATTGGTTAATCTATCAATATTGAGAGACTGAGGACTGGTTGGTCTCGAGGCAAGACGCCGGTCTCGAGACAGAGAGGTTGTGAGTTCAAATCCCGGCTGCACCACTTACAATTTTTATTAATGATTTCTCTCTTCGACAACCACTCCAGGTCTGAGCATCGAGGCTCGGCTTGAAACGTCAATTGCTCATCGACGGAAAAAGAATATTAGTACCTTCGAAGACAGGTTAATCTGCCTATGCGGCGAGAGACCCCTGTGCGCACGGTTTTCAGGAAAAACGAAGTAACACGCAAAAATGTATATCTAGTCTCTAGATCTAACCTCTCGCCAGAGGTGAAAGCTGGTAAAACGCAAAAAAATCCACAGAGCCGAGCGAAGAATGAACAATGGTGTATTTGTGTTGCCTGGCCTAGTCTCCTTCCAGCAGCATCTCTGTTCTTCTGGTCCTAAGATCGCCTCTTCCTCGAATTCTGTTGTGCTATTTCTCATCATCGTTCTCATGTTCTGCGATCTGATGCCAACTTTCTTTATGATAAAAAAAGTCTCACATGGAAGCCTAGGAAACATCCAATCGGTAAATATATGGCCCTTTTCGTCTTCTCAGACTGGTTAGTGGAGGCTATTGTGTATTTTTTGGAGGTTTTGTTTATGTCGAACAGCTTTTCTAGTGGCTGTTTCTGCCAATGTTTGACAGACACATTCGGCCACAGAATGAACAAGTCAGGTCCACTGATTCACAAGGTTTTCTATCTTTTTTCACGAGTCTTTTCTCTTCCACATGCTTTGTCATAGTACAGACTCAAATTATGTTATGCCATTTTTTTTAATACAGGCTATCGAACGCTAGGGAACACTGCCACTGAGCAAGGCGCAGTGCCAAGGAGTACGGGTTAGGTCCTGCTTCGGACCATATATTGTTCTTGGTTTTTTTTTTTCTGTTGTTTATTTGTCTTTTTTTTTTTTTTGCGAGTGTTGTAGCATCGGCGAAAACCTTGACCCCAACCTCACCTCTTGCGACTTGCCTGTCACGTGACAGCTGCTTCCAATCCTGACCGTGGTCATGGCGCAGATAGTAACACCAGCGACTACCAAAAAAAAAAAAAAATAAATAAATAACCACATTATTACGCCACAATTATTTTGAAACCATGTATTCTTAGCATTCAGCTGTTTTACCCGATAAGCTTGAAATTTGTTTATCGGTCGCCCCTAAAGCTAGATCACTATAGACAGTTGTCTTACTTTATCATCATCAATTTACCGGGCCTGCTGGCGTAGGTGATCATGTCTCTCCACAACTTTCGATCTCGACAGTTATTTATCATTTCTGTTGTTAACCTTCTGCCAAGCCATTCTCTTAAGCTTATCTTACTTACCTAGACGTATATACAGCCCTTACTATTCTAAGGAAGTGAATATTCACATAATATTGCAAGAGGGGAGAAGGGTTGAATAGTCTAGAGGTACCACGTCGGCCTCAGGACAAGAAAGACCCAGGTTCAAAGCTCACCAGAAGCGGTGATTTTTCAAAAATAGAAAAAAATTAATCCGTCGCATCCTTGTAACGTTACTCTCCCCTTGTGTAGTGAGATGTTTATCCCTCTCGGATAACGGCAATAACCAGGTGGTCCTGTGTGCACTCGAGCACGTTAAGAACCCTCAGCAGTTAAAATAAAAAAGAATGGTCCATAAATATGACTACTGTCGGGGCAAAACTTATCAACACCGTAGATCCTAGGCCGTGCGACGGAGTTCGTGCACGTGAACAAGGATTCTCCGCGGATTTTCACGAGATTGTCAATGAAGAGATCTGAGCACCAATGGTTTCGTCAGGTGTACATGATCCTAACAACAAACAAACAATTCACGAAAGGAGACAAAATCTGTATACCACGTGACGCAGGACACTAGGCCTCCTAACTGCACGTGCCCCAGAAATAGGTCAGATGTGGAAACAATTTACGTTAGTGCTTGAATATTTTGCTTCCCTTTAATGATTTTAATTAACTTTTAATTCTTCATTTGAAGTGAATGTTTGTGCTGAATCGACGATGTGGGATATGAATTCTATCTATCTATCTATCTATCTATCTATCTATCTATCTATCTATCTATCTATCTATCTATCTATCTATCTATCTATCTATCTATCTATCTATCTATCTATCTATCTATCTATCTATCTATCCATCCATCCATCCATCCATCCATCCATCCATCCATCCATCCATCCATCCATCCATCCATCCATCCATCCATCTATCTATCTATCTATCTATCTATCTATCTATCTATCTATCTGCCTACCTGCCTACCTGCCTACCTGCCTGCCTGCCTGCCTGCCTGCTTGCCTGGCTATCTATCTATCTATCTATTGACCTTTCGAGCCGTAGCCGGAGATCAAGATACTCCTTCTCTTATCTAAATTTGTATTCTAGCAATTTTCAATTCTTTTAAAGATATTTTATCAAATCTCGTCATTTGGATATGAATTACATAAGCAAATTAATTTATTTTTTTCATGTTTAGTGGCTCTTCTACTAGTATTGTTTTCTTATTCAATTCGTGTAGAAAATACCTCTTCCTCTTCTTTCCTTCCTCATCTGCCTTTCAGCGTCGAGGGGAGATATCATTTGTGGTCTTTTGCTCTTCTGTTCGCCTCTGCTGCTGTTATGTTTCCTAGTACTTCTAATATTCCACCGATCCATCTTTTTCGTGGTCGACCATTGGGTCTCGTATTCTCGCAACGTTAATTGAGGGCTCGTTGTGTTGTGTTTTGGCTACTCTGCCTTGTCTCGTGGCCAAACCCTTTTATCTGTTGTTTCTTTATATTTTCTAAGGCGGGGGCTATTCCTAGCCTTTTTCTCGGTTCTTCATTTCTGATCTTATCTCTTATACTGTTTCCTGTCATTCGTCTGACACATCTAATCTCAGTATAGGTTATTTTTCTTATTGTTATTGCATCTAGGGTCCAGGACTGATATTTAGAAAATACATTTCATAAAAAAAAATATGTTTCTGCTTTATCACTAGCTTTCCTGCGTAGAAAGGAGGTTTTTGGTCATTCATTCTTTGATTGGTCGTTTCTGCTGTCATGTTTTGGGATTTTTCTGACATTGTATTCATCAATCATTTAGATGATGCCTTCTCAGTCTGTTTGCTTTTTGTCTTTTGTAGTTGTTGCTAGTTGTGTGTTTTATAGTTACTTACTTTTGTGTTGTTACGTTGTAAACCATTTTAAATTCTTGTCTATTTATATATTCTATATGGGCTCCTAGACAGCCGTGTCACTGGCAGTATAATTTGCTCCACGGATGAACGTAATACGTTCGCTCTTAAAACCATATCATGGTCTTCAGTGGTTTTCAATCCAAGTGGGATTAACTCTTTTCTTTATTGTCTCTCGTGGAACTTCAAGTTCTAACCTTCAAGTTTCACTCATATTTTTTAGTCCGGCCCCTTTATTTACTCAGTTTCAGAACCGCTCTTGTTTCGTAAAAAATATTTTTGCGAGTGGATACTTTCCTACATCCATCTACCGCCGCTTACATTTTTCGTAATTCTTTGGATTTGTCTTCTGTTTTGTCTGCACTTGTCCCAGTGTAAGACTTGTGTTATCTGCGAAACATAAATATCCTCTCTCTCTCTCTCTCTCTCTCTGTGTGTATGTGTGTGAGTGTGTGTGTGTTATAATCACAAAAGTAAATAGAAAAGGTCTTCCTATTTCTTCACTTCTAAACTTGTGACTCAAAACCTACCTAGGCACATTGCATGTCTGTGGTATTTATCTTGCAGACTGTTCCAGAATCTAGCGTCAGGTCTGGTACAACAATGAAATAATATCAGCTGGTGATTTTTTGTTTTTCAAAAGAGGTACACATTTTTTTAAAAACCTGGCATTGGGAGATTTAGCATCTCCCTAGTGTAATTTTAACACAAAATAATTCAGCTATTTGAACTTTATACGTAAAGTGTCATGTAGGGAACGACAATCCTCTCCAATCGGTTGGAATTATTGCAGAACCTCCCCGGAAGTCAAGAGGTGTAGCTGAGAAAATTAAAGATGTTATTTCTCAGACAATATTTACAAATCTTTAACGGCACTGGCTGGGGTGTTCTGTTTTCTCAAAAAAAATGTTTCACAAAACCCAAACAAAAACACAGGCAGTTTTACGGTTAATGTTTCTCCTGTTTTATTTCAATTCATCTTCGTTAACCTGCCTGAGATCTCATGATAGGCGCGCTTGTCATGTCTGGAGCTCAGGTTGGTTAAATCGAGGCCAGAGATAATTAGCTGTTTGGTATCAAGTTATAGCCACCAACTGGGAGCTCGAGATTAAACTCCAAAGATAGAAGATTGACTCGAGAAATCGCTGTTATTCATTGGATTTGCTTTCTGTTGATATGGTCGCACCTTCTGACGCAGAGAGTCCGCTCCTAAAACTACAAATCCGGGGTTCCAAAACGTGTCCATTCTTCGTGGCAAGGCGCTGTGCCACTGAGTGCGGGTTCGATCCTGCTTTGGTCGATATTTTTTTCTGTTGTTGATTATTTGTCATTTTTTCCGAGTGCTGTAAACATGCCTCATCCTCTGAATTGATTCGCTAATTACCCCTGGGAAGTTTCCCTCTATAATAATATTCATTTATTATTATTTGTCTCCATTCTATTGCCTATTTGGCTGCAAAGATGATTCCATTTGATTTCATAAACGTGTATTCAGGAATTTTGCTTTATTATCTGTATCGTCTTCTTTGCTTCTTTGCTTTTCTAAATTTGTTTTATTTTTCTCTTTATTTTAACAATTTCATTCAATTTACCTTTATAATAGGTTAACTCTTTTTCTCATTTGCCTCATTAGATTTATAAACTCGTCTTCTTTGTCTCATTAGATTTATAAACTCGTCTTCTTTGTCTCATTAGATTTATAAACTCGTCTTCTTTGTCTCATTAGATTTATAAACTCGTCTTCTTTGCCTCATTAGATTTATAAACTCGTCTTCTTTGCCTCATTAGATTTATAAACTTGTCTTCTTTGCCTCATTAGTTCCATAAGTGCGTCTTCTACTTTATCTTATTAGTTCCATAAACGCTTTTTTTTCTTTATCTCATTAGTTTCAAAGGCTCATCTATTCTACCCGTTTTAGTTCCCTAAAACTGACCGTTTTGAACTGAACAAAACTATAAGTTTCATATGTCATGAACATCACGTTTTTAATTTTTTAAATGTAAATTTTGTCCCGTTTTTTTTTCCAATAAAAATGTCAATTTTGTCCTGTTTTTATTTAAGAACTGTAAATATGATGTAAAACTGATGTACCATAAATGTTAACCTTTAATTCTACAATTTTATAGCAGAATAACTGGAAGCTGTCAGCGGTCAAAGCTGACGGTTTGGGCAAGGGTAGGTGAACCAGAACAATCCAGACCCTACTCCACCTCTTCGTGGTTTCTCTCGAAACAGACTAACCAGTTTAGTCTGGCCAGGCATGTGAGGGATCGAAGAGGGATGACAACTCGGTACTCGAAAATGTCGTGCTGAAGTCGGAGGTGTTGTACCGAAAAGCGAAAATAAACCACAACACATCGTATTTACGGCTAGTTGACATAGTTTTAAGATCGGATGACGAAGAGTTAAATCAATTCCTTTAGTAATCATCTGGTGAACGCAAGAAAGAAGACGCAAGAAATAAGACGCAAGGAAAATGACGCAACAAAAGAAGACGCAAGAAAGATGACGCAAGAAAGATGACGCAAGAAAGAAGACGCAAGAAAAATGACGCAAGAAAGAATAAAAACATTGTGACATAGAGTGTGGGAAGTTTTATAAAATGTTGAAAGAGGACATTTACTGCGTAAGTTTAATTTCGTCGGAAATTATCCATGGTCGGATGGTGGTGAAGTACAGTCGATCTCTATATCTACCTAAATAATATATGGATTCAATAATTAAAGAATGATAAACTCTATATGTTTACGTAATGAACATATTACATAATTCTTTTAATTGTCATCCTACCTTTTCTTTTATTTAAAACAAATGACACAGCCCTTGTCCGTCCAGTTATCCAGGTGTGAGTCTTTGTCTCAAGGAAATATGGTCACATGATCGAAAGTGCTTTTTTTTGCATCGCTAGTCCCATAAGATAATATTCTTCGTCTCATTAGTTCTATAAGATAATATTCTTCGTTTCATTAGTTCCACAAGATAATATTCTTCGTTTCATTAGTTCCATACGGTAATATTCTTCGTCTCATTAGTTCCATAAGATAATATTCTTCTCTCATTAGTTCCATATAACGATATTATCCGTCTCATTAGTTCCATAAAATAACATCCTTGGTCTCATTAGTTCCATAAAACGATATTATCCGTCTCATTAGTTCCATAAAATAATAATTTTCGTCTCATTAGTTCCATAAGATAATATTCTTCGTTTCATTAGTTCCATAAGATAATATTCTTTGCCTCATTAGTTCCATAAGATAATATTGTTTGTCTCATTAGTTCCATAAAACGATATTATCCGTCTAATTAGTTCTATAAAATAATGTTCTTCGTCTCATTAGTTCCATAAGATAATATTCTTCGTCTCATTAATTCCATAAGATAATATTCTTCGTCTCATTAATTCCATAAGGTAATATTCTTCGTCTCATTAGTTCCATAATGTAATATTCTTCGTCTCATTAGTTCCATAAAATAATATTCTTCGTCTCATTAGTTCCATAAGGTAATATTCTTTGTCTCATTAGTTCCTTAAGTTAATATACTTCGTCTCATTAGTTTTATAAGATAATATACTTCGTCTCATTAGTTCCATAAGATAATATACTTCGTCTCATTAGTTCCATAAGATAATATACTTCGTCTCATTAGTTTCATAAGATAATATACTTCGTCTCATTAGTTTCATAAGATAATATACTTCGTCTCATTAGTTCCATAAGATAATATACTTCGTCTCATTAGTTTCATAAGATAATATACTTCGTCTCATTAGTTTCATAAGATAATATACTTCGTCTCATTAGTTTCATAAGATAATATACTTCGTCTCATTAGTTCCTTAAGATAATATACTTCGTCTCATTAGTTCCTTAAGATAATATACTTCGTCTCATTAGTTCCATAAGATAATATACTTCGTCTCATTAGTTCCTTAAGATAATATACTTCGTCTCATTAGTTCCTTAAGATAATATACTTCGTCTCATTAGTTCCATAAGATAATATACTTCGTCTCATTAGTTCCTTAAGATAATATACTTCGTCTCATTAGTTCCTTAAGATAATATACTTCGTCTCATTAGTTCCATAAGATAATATACTTCGTCTCATTAGTTCCTTAAGATAATATACTTCGTCTCATTAGTTCCATAAGATAATATACTTCGTCTCATTAGCTCTAGATGCCGGTGTGAACAATAGGAAAAAGCAATATTCACATAAAATTCAATTCCTCGGGACTTTGGTGGAGATAAAAAGCTGATGTAAACAAGCAACAAACAACAATTAGTTCCTTATTCCCTGCCTAGATTGCTTTGTGAATTCAAAATATTTACATTTGTTCTCTCCATAACTCATTCGTCCTATGATCCATAATTGTAATACTTAGTCGTCTATAGCAATATAGTCCCAACACTGCGGAAATTACGTCATTCTTCATCTCGTGAGTCAGTCTGATATGACGCCTCTGTTGCCAAGAAGACCATTTGGAAGGTATCTTCGGCAGTGGACAGTTGTCTCTTATCATGGCGACTGTAGTACAGTTAGCGCGTTGTATAATGGAACGGGCAGTTGAGCAATTATGGATTTTAATTTGTTTGCAGTGATACCGGGGCCTTCCATAACAATAACCATAACCATAGCGCGTGAGCAAAAAGACAAAGGTAATGGTAACAACAAAGAAAAAGACATCACCTCAGTGCAAAATAAAGACAAGTGGAACAATATTAAAACAGGTAAATGAATTTAAATATTTGGGAACTTTGTTAACCTCAGACGGAAGATGTACAAAAGAGGTGAGATGTAGAATGGCTCAGGCAAATGCAGCTTTCCAAAAATGAGGAAAATACAATGCAATCCATTTTTGACAATAGAAACAAGAAAAAGAGTTCTTAAATGTTACGTAGGGCCAGTCTTAACATACGGATGCGAGTCATGGACAATAGGACAACAGACAAGAAAATCACTGGAGTCTGTAGAAATGTGGTTTTACAGAAGAATGTTGAGAGTACCATGGACAGCTAAGAAGAGTAATGAAGAGGTTCTGAGAGAGGTCAAAGCAAAAAGAGAGCTAATTTCCAATATTAGGAAGAAACAATCATCATTTTTTGGCCATGTAATGAGAAGAGAACAACTTGAATATATTGTAACAACTGGAAAAATTGATGGACGAAGAGATTGATGGAAGCAAAGAGAAAATAAATAACAGACAGCTTAAGAGAATTGCTTGGCAGAAGGTCAACAACAGAAATGATAAATAGCTGCCGTGATCGAAAGTTGTGGAGAGACATGATCACCTACGCCACTATGCCCTGTACTTGATGATGATGATGATAGCGAGTGTTCAATCCAACTATGTTTTTAAAAAAAATTAAAAAAAAACTATCTTCGCGGCTTTTTTCCATTAATGGGTCTGCCGGGGGTACTTATAGGACCGGAGAATAAAGGCCGCTTGTCCAGTCCTGCCTCAACGAGGCGTAACCAAACGATAGTAAACATATGAAATGTAGTTTGTCTATAAATACTTTCACCATATAGTAGACATGAACAAATACATACCAATGTGGCAGGGAGATAATCAGAAAGACGAGATTTAAAAACAAAACCGATATCATACAATTTATGAACAGATTACTCCAATATGATGGCGCAATAATCGCGTGTCAGTTCCAAGACATTAATTTGTGGATCACAAACAGTGGCAACCCAACTTGTCTTTCAGTACCCAGTTCGGTTATCCAGACGTACCATTAGATACTCCAAACATCTAATATAGAAACCGTGACATCCTTATGGTAATGCAACCGTCGCTGATGTAATCCAACAACTTATTAATGGTAATTTAAACTGTCGTATGGTAACTCAAGAGTCGTTACGGTAATTTGAAGCACTAATTTAATTATCCAGGCAGCCATTTAATAATGTAAGCCACTTGTTACGTCATATAAATTCTCTTATGATTAGGTAGGCCTATGATGTTTCCCCTCCCCCCCCCTACTTCTTGATGAGACACAATCCATTCAACCTCAAACGGTATTTTCTAAGTTATATTACACCGCAAATGTTTCCCCCATATGTTCAATTTAAACAATTTGTTTGTTTATTTTGTTGTTAGGGTCATCATCATTGCACACCGAAGCCAAATCCATCCTCAAAGGCCAGTACCATGAAAAATGGAAACGAGAACACCCGAAGCATAACGCGAGGGACGGATACGATCAACTATCAAGGAGGGATCAAATCATCATGCTTCGCCTACGCACTGGCCACAATAGAATGAGAAATCACATGTTCACCAAATTCAAAATAGGTACAACCAGCCTATACCACTGTACACTGAACAATATAACTACAAAACATGTTCTACAGGATTGCCCCCCAGTACACAGACCTGAGAAGAGCAATGTGGTCCACACCCACCTTCCTGGAAGAGAAACTATATGGGGCAATCGAATCGCTTCAACAGACAGCTGACTTCATGAGAGGGTCTGGAATCCTACTCTGATTGAGTCTTGATCGCAGAGAGAGAGAGAGAGAGAGAGAGAGAGAGAGACTGCCCACCGAATGAACCCATTATGGGTAACTCCGATATCTCCATCAAAAAAATCCGAGTAGAATACTGGCCCACTTGCACGAACTCCGTTTCACGGCCTGGGATCAATGATGTGGGTAGGTTTCTACTGACAATTTTGCCCTGGCTGCGGCCGTTTTTATGGCGCACTCTTTTCAATTCAAGTGCCAATGGTTATTTAACGTGCGCGACTGCACGCGGGTCCTCCTGTTTTGTTTTTTAGATTGCCCGTTTGAGTTAAACATCGGATTCACTACCCACGAGATCAGGGGAGAGCAACGTCATAACGAAACGACGAATTAATTTTTCATTTTTATTTTAAAATCACCACCTCTTCTGGTGGGCTTCAGACTTGGGTCACTTCTGTCCTGAGGTCGACATCGAACTTGTAAACTACCCACCCCCTTTGCTTTACAAATCCAAACACCCTTTTCATTTAAACACCCCCCCCCCCCCTCCCCTCCAAGCCAACCTTCTCTAACTTCCTGTGACAGTCACATCTATCAGATAATCCCAGCACATCTATAGATCATCGGGCCCTCTCATAGATAAAAGTAAAGTAAAGATCCCAGTCACGCCAAGTGGCGTATAGGGAATATGGTGTTAGTGACAATAATTTGTACAGACCTTCGGCGCATGATTTTGGGGGTAATCTGGTCGATATTACACCCGTTCCGCTTTACTTTCCCAGAAAAAAATCCAGTACCCATTTAAGGCTGGGTGAACCTGGAAGCCGTCGATCAGGATCGAACCCTACCTCTCTTGTCCATTGTAAACCAGTTCACTAGCCACTGAGCTATCGCGACTCACTAGGCCCTCTCATAAAAACGTGTATTTTTCTCTGTATCGCATGAGCGCAGCCATAGCTATCCAGAGATTTACTTGTAAACACCGATGGCTATGTCGCAACGATCACTCTCCTGCTTTAAAGATCAGGGATGTAAACTGGGGGGCGTAAATGGGTTGTGTTGTGGTTTACAGTAAGCCTAGATGTTTTGCGCCTTTCGTCACAACAAATCCGACTTTAGTCAGACATTTTTTGAGTAGCGCACTGCCTTCCCTCTCAGTCCTTACTTGCTAGCCAGACTGGTAATTTTTCTTTAATCTTTATTTAGGGGCACCACGTAAAAGTGGTGCAGCACTTAGCACCAACTCATGCATAAACAGTCAGTTGCAGGTTGCATGTCAGCCTTGGTGCTATCAGGCTAATGTTCTCCTTCCTATGTACAAGCTTTCAGAGGTAAACAAAGCTTCACAACAGGTAATTTATCGACCCTCTTAAATAATTATCTGCCCTTTCCTCTTTCTTACTCTCCTTGACCTATGGACCACCCAAACAGCAGGTGACCGCAGGTTCTTGGAGGGCAGTAAACAAATTCCTCCACTTTGCACGCTCCGTTGCCTTCTTCTGGTCCACAATAGCCAACTCTATATCCATCTAGAAAGAAAGAAGGAAAGAAGCTATAAATAGTTCAAGACTATAGTTAATCTTAGATATATTATATAACAAAAGATAGAAAATGTAAGACGAAAGTGAACAAAAGAATAGAAATGGCAAAAACAAAATGAAAAAAATAACGACATCAAAGCACATAACATCAGAACTAAAACTGCTAATCGTAAAGTGATATATTTACTCACATTTTCTGTATGGTGCAAAACGTGGACAATAAAATAAGAAAAGCGAACAGAAAATGGAAGAATTTGAAATGCGGATTTATAGAAAAATGAGAAGAATTGGGTGGAAGGAAAAGAAAACAAGCACAGAAGTTTGAAAAGCTGAAAATAAAAAAAAAAGGAACTATTTATCACAATTCGAAAAAGGCATGATACAATACTAAAAGTCATATTGGAGGTGGAGGTTCAAGGTCGAAGAGGCAGACCAATGCTAAAGTGGACTCATAACATCAATAGGGAGACGGGTGAACCTATAACAACATGATAAGACAAGAGATAGAGTAAAATGGTACTCTATGCTAGCCAACCTTCGATGTGGAGATGACACTCAATAAATGAATGAATATCCATCTATAGCTTGTTTCATAAGTCTTGCCCAAGTTTAAAAATCAATATCTTTTAAACCGCTTTTTGTAATTTTTTCAAATTTGCATGTATAGTTATAATGATTAGAACCAACAGGGAATTAATTTCATTAAAAACAAACATTTGGTTATTATTATTGCTTATTTGATTTATATAAATTTATAACGACCCATTGATGTCGTCAAAACTTAGTGTTTACGGTATTTAAGTTAAAAATAGCGATTACAAATCTATAGACGGTCCAATTTAGGATTTTGCACGCTTTCCCCGTGAGTTCAACTGACACAAATAGACACTTTTAGTAAACACGAGACATTGTGTTTTCTATTTCCGTTAATTCAGCGGCGTATCGTGGAACAATAACATTTATCATGAGTCTTAAATGAAATTCTGCAGTTTACAAAACATCGCAATAAAAATGTATTACTATTTTTGCAAAGAGGCTAAACGAGGAAGATTATTTCATTCTTTAGAAAACCAGAGAATAGGACAAGACACATTTTGGATTTATCTAAACGGTCATTTAATCGCTGGATTCAAGCACGTGACCGTCAATGTTCCAAATATACAAAATCACAAGGAAGAGCAAAAATGTTGGATAATTTCGACAGTGAACTTATTAGAAGTGAAATTCGCAAAATGTTGGGTATGAATGAAACTGTTACAATAAGAAAATTAAAAGTATCGCTGAAAAGAACAACAGTATTGAAATATCAAAGTCTACATTATGGAGGAACGTGAGAGCTGCAGGCTTTACATTCAGAAAGTATTCCAATGGACGAAACATCATCTGTGAGAAGCCACATATAGTAGTCATGAGAAGCAAGTACTTACGTGAAGTAAAAGAGGTGCGCAAGCAAGGTTATGATATTATGTACTTGGATGAAACATGGATCAATGCTCACCACACTAACCAAAGGGAATGGCAGTCATCAGATGGAAAGATTAATACCTAGCAGCAAAGGACAGCGCTTGATAATTGCTCATGCAGGTAGTCGACAACATGGACTAATACAGAATGCAGAGCTCATTTTTCTTTCAAAATCCATAGACAATCGGGATTATCACTCTGAGATGAATGGTCACATATTTAGACATTGGATTGAAAATTCTGTTCTCCCATCACTAGATCGACCATCTTGCCTAATAATGGACAATGCAGCGTACCACAACATTGTTGCACTTGAAGATAAAGTCCCGACGTCATCCAGTACAAAAGATGCTATTAAGATATGGCTCACAAAGGAGCACATACAATTTAATAACATGTACTTAAAACCTGAATTATTATCTCTAGTAAAGCAAAAACAGAGGACAAAGATTTTTCAAATAGATAAGATTATCCAAGAGCACGGTCATATAAGTTTGAGGCTGCCACCTTACCATGCTCATTTAAATCCAATAGAACTAATCTGGGCAAAATTAAAAGGACAAGTGGCAGATGAAAATACAACATTCAAAATATGCGATGTAAAGACTCTTGCTAATCTCGCTTTATTAAATATAGACACAGATTATTGGGCTAAATGTGAAGACCACGTCTTAAAACAGGAAGAGGAATATTGGAAAAATGATGGTTTGTGGAATGTTCAACCCCAAACAGTTATTAATCTTTTAGACTCGTCTGATTCAGAATGAAAGTATATAGCCCCACAATGTTGGCCCCTATATTACCTTAAATTATTTCAACAAACGGTCCTTTTCAGGACCACACAACTATGAAAATTGGACATACAGGTATACCTTGATATTATCGTCCGTCCTCGAACTGAGCAGACAATAATTATCCTGGTGTTTTGTTTTATCCAGTTATTTCCCCATTACGGCCACGCCTTTACCTAGTGAAAATTAATCGTAGACCAGCAACTACGGTAATTTCTATTCTTTAGGGCTTCACAATTTACAATTTTGACAAACATCAAAGAAATATCGCCGCTTTAAGAAAACTGCAGCTGCAAGATATTTGTTAAATATAGATTTAAAGGGTCTTTTGCATTCTAATAACATATGGAAAATTTCAAAAGTATTTATCAAACGGTTAGAGAGTAATAGCGTTTTGAAATTGGGCAAATGTTTTGAAACGAGCTATAGATATCACTCATAATATGTTCCATCTACTCTCAGAAGTCCATTACACGTTTTTTCTTCTTTTTTTGGTGATTATTTGTTAATCTTTCCTCAAAGCGCTTGTAATTCAACTCTGTTATCACAATATAACATAAATGAACAGGAACACGATGTAGCAATCGCCAACAACAACAATAGGAAATGAAGAAAATACTTGGCAGCCCCAAGAGTATCGAACCCGTACCTATGCGTCAAAGCGCCTTGTTACTCAATGAACTCCGCCAACTTGTTGTTTCGATAAAAAAAAAAATACCCGTCCCGGCAAGTCATTTGAGTTTATGAACACACTATAGCAAGTCATTTGAGTTTATGAACACACTAAAGCAAGTTGGCCAGATTTGTTAACACGTTTGAATGGCTTGACAGCAGAGTTACTTTTATTGGGATAACAAATTAGCAGAGTCGTTAAAACACGTCTAGTGGCTAGGCCATGAGTTGTATGAGTACCGGTTCGACCCTTTCTGTCTTCATATTATTTTATGTAGTTGTTAGAGATTTTCTTGTGAATTGTTAAAACATATGGTCCTGTACTATTTTTGTCTGTCTTTTGCGTCGGAGTTACGGTCTAATAATAAATAACTGAGAGTATTACACAACAGTCCCTTTTTTGGAATCCCCATGGGAAAAGACAAAGAGGAAGACCAAGGAATTCTTGGAGAAGACAGAGAGAAGCAGAGATGAAGATGACGGGGAACACATGGAATGAATTTAAAATAATAGCAAGAAACAGAAGGGCTTGAAAAGTGTTTGTTGAAGACCTATGCTCCACAGGGAGCTGAAATGTAGAAGAAGCAGAATAAATAAATAGTATGTGTTGTTGTTGTTGTTGTTGTTATTAGATCTCACATGTTGTGCATGTTGTTGTTGTCTGTTGTTAGGATCATCATCACTGCACACCGAACGAACCCGTAGGTACTCCGACATCCCCCTCGAGAATCTCGAAAAAATACGAGGAGAATACTGTCCCACGAGCACGAACTCCGTAGAACAGCCTGGGATCAATAATGTAGGTTGGGATTTTATATGAAAATCTTGTCCGGGCAGTGGACTTTTTTATGTTCTACTCTTCTCGATTTTAACTGCCAAGAAAGGGATCTTGAACGTGCGCGAGTGCCAACGGTAAGTTAAAAAAAAAAAAGGAAAGAGCCTCAGTCACGCCAAGTGGCGTATAGGGAATATGGTGTTAGTGACCATAAATTTTACAGACCTGATTGTTGGGGTAATATGGCCGGTATTACGCCCGGGCCGCTTTACTTTCCCACCAAAAAATCCGGTACCCATTTAAGGCTGGGTGAACCCGGAGCCGTCGGTTGGGATCGAACCATACCTCTTATCCTTTGTAGTCCAGTTCACTAACTACTGAGCTATCGCGGCTCCCGAGTACCCACGGTCCCTCTTGTTTATTGCTGTTATCCGGGTGGGTAGATATCGGATCTCACTACCTAAGATATTTGGGCGGGCCTTGAACCCGGCTTCGTCCTGTCCTGAAGCCGATGTAACACTTCTAGACTACCCAGCCCTCACAAATTGTAACAATGTGTATTTACTTCTGTATTGCTGCTAGAATGTAGACAAGGCAGACCAAATCTAAAGTGGACTGATAACATCAATAAGAGGACGGGTGAACCTATAACAACATGACAAGACAAGAGATAGAGTAAAATGGTACTCTATGCTAGCCAACCTTCGATGTGGAGATGACACTCAATGAATGAATGAATGAATGAATGAATGAATATCCATCAAGATATCGCTCATAATATGTTCCATCTACTCTCCGAAGTCCATTACACGATCGTTTTTTTTTCTTTTTTGTGATAATTTTTAAAAAAATCTTTCCTCAAAGCGTAATTTTAATTCAACTCTGTTATCATCATGTTACATAATTGAACAGTAACACGATCATGTGATCATGTGATCATGTGATCATGTCTTACTTATAGCTTTCATTGTTGCCAGTTATTCATGGCAGCTCCGCTCCAAGATCCGGGTTTCATACTGCAGCAAAAAAACAAGGGAAAGTAAATAAATAAGTCAGAAAGTGATCCGGTTTAGCAAGAAATTTTAGTTCCTGGTTTCTAAAGGTGTCACTGGATGGTGGCAACATCCAACATTATGATCTTGTTAAGTAGGGGACGGCGGGCGTGACATGCTCATGTGCAGCGCAGTAACAAAAAAATGGCTACTGAACCGAATGAGTGTACAACCCAATAACAACGTATTGTTGTTTTTGTTTTTTAGTAAAAGGACTTTCTAAAATAAACATTCATAGGGAAATGCTTCTTGTTTATGCTGATAATTGTACGTTCCGTAAAGTGGTGCATTGCTGGGTAACATGAATTTTCTCAGGGAAGCTCCAAAACTGTTGATGAAAATCGACCAGAACGTCCTGCTCAAAGAGAAACAGAAGCGTCTGTGCGGCTGGTGCAGGAGATGATTAGAGATGATAAGGGAGTAACAATAGACAGCTTATTACTATTTGCATCGTTTAGTCTACAGGATAAAGCAGAATCGATTGAATTTCTGGAAAATGTGCTCACTGTGGGAACCCAGAAAGTGAAATAAAATTATGTCTTAAGAAAGCAGATAAAAGAATTCTATGCCTCATGATTTGGATCATTGATAAAACGTTTGGATAAGTGCACCAATGTTAATGGAAATTATAGTGAGAAATAATGTTGGTGCCAACAAAAATAAATAAAAAAATCAAGTTCTTATTGCATTTAGTTTTATTTTTGAACAGCCATTTGTGGCTTATTTATTAATTTTCCCTCCTAAAATCCTCGGCTGTTATTATCGAAACATGTATGTACTTTTGTTTCTTTTAAACGCCGATAGATTTTTTTTTCTTTCTATGCTCCAGCCGTAAACCTCGTGGAACGTAGTGTTCTTGTTTGTCTTATCCTTATAAGTGCAAACTTGTCTTAATCTAAACTCTCACTGGATGATCAATGCAGCTTCTTATGTACTTAATGCGGCTGTACGAAAAATCCCCGAGCCTATTTTATAATTCCAGAACCTATTTTATATTTCCCGAACTTATTTTTTAAATCCCAGAACCTATTTTATAATTCCCGAACCTATTTTATAATCCCATAGTCTATGTTATAATCCAGAGCCTATTTTATAATTCCAGAGCCTATTTTATATTCCCGAACTTATTTTAAAATCCCAGAACCTATTTTATAATTCCCGAACCTATTTTATAATCCCAGAATCTATGTTATAATCCCAGAGCCTATTTTATAATTCCAGAACTTATTTTATAATCCCAGAGCCTATATTATAATCCCAGAGCTTATTTTATAATCCCAGAGCCTATTTTATAATTCCATAACTTATTTTATAATCCCAGAGCCTATTTTATAATCCCAGAGCCTATTTTAAAACGCCAGAGCCTATTTTAGTATCTCAGAGTCTGTTTTATAATCCCAGAGCCTATTTTATAATTTAAACCCACCAAATTCAAGGATCGACCACAAAAAGGATGCATCGATGAAATACAAGAAACATTAGAAAACGTGAAAGGAAGACGAGCAAGAGATCACACATTATTTATCTTCTTGACGCTGAAAGGCAAATGAAGAAGATAAGATGAAGAGAAATCAACTTTGGCAATATATGTGCTTGATGTAAGCTAATCCTATAGGTTCTGTTAAATAAAAATCTCTTCTATATGTTTACCCCTTCTAATCCAAGGTCCAACCAATTTTTATGGATTAGACTCACCATCAGCCTTTCTAGTAACCCCGTTGGCCTATTCAATAATGAGAACGATCTAGCCTGTCCCAACATCTACACCAGGTATCTACGCGACTGATTAGAAAATGTTTTCATCTCTTATAACATTTTAAGTGAAAACAGCTTTTCTGTAGAGGCAACCAGGTAAGTGCTCCCTCCCTCCTTTAACGCGCACGTGCAACTTGGTGTCCTAATGTTTCAATAATCAACGATTCATCTCGTGGATGATGTGGTGAGTATTAAACACAGTTGACCTATTTACACACGCAAAAAAAACAACAACAAAGAAACAAACGCAAACGGTAGCCATATTAAGAGTTATCCCTAAATGATCCTGAAAAGTTATTACACGACTCATTTTTTATTTTGTTAGGGAAGAATATACAGAGAAGGAAGGGGGCTTTCTCCTAAGATTACAGAAGTAAGGGGGCTTTCTCCTAAGATTAGAGAAGTAAGGGGGCTTTCTCCTAAGATTGAGTCAGTCGTGAACTTGTGCGGGGAATCTTGGAGAATAGGACAACAAACATGAACATTTGTTGAGATATAGAACAACAGACAAGAACATTGTTGGGGAATATAACAACATACATGAACATTATTGGGGAATAGAACACCAGACATGAACATTGTTGGAGAATATAACAACATACATGAACATTGTTGGGGAATAGAACACCAGACATGAATTGTTGGAGAAAAGAACACCAGACATGAACATTGTTGGAGAATAGGACAACATGCATGAACATTGTTGGAGAATAGAACAACAGACATGAACATTGTTGGAGAATAGAACAGACATGAACATTGTTGGAGAATAGAACAACAGACAAGAACATTGTTGGAGAATAGAAGTCAATAGTAGAAATGATTTTTAAAAAAACTTTATAGAGAGAACGGTGTTTGTGTGTGTGTGTGTGTGTGTGTGTGTGCGTGCGTGTGTGTGTGTGTGTAATAATAATATAATAATAATTTGCACATAAACAATTTGCGATATACGGATGACAGTCTTAATATCAGAGACAGAGAGTGAACTACAAGAAATGATAGACATAATAGTAAAAGAAAACAACCGGGTCAGTCTGAATAGTAAGAAAACAGAAGTAATGGTCATATCAAAGAAACAATCATCACCATCATGCAGTATAGAAATAAACAGGACAAATCTGAAACAAGTGCAACGCGTCAAAACCTTGAGCACATTAATGAAATCAGGTTGGAATACTTAGTTACAACTAACAAAATACAAGGAAAGAGATATCGTGGACGACAAAGAGAGAAAATATAGATAGCTTCGCGTCATTGCATTGGGAAGTCAAAAACAGTATTGGTACGTTGTACTGTGGATAGAAGATTGTGGAAGGACATGATCGCCTACGCCAACCGGCATGGCACATGGTGATGATGAATATATAAATATATATATATATATATACACACACATGATCACATACGTCGTGTACAGTACTTAATACTGTTGGCGATGATGATGATGATGATGATGATGATGATGATGAAAAAGGTTGATGATGATGATGATGATGATGATGATGATGATGATGATGATGATGATGAACGCATCCTTATGTAATCCAGACGCTCTAGACAATCAAATCGGACTCTAGATAATGAATGCCTCTTTCTGGTAAAACCCCAGACTCTCTTAGGTAATGCCGTAAGACAAGTCAAGTGTCGTGTATGTAGCTCAAGTAGCTCAGTGTCTTTAGCTCAGTGTCATTAGCTCAGTGTAATTAGCTCATTGTCATTAGCTCAGTGTCTTTAACTCAGTGTCATTAGCTCAGTGTCATTAGCTCAGTGTCATTAGGTCAGTGTCTTTAACTCAGTGTCATTAGCTCAGTGTCTTTATCTCAGTGTCTTTAGCTCAGTGTCATTAGCTCAGTGTCTTTATCTCAGTGTCTTTAGCTCAGTGTCATTAGCTCAGTGTCTTAAACTCAGTGTCATTAGCTCAGTGTCATTAGCTCAGTGTCATTAGCTAAGTGTCATTAGCTCAGTGTCTTTAAGGAATCATCTGACTCGGTATGGGGACGGTGTCGTCTAATATGAGAACCACTGTAAACGATTTAGTTTCAAGATTTTCCAGTTTCTTGAAGATTCTTGATGTCTGCAAGGTCAACAAGATAAAGGTCAAAGGGGAGAGAATGTGAGCATTATTGTTGTGAGAATGAAATACTAACAAACGTTAAGTGAAATATTTGGTTTGTCGCGCCAATGAAATATTTGGATTGTCGCGCCAATGAAAGATGTGATTTCACCACGAAAGGGTAAAGTTGCAAGTAACCACACACAAAATAATAATAATAATAAGAGTAAAAGATACTAGAATGTTTCTTTTTTTTCTGTCCAGAGAGAAGGTATGAGAAAAAGGAATCTGATAGCTCATAGATTATTATGTCAGTTTTAATATGCATGAAGACATAAACAGACGTAGAAATACATAGAGCACGGCTGCTAGATTAAATGTAAATATGGCATTTTAGTGCTAATCATTTTGTTTTAAAAGTAACAATGTGTGTGAAGACATCGACATCTGGTTTGGTTGATAACAGCCTACAGTGAATTGCCTGAAAGCTACCAGCGACTAAAACCTAGTTGTTGGCTTGAGAACCGGCGAAACAAAATTGATCAAGATCCGTTTTCACCTTACTGTGAAGCTCTAGAATAAATCTGGCATAGTGAATGGGGATCGAAAAGACAAAAACAAAATTCAGAATAATAATGCTGAAGTCGGATAAACAGGGCAGACAAATAATTATTTCTAAATTTTTTTTGTATTGTGTTCGTCAGCTTTCATCTGTAGCGAAGTCCCTAGAAACTACGAACTGAATTTGTGCGTGCGTGTTAATCCGATTATCCGTGCACATCTGTGCACATGGGTCCCTCGCCGCTCAAGCAAATAACTCCGCCTTTGGAGGTGCTCATACCTTTTTCTTTTCATGGATGAGTAATTGATGTTTCAAGCCAGGCTTCGCTGCTGAGACCAGGGGTGATTGCCGCAGAGAGAAATCATAAATAACAATCCCACCAACTGTTGCAGCCGGGATTTGAACTCACATTCTCTCTGTCATGAGACCGACGTCTTGCCTCGAGACGAACCAGTCCCCTTTCTAAAATGTAAACATAAAACTATACTACTAATTACCAAACCGAAGCTTCGTTGACATTTAAAGAAAACATTATTTGGGGAGTCGGTGGTCGAGTAGACTGGGTTTGTCGTTTTCCTATCATGTGGGCGTGTGTTTGGTTCCAGTTATGGACAACAAGATTCATTTTCCTTCTACGGGAGTTTGAATGAACACGCAGAAATGTGCATTACGTTACGAGTACGAAAAAACATGCGGCCTTCATTCTCCAACTATTCTTATATTGTATTTTCTTTTAAGTGGTTCTCCCACCTTCACCCGACTGATTCCAAAAAAGTGGGATTGAAGTAAAGATCTTTCTTAAAAAATAAAAATACAGTAATATTAAAATTGACATAAAATACATAATTTTTAAATTCATAATTGCAGCTTGTTGACTCAGAAAATAAGACTATCTAAGCATGAGAAAAGTTTAAACACCGTTCATATGCGTTGCCTTCGAAAAATTATGAGCATCAAATGGCAGGAGAAAGTAACTAACTCTAATGTCTGTCAACGAGCCAAACTCCCATCCATCATGACAATACTTAGGAGTCGTAGACTAAGATGTTTGGGCCATGTAAAAAGAATGGCAAACAATCGTTAAGTTATTGAGTTTTTGAATTATTTGTGGGTCGTCATCAGTGTACTCTGAATATGTCTATAGGTGCTCAGATCCCCTCAGAAAGTCCTGTCCTGCGGCTGACGACTCCAGTTCTGTGTTGGTTGATAAGTCTTCTTATACACCCACACAGTTCCTCGTTTACAAAACAATCGTTAAGTTATTGAGTTATTGAGTTATTTGTGGGTCATCATCAGTGTACTCTGAATATGTCTATAGGTGCTCAGATCCCCTCAGAAAGTCCTGTCCAGCGACTGACGACTCCAGTTCTGTGTTGGTTGATAAGTCTTCTTATACACCCACACAATTCCTCGTTTACAAAACAATCGTATTCCCAAAGAAATATTGTTTGGTGCACTTAAGGCTGGAAAGAGACAGCAGGGCAAACAAGTGCTGAGATATAAGGATGTTTGCAGGTCTTCTTTGAGGGAATTCTCTATTAGTGAACGAAACTAGCATAATCTGGCTGTAGGTGGCAGCACATGGAGAATATAAATAAAACATGGCACACCAACTATCGTGGCAGAACGATATCAAATTCAGAAGACAAAAGGTGCGTGAGAAAGGAGACGAGGCCAAGCACCACTGATACATCTTGTTTATTCTGCAGATGGGTCTGTCTGTCCAATATTGGCAGATTCAGCCACGAGAGAAGCTGTACAGCGAAGCAGCATCCAGTATGAGACGCTAATATTTTACCAAACTACTGACTTATCATGATTGTTTGCTTCCAACCGTCTGTCAAGACGCCAAAGGCCATATTAGTTGACTGCTGGCGTTCAAGTCAGAAATGACCAAGACCCTATTGCACAAATACAATATAATGGGTCCTCGAAACCAGGTTAATCAGTATTTCCAAATGACTAAGGTAGAAAAATGAAGGTGAAAGACCTCTACACATAATGTAACAAAATCGGATGTTTCTTGCTGAGAACTGCGACACAACATAACAAGCAGAGAAAACGAATGGGAAGAAGATTACAAATAATAAATATTTATCATTTTTAATTGTGCAAAATATGTAAATATTTGTAGAAGATGAAGAGTCTTAAATATTTATAATCGTAAAATGTGTAAATATTTGTCTATTGTATCTGCCCTAGCGTTAATCCCTTTCATTTTGTAAGCCGAAACGTTTGTTTGATAACCCGGTCACATATCTGTACAGCTGCACATACAAATATATAAGTTTTACTCCCTAATATATTACAGATTGAGAAATCATTAAAAGAGGAAGACAACTGGGTTATATACAAAAGTACAATTTCAACTCCAATGTTAACTCAGTCCTATTATATGACTTGTAGCGGCCTGAGTGGCTGAGTGGTTAGTGTGCTCGCTTCCTGATCAGAAGGACCCGGGTTCGATCCCCAGAAGTCGCGGATTTTTTTTCGAACCGACAAAGCTCCGGGGTTCACCCAGCCTCTAAAAAGAGTACCAAAGATTTTTCTGGGAAGTAAAGGCGGTCTGGCATGATACCGACCATCACCCAAAAATGTAAACGTATAAAAAAAAAGTAAAGTACTCCCGTCACGCCAGGTGGCGTATAAGGAATATGGTGTTAGTGATCATAAATTTTACTGACCTTCAGCACATGATTTTTGAGGTAATGTGGTCGGTGTTACGCCCGTGCCGCTTTACTTTCCCATAAAAAAAAAAAATCATGTAACCATTAAAGGCTTGGTGAACCGGAAGCAGTCGGCTGGGATCGAACCCTACCTCTTATCCTTTGTAGTCCAGTTCACTAAGATTACTGAGCTATCGCGGCTCCCAAAAACGTGACATGGTCATATACAAATATGATCACCAACAGCATATTCCACATATCTGAACCTTCACACATAACAGTGAAACATGGGTAACAACAAAAAGTGACAGTTACAAGGATGTATTTCATTAATGGATGCTTGCGCAAAATAACAAGATTGAAATGACAAAACAAAATTACTAACTTTAGGGAAAGCACCAGAAAAATATCAGTGGACAAACATATACATCAAAGACGATGATTCTGGATTGAACACACACTACGAAAGCCAGTTGAGAGTTATTTGGTTATTTGGTTGTGGAAGGCCCCGGTATCACTGCAAACGAATTAAAATCCATAATTGCTCAACCACCCGTGTCAGCATAATCATCCGAATCTCATTTCCCAAACAAAGAAAGGTAACTGTAGTCTCCATTGTAGCAGTCTCAGCACACGCCAAAAGACATAGGGCAAAACCGCGCAGAAAGTGAACACAGCCAACTCTTCCCTGTCATACGATATCATCATTCATCGAAAGAAATTGGAATATCGAAACATGATCAAAACGGATGAGACATACAGTCCACGGTGTGCACAGAGCACTTAACTCAGTAGCTCCTGCAACAAGCCGGACTTGGAATTTGAGGAAACTGCAACAAGGAACACTTTTCATGCATAGCCTTCAATTGTTCCCGCCGCCTATCCATCATATCGGGAGTTCACGTCCTCTTGAAAATGATTATCGTCATATTTTAAAAATTGAGAGTGTTACACGACAAGTCCTTTTTGGAATCATCAGGGGAGGAAACAAAGGGGAAGGCCAAAATAAACTAGGAGAAGACAGGTGGAAGCTGAGATGAATAGATGGGGATGTCATGCGGCGATCTTAAAGAGAATAACATAAAACAGAACGGCTTGGAAAGTGTTTGTTGTAGACATATGCTCCACGGGGACTTCAAGGGTAGAAGAAGTAGATTTAAACAATGTGAAACTATTAATAGAACAAGACAGCTCAATTATCCGGAAGAGAAGAAAACCCACATATAATAATGATGTCACAGCAGATTACCACCGATACTTTAGTTAACATGTTCTTTTGTGTCTTTCCAAGCAGATTAACTATAAAGAAGACATTTTATCTTGAAAAATTAAAAAAAAACTTCTTGAAAACTGAAATAAAAATGGAATTGTGCACCCCCTAGACTCTCATTTTTGCGTATTTTCTTCCCTTTTGTTATGAACATTAACTACTAAAATATGACCCATACAAATATTGACTTTAGCTTTTAAAAAAAATTACAATGTGCGCGCGCGCGCGCGCGTGTGTATGTGTGTGGTCATAAATATAAAATAAATTGCATCAAATATATCTTTTTAAGAATGAGTATAATGAGTTTAAGGTACCAGAATCAGCGCATCAACAGATGTAAATTAAGTCCGGACATTGCCACTTTACACTTCTGATATGACCCACGACATTGCCACTTTACACTTCTGATATGACCCACGACATTGCCACTTTACACTTCTGATATGACCCACGACATTGCCACTTTACACTTCTGATATGACCCACGTCATTGCCACTTTACACTTCTGATATGACCCACGTCATTGCCACTTTACACTTCTGATATGACCCACGTCATTGCAACTTTACACTTCTGATATGACCCACGTCATCTTAATAGAGCTCACATTTACATTCGAATCCAGGATAGAGGAACAGCACATATTTAAACTAGGGAAATAAAAGGATCTCGCCACCGAGCTGAGACAGCAGGGGTTCCAGTCTAGAGTGTTCGTTGTGGAAATTAATACCAGAGGACTCACGACCTCATAACTCTACGACCTATTAAAGAGGCTAAGAATTAAGAGGGGAATGCGAACAAGAAAAATGAAGGCTATTGCTGAGTCAGCAGAAAAAAAGCATCATGCTGGCTTTGGCGAAACCGAGACATATCAACAATCTAAAATTAATCTGATGTTCAGATGATTAGGCGACTAATTTACACATCGACCACTCCTGACTCCCACGTAAGTCAACTGTATAGCGACAGTTTAATCCTGGAATATCTGAGGCGTGGACGATAAGCGGTAAGAAATTACATCATCGACAGTGGGTGAAGCTACACCAAACGTTAGCAATACCGACAGTCCACTGGAATGAGGTTCCCAGCCCGACCTAACCTTATCGCCTATTATCAGTTTTTGATCCACTCTTTCCCGCCGAACTACATCATGCCAAAGTAGCTTGTACGCGAGTCCAAATAAAAGGACGTTGCAATCACAAACCACTATCGACCACTGCTCTCACGAAGAGGGTATCAATGTGCTGGGTTAAACCTAAGACAAGTAAGTATAGGGGTAGAGACCGTAGATTCGACAAGAAGTGCTGCGTAGTAAGTGTGGTTATTTTGTTCTAAATATGTTGTAAGCTTTAGAGCTCAAAGCAGCAGGAGGTCGACGCCTGGGAGTCATGACCCAGGCAGGCCCACCTCCCTTAGAGTGTCAAGAAGCTAAAGGGTCGAAACATTTGCTTGACAGGGGGCCATTTCTGGTGATCACGTTACCTCCTGCTGCGAAGATATGCGTCAAGAGTTTTCTATTACCATAACATCTTCGTTCATAAAGGGTTCTAAGTTACCAAAGTTATAATTAAAATATCACTTTTAATTGAAAACAAAGTTTTCTATGAATGACCGTGCCATGGAAATACCTAGATTTTAAAACTAGGAGTTTTCTACTCAAAATATGGGTTGCCTTATCACGGCGCATTACCATTGAATGCTGAAGGGCTGAGAGGGGTTTCCCGAAATACCCCAAGCTTGTGACGTTTTCAGCTATGTTAGCTCTAGACAGTTGACGTCATTTTACCCACAGCCACTCCTGCTCGCGGAAGCCGAGATAGCTCAGTGGTTAGTGAACTGGACTACAAAGGACAAGAGGTAGGGTTCGATCCCTACCGTCGGCTTCCGGTTCACCCAGTCTTTAATGTGTACCGGATTTTTTTCTGGGAAAGTAAAGCGGCACGAGCGTAATACCGACCACATTACCCCAAAAATCATGTGCCGAAGGTATGTAAAATTTATGGTCACTAACACCATATTCCCTATACGCCACTTGGCGTGACGGGGGTACTTTACTTTTTTTTTTACACCTGCTCGCAATGCTGAAAACGTCGCAACCTTCGGGTGGTCTAACTCATGGGGCAGCTATTTAATATAGGTGGCAATGATCAATCACTACCTGGGGGACTTTTTAAAAAAGAGTAATTTCTTCTCCAAATTGGGCCTGACTTTTCACAACATGGAGGCTGTGGTAGCTCGGTGTTTTTTTGTTTGTTTTCAGCTGAATAACTAAGGACAAGAGGTTCATGGAGTAAGTGGTGGGGTGAAACATACACTCCAACAGAGTTTGGTGACAGCTGACTGATTTATCCTGATCGACGGCTTCGACGATCACCCAGCCTTGAATGAGTATCAGATTTTTTGGGTAAGAAATCGGCACTGGCGTAATGTTGAACACATTGCTAAATAATAATGCGCCGAAGATATATACAAACATGGGCACTAACACCATTTTTTCATGAAACAGGTGGCATGACTGGGCTCTTTCTTTCTTTCCTTCTTTATTTTTTTATTATTTCTTTCTTCACAAGGTGCGCAGTGGTGTAACGGCCTTGTGAGGTTCTTCTTGTTAAATCCTACTAATGAGCCTACCTAGTCGATGTATTTTGCAATCAGACCAAATCACACATGAACCTCGTAATGATTTTCTATGCGACCGGTATCTTAGTTGATCGGCAATGCAAACGACGAAATAGTCACATAAACACGTGTCGACTATTGTTTCGTCTTTATTTATCGATGTGTACATTTTTAGATGTGTGGTTTTAGCAATTGTATTAAATTATTATCTGTTTTGTTAAAATACAATTGTTTTCTTTTCAAATGTCATTTGTGTTATAAATGACTTGGTCAGTTTGTCTTCTTTAGTGGATACCATCTCCATAAAATACTACGGTCCCAGACAAAAACCTCTTTGTGCATAAAATGATAAGTAAAATTAACAATTGCGGCATTTATCTCATTTCTGGGGTCTTCATGGGACTATAAGGATATATATATATATATATATATATATATATATATATATATATATATATATATATATATATCCAAGGCTATATATATAGACTATATATAAGGCTACATTACCCCAAAAATCATGTGCCGAAGGTCTGTAAAATTTATGGTCACTAACACCATATTCCCTATACGCCACTTGGCGTGACGGGGGTACTTTACTTTTTTAAATTATATATAAGGCTATATATATATATATATATATATATATATATATATCCAAGGACTATAAGGAATAACGACCGCATGCCCAATGGTGTTCGGATAAAAGTTTCGTTTCACCCCGAAAGAAAACAAAACAACTCACTAAAGTTAAAGGTGTATTGAAAACAACAGTGTTATTAAATTATCCAAGGAAATAAAGAGCAAGAGTAGCATAACTTCTTAACACAGAACAATGCAAGGTGGCTGCATGTCGTCATGTTTGTTTTTTGCAGAGACTAACGTAGTCACTTATATTGTTTCGATTGCTTTGTTTGTTTTAAATGTGTGTTTTCGATGAAACTGGAGTGAGGAAGTAGCTATGCACTCTCTATTCGATGGAAGTTGTTTGGAATCGTCCCTTGTGTCTTCGCTTGACAAGCAGAAAGAAATAAAAACAGAAAAAGTTCAAACAGAAATTGCCAACGGCTTTGGTTTGGTCTGTGGGAGCCGTGATAGCTCAGTGGTTAGTGAACTGGACTACAAAGGACAAGAGGTAGGGTTCGATCCCAACCGACGGCTTCCGGTTTACTCAGCCTTTAATGGGTACCGGATTTTTTTTCTGAGAAAATAAAGCGGCATGGGCGTCATACCGACCACATTACCCCAAAAATCATGTGCCGAAGGTCTGTACAATTGATGGTCACTAACACCATATTCCCTATACGCCACTTGGCGGGACCGGGGTACTTTACTTTTTTTACTTACTTTGGTTGGGTCTGTGATATGTGGTGGAGCGGATATGGGGAAAATGATTCCATTAACTGAACAGAATGGATGACCACAAATACGTGGCCATTCTTATCATCTGCATTTGCAATCTTTCCAACTATTTGTGAAACGCCGATCTTCACATCTTTTATTTTTTTTGTTGTTGTTTTAATTAACACATCTTTATTTATAATTTTACAGTAACAGTTAAACATTTGTAGACATCAACAACTTCCCTAGCATTAATTCCTGACCTGACTTGCTAAATGACTGAATATTTCTGAAAGATCTAGGAGAATTATAGTTCACAAGATGACATATGCTAACTCACAATACGTTCAGGTAACTCTCTCTCTCTCTCTCTCTCTCTCTCTCTCTCTCTCTCTCTCTACGACCAGGACTCAATCAGAGTAGGATTCCAGACTCTCACATGAAGTCAGCTGTCAGGTTAAGTGTGTACCCCACAGACAGAACATCACAATTAGAGTCTGCCAGATTCACCCTGATTGAACACCCGTTAAAACATTGCACTGTGTTCTGCGCCAGTGGCCAAATGCACCCGATTTCAGCCAGCATTTTATTCAGGTTTGCTTTCCTTAACCTTTGATTGTCCCCAATCTTCCTGCAAGGCAGCAGATTGTCTTTTCTGTATGGAGATTTTGCCCTTAGATGGTCGGCCCTCCCAGGTTTACGAGCACCATCTGTCCGAGTCACTAGAGGTGACTAACACAGACATGCACAAACAAATATTTGAGATGTGACCAACACAGACATGCACACAGCGATACGAGGCATGACTAACACTGACACACATCAAGATATGAGATGTAACTAGCACAGACATACACGCAAAGATATGACACATGACTAACATAGACATGCACACAAAGATATGAGATATGACTAACATAGATATGCACACACAAAGATATGACACATGCCTAACATAGACATGCACACAAAGATATGAGATGTGACTGACATAGATATGCACACACAAAGATATGACACATGACTAACATAGATATGCACACAAAGATATGAGATATGACTAACATAGACATGCACACACAAAGATATGAGATATGACTAACATAGCCATGCACACACAAGGATATGAGATGTAACAAACACAGACATGCACACACAAAGATATGAGATATGACTAACATAAACATGCACACAAAGATATGAGATATCACTAACCCAGACATACACACACAACGATATGACACATGACTAACACAGATACACACTAAGATATGAGATATGACTAAACAAAGACACACATAAGATATGAGACATGATTAACACGGACAAACCAAGATATGAGATATGACTAACATGACACACACCAAGATATGAGCCATGGCTAGCACACACACACACACACACACACACACACACACAAGCTAATATATGAGCCATGGCTAACACAGAAACATACTGAGATATGAGCCATGTCTAGCACAGAAACACACTAAGATATGAACCATGGCCAACACAGACACACACTAAGATATGAACCTTAGCCAGCATAGACACCCACCAAAATATGAGCCATGGCTAGCACGGATATACAATCAGATATGAAGCAATGCCAGCCCAGACACACACTAAGATATGAGCCATGGCCAGCACATACACTCACTAAGATATCAGCCATGGCTATCGTAGACACCCACTAAGATATGAGCTACGACTAGCACGGATATACACTGAGAATTGAGCCATGGCTCAATTCAAGAGAAGCAGAAGAGGAGGTAGAAGAGCAGCGATCGCGAAAGGTATCCATATGCTTGGGTTTGTTGTAGTCGGCAGACTCTTCTTAACGTGAGAATCATCGACATACGAGACGCAGGCCCCCATTAACTGTTCGCAGGTTCCGTTAAAACAGTTGTACGGAGATTTGAGAGTGCAGTCTGACCCGTAGAACGTTCCCTTGCATGTACAGTTCCCGGTTGACTGTTCACAGGTGTCGTTGAAACAGTTGTCCGGACATTTGAGAGTGCAGTCTGACCCGTAGTACGTTTCCTTGCACGTGCAGTCTGCACTTTCCGGGTCACATATGATGTCACAGCCATCAGAACACGTCTGTTCGCACTGTAGCCCAAAATTACCATCGGGACAATTGTCATTACAGGTATAGCCAGGATGTTTACATTGTAGGCATTTTCCGGATTTTTTCTCATATAAAGGACAGACACTGAGACAAGACCTGGAGCAGTCGTGTCCATAGATACCATGTGAACAGTTGCCGTGACACGTACCGATGATGACGTTGCAGCCTTTGCTACACCCACTACACACTTCACAAAACGACAAAGAATGCCCGTCCAGACAATATGTGTCTGTAAATGTTTGCACCTCACACACCGTCAGTGCACTGTCGGCCTGCGAAATGGTAGGTGAGAACTCAATTTTAATGTGTGCCATTGGCGTTTGTGTGGTGACTACAATAGTGTTCACAGAAACATTAGGGTATGATATATCATTATACTGGAACACTAGGAAGCCACTGTCAGCGGAAGCCTTTAGAGTGGCATTCTTTACCCGAATCATAGTGCTAGCTCGATGATAGATTCGAATGGTGTGAATCTTCTGAGGCGTGGCAAAGTTCAGATACCAGTAAACAGGATTGGTTCCACTTCTCAATTTTGTGTTCAGGTATACATCTTCTTTCTTTACTTTCTCTTGTACCCGTTCGGGCATTGAAGGAGATACAAAGTTCTGGTTCTCGTCCTTTTGTCGGCTTCACTCACTGTCAATTGATGTTGATATAACGTTTCTTTTATATTGTCTGTCCATCTTACTCTGGGTCTCACTCTTGCACTTCTTCCTTCTCTTTTAATATATGTGTGTATGATAAAGAATCGCGCGGCCTTCTTTCTAGATGAGCAAACCAGTTTATTTGTTGTTTCTGTACATAGCTTAGGATTGGTTCAATGCCTACTCTTTCTCTTATAATGTCATTTCCAATTCTGTCTTTTTTGGTCACTCCATGCGCTTTTCTCATACATCTCATCTCTGTGGTGACAAGCTTTATTTTATTCCGATATAAGTAACTGTTTCATTTTACATTAAATCCAGTCGTTCTAAATATTTTTTATAAACTCATTAATGCTGTAAAGTAAAGCTAGTAGTAGACATTAAACTTGAAGAAAATCCTAGCATTAATTCCGATATATATATATATATATATATATATATATATATATATATATATATATATATATATATATTTATATATATATATATACCTCTTGTCCTTTGTAATCCAGTTCACTAACCACTGAGCTATCGAGGGTATCACAGACCAAACCAAAGCCGTTGGCAATTTCTGTTTGAACTTTTTCTGTTTTTATTTCTTTCTGCTTGTCAAGCGAAAGCACAAGGAACGATTCCAACGAAAATCCTACAGGATTGCCCCAAGTACACATACCTGAGAAGAGCAATGTGGTCCAAGTCCACCTCCCTGGAAGAGAAACTATATGGGGCAATCGATTCGCTTAAACAGACAGCTGACTTCATGAGAGAGTCTGGAATCCTACTCTGATTGAGTCTTGACCACCAGAGAGAGAGAGAGAGAGAGAGAGAGAGAGAGAGCGAGAGAGAGAAAGATAGTATAACAAGTGTCTATGGTTTTCTTGCTTTTACATGAAAAAAAAATTCTCAAAGACAAACAATATTTTGATGTTCTATGTTGCTTGTCTTGGGTTTTCGCTTTCTTCTGGCAAGGTTCTATTGAACCCCAGACTATAACTTATAAATTGTATTAAACAACAATTGTCATGGGGGGGGGGGGGATGAGTGAAAACTAAAATTATGTGAGACTATTCCTGTGAAAATCGTTGTGTCAAGATGATTGGCAATGAGAAGCAGCGAAGCCTCATTAGAAATGACAAGACTTACTTTCTCTTTACCGTGTATCTTCTCTTAACAACACTACCAAACCAAGCTTTACTGGTTTACTTTCTTAAAGACAACCTATTGCACCTCACTTTCTCTTTAGCGTTTAGGAAACTATGCAAGCTTGCTCTTGACTGTAAAATTATTGTATTGTACATTCGTTTATTCTGGATTCAAAAGAACTGCTGAGCTTTTATTGTATAGTGTACAACACAGCAATTTAACATTTCAAGCCAAAGTCGAGAGACATTTTAAAAACGCTAGCCTGGCCAATGTTTTCTTAAACAAATTCAAGGACATGTAATGGAAAGTGGCGGAGGAAAGTTTTCAGATGAAGGCAACGATAACGGGCTCAGTAAACAAAAAAAAAAAGGGAATCAGTGCAATGACGGCCAGTGGGTTCAAAACTTAAGGGGACCAGGACATGATACCGAACTTTTGGATCTATTTTTAACCTGATAATTTGTTACATAAAATTGGTACAGTTTTATCATTATCATCGAGTGCCGTCTCCGTATTGCAGGTTGGCTACCAAAGAGCGCCATTCCGTTCTGTCTCTTGCTTTGGTGGTGCAGATTGTCATAGGCTAACTTGTCCTTCTGTTGAAGATACTCGTTCACGTTAGTCTTGGTCTGCTTCTGCCCCTTTTGCCATGCAATTTGCCTTCCAAATTGACTTTTAGTAGGCTGGAGTGTCTTTTAACATGCCCCAAAAATCTCATTTGTCTTGTTTGAATAGAACTTAGTAGTTCTATTTTCTGCAATTTACGCTATTTAAATTAATTCCTTCAATTATTGCTCTAAATTATCATAATTGTAATTACATTACAATATCTTATTTATTTGGATTTTAATTTGTGAAAAGGAAAACATGGTTTTGCTTTTAGTTAACATCTCTCACGGTTTTGTTTTAGTAAGTTTGACTCCCATAGAATTAAAGCCTGTTTACTAGTAACTGCTCGAATTGTTTGAGCTATAACACGGTAGACTCCGGAATACTGTGGCTGGTTGTACACTGACATTTAACTCAGTGAGCTGGAATGTGATTGTTTATGTATTCTGATAAGAAATAAAGAGAATGACTGATTTAAAAAAAAAAAGCCGCAGCAAGCGGATGTATTGCAAACAAAGAAGGAAGAATGCTAACAGACAACAAAGATATAATCGTATATAACAGAATTATTTCATGACGAAAGGGACTTAAAACCATTTGTAAAATGTACGTCCAGCTATAAAATCGTAAAAGCAGAGGTGGGAAAAGCTATAAAAACAATGAAAAAGGGAAAAGCAGCAAGACCTGACAATATACAGATAGAGATGATACAGGCACTAGAAGATTTTGGCATTGAAGTGATCAAAGACATATGCAATGATATATACCATACAGGATACATACCAAATGCACTAAAAACATCAACTTTCATTGCATTGCCTAAAAAGAATGGTGCAGTTGAATACAGTGATTTTAGAACAATAAGCCTAATGAACCAAGTAACAAAACTGTTACTAAAAGTTATACAAGGAAGGATTCAGAATAAAATTAATACTGAATTATATGGGCAGCAATTTGGATCCAGGAGAAACAGTGGGACAAAAGAAGCCATATTCAGCATGAGAACATTGATTGAAAAGTACATAGATAAACAAACCAATATATGCCTGCTTCATAGACTACACCAAAGCTTTCGATAGAATACACCATAACCAACTTATAGACTGCCTAAAGGATATAAATCTAGACGACACAGACATACGACTAATATGTTATTTGTACTGGGAGCAAACAGCAATAATAAGATATAACAAAGAGAACTCTACACCCATGGACATAAAAAGAGGAGTGTAAGCCAAGCTTGTTCAATCTATACACTGAGCAAATCTTTAAAAACATCACAGAGATGCCAGGTCTAAACATTAATGGAGACAAATAATCATCATCATCGAGTGCCGTCTCCGCAACGAAGGTTGGCTACCATGGAGCGCCATTCTGCTCTATCTCTTGCTTTGATGGTGCAGGTTGTCATCGGTTGATTTGTCCATCTTTTGATGTTACTCATCCATGTTAATCTTGGTCTGCCTCTGCCTCTTTTACCTTGTATTTTCCCCTCCAGGATTACTTGGACAAATAATAATAAATGAATATTATTATAGAGGGAAACTTCCGAGGCGATAATCAGCGAATCAATTCAGAGAAAGAGGTATGTTTACAGCACTCGGAAAAATTGACAAATAATCAACAACAGAAAAAAATATGGACCAAAGCAGGATCGAACCCGTACTCAGTGACACAACGCCTTGCCACGAAAAGCCAAACGCTAGGGAACACTGCCACTCAGCTAACTAAAAAAATTAGCTTCGTAGGCAATGTCTTTCGCGCAGGTGTTCTCATGACTATAGCATAAGGTTGCGATCACAGCTCGGAAATAAATAGTGAATCTGTATTTTTTCCTGTTAAGACAAGTATCTCCCGGATAGGGTAGGGCTGAATACTTGCGTTGCAGACAAACATTTAGGACGAAACAGCACGAATAGTAGTTTCCAGTGGTTTAGGCTGGAGACAAATAATAATAAATGAATATTATTATAGAGGGAAACTTCCGAGGCGATAATCAGCGAATCAATTCAGATGAAAAGGTATGTTTACAGCACTCGGAAAAATTGACAAATAATCAACAATAGAAAAAAATATGGACCAAAGTAGGATCGAACCCGTACTCAGTGACACAACGCCTTGCCACGAAAAGCCAAACGCAAGGGAACACTTTGTCTGCAACGCAAGAGAAATTAAATGTTTGGGTTATGTTAAAAGACACAACAGCCTAATAAAAGTAATATTGGAAGGGAAAATACTAGGTAAAAGAGGCAGAGGCAGACCAAGACTAACATGGACGAGTAACATCAAGAAATGGACAAGTCAATTTATGACAATCTGCACCATAAAAGCAAGAGACAGAGTGGAATGGCGCTCCATGGTAGCCAACCTTTGATGCGGAGACGACACTCAACGAATGAATGCATTCGATAAGAGATTAGAGGAATCGTGGCTTCAGTTGCCTCCTCTGACTATCCGCCGCTGAGTCAATGATTTTCAATCTGAACTGTGCATGTTCCGCCCACAAAGAGACCAAATCATGCCCGATAGTAGCGAAGGTTAATTACCAAAGAGGGGAGTCAGTAGCGTGGTGGTTTTCCTGATGGCTTTCGGTAAAGTGAACCCACTCTCCCCAGTTTATTCAGCAGGAAAATGTGTACATTACCAGAGCCAACTATAGATTTACTAAGCCCAGCGGGCAGAAAATGAAACCAGAAAATTCCCCCCATCCTTCCTTACGAATTCAACTATAGATGCTATAGACTGTTGACGTCAGTCTACAAATAACCGCCATTGCTCACAAAGTTGAAAAAGCCAGTTGGAGGTTTTACTGTAATTTCCTATCAGCCCACAGTGAAAAGTAAAGAGCCCCCGTCATGCCAAGTGGTATATAGGGAATATGGTGTTAGTGACCATAAATTTTACAGACCTTCAGCACATGTTTTTTGCGGTAATGTGGTCGGTATTACGCTCGTGCCACTTTACTTTCCCAGAAAAAAAATCCGGTACCTATTCAAGGCTGGGTGAACCCGGAAGTCGTGGGTTGGGATCGAACCCTACTTCTTGTCTTTTGTAGTCCAGTTCACTAACCACTGAGCTATCGCGGCTCCCTCTATAAGCCCACAGGCCTAAGAAAATATATAATTGGTTCTGGCATAACTACTGAATTATAGAAGGTTCCTCTTGTGCTCCATTCTTCAAACGCTTTGCCTCATAAGCTAAGGACGGCAATAACAGCGAGAAAATGCTCGGGTCTCTTCACCCCCAAATGCTACTGCCTAGTATGATAAAGTTTAATAATTCAGTTTTCTATGGCTTCATATTTTATATCACTGACCTTTGTCAAGTAACATAATACAAACTAATGAGTTAAAAATGACAGCATCTATAAATAATAATTCTTTCACCCAGTGATCTGCAATGGGGAATCACGCATATAAAAACGTGCGAGACATATACCTCATTGTTGTGATTCACTCATATCGACTGCCTTTACATTATTATTATTATTATTATTATATATCAGAATATATCTGATATATAAGAAAGATAGAAAAATGAGTGAAAATAAGTTACAAGAAATGTTAGACATTATAGTGAAAGAAAGCAAAAGTAAAGGATTCAGCCTTAATAGCAGAAAGACAGAAATAATGGTAACAACATAGAAAAAGACATCGCCTCAGTGCAAAATAAAGACAAGTGGAACAATATTAAAACAGGTAAATGAATTTAAATATTTGGGAACTTTGTTAACTTCAGACGGAAGATGTACAAAAGAGGTGAGATGCAGAATGGCTCAGGCAAAAGCAGCTTTCCAAAAAATGAGGTAGATACTATGCAATCCATTTTTGACAATAGAAACAAGAAAAAGAGTTCTTACATGTTATGTAGAGCCAGTATTAACATATGGATGTGAATCATGGACATTAAGACAACAGACAAGAAAATCACTGGAGTCTGTAGAAATGTGGTTTTACAGAAAAATGTTGAGAAAACCATGGACAGCTAAGAAGAGAAATTAAAACTTTCTGAAAGAGGCCAAAGCAAAAAGAGAGCTAATTTCCAATATTAGAAAGAGACAATCATCATTTTTTTTGGGCCATGTAATGAGAAGAGAACAGCTGGAATATATTGTAACAACTGGGAAAATTTAGGGACGAAGAGATAGAGGGAAGCAAAGAGAAAAGATACCAGACAGATTAAGAGAATGGCTTGGCAGAAGGTCAACAACAGAAATGATAAATAACTGTCGTGATCGAAAGTTGTGGAGAGACATGATCACCTACGCCAGAGGGCCCAGTACTTGATGATGTTGATGATGATGATGATGATGATGATGATGGTATATGAAATTTTATGTTAAAAGTGTGCGGGCGTTATATTTAGATAGAAACTTCAAAACACACTTGAGAATGGGGAATTTCGGGGGCATGAGAACCCGGGGTGACCCGGTAGGAAAAGTCAGGGAGGAAGAGACAATCTTGTTTACAAAATCCTATGTCAGCCTGATTCAGGTAGTCACATTCATCCGCCAGCGTTGGTTATATCTTTTTTCCAACTGCTCACGGTATGTTTAATTTAGCTAACTTCCGGGAAAATTATTTTGCTTATTTTATCTTTTTTTGTGTGTGTGTGGGTTGGGGGGGGGGAAGGGTGGTTCTTGAGAGGGAAATGGAGTGAGGAAGGAGAAAGAGAGGAGGTGGGGTTATAAGCGAATGTCAATATCTATTAGCATTTTCCGTAAAAACAGCCGGGGTTGCAAGAAACAGCCAGTATTGTTAAAATAAAAACTAGCAGGACGTTAGAAACAGCTATTTGCTACAAAAAGTCAGGGTTTCTGGAAGCAGCCATAGTTGCTAGAATAAGTCAATGTTGCTAGAAACAGCCAGCGATGCTAGAAAAAGCCAGGGATGCTAGAAATAGCCAGCGATACTAGAAACAGCCAGCGATGCTAGAAATAGCCAGTGATGCTAGAAACAGCCAGCGATGCTAGAAACAGCCATAGTTGCTAGAATAAGCCAATGTTGCTAGAAACAGCCAGCGATGCTAGAAATAGCCACCGATGCTAGAAACAGCCAGGGATACTAGAAACAGCCAGCGATGCTAGAAATACCCAGCGATACTAGAAACAGCCAGCGTTGCTAGAAACAGCCAGCGATGCTAGAAACAGCCAGCGATGCTAGAAATAACCACCGATGCTAGAAACAGCCAGCGATGCTAGAAATAGCCATAGTTGTTAGAATAAGCCAATGTTGCTAGAAACAGCCAGCGATGCTAGAAATAGCCATAGTTGCTAGAATAAGCCAATGTTGCTAGAAACAGCCAGCGATGCTAGAAACAGCCAGGGATGCTAGAAATAGCCAGCGATACTAGAAACAGCCAGCGATGCTAGAAATAGCCAGCGATGCTAGAAACAGCCAGCGATGCTAGAAACAGCCAGCGATGCTAGAAACAGCCAGCGATGCTAGAAATAACCACCGATGCTAGAAACAGCCAGCGATGCTAGAAAAAGCCATAGTTGTTAGAATAAGCCAATGTTGCTAGAAACAGCCTAGGCCACCGATGCTAGAAATAGCCACCGATGCTAGAAACAGCCAGCGATGCTAGAAACAGTCACCGATGCTAGAAACAGCCAGGGATGCTAGAAACAGCCAGGGATGCTAGAAATAGGATGCTAGAACAGCCAGCGATGCTAGAAACAGTCACCGATGCTAGAAACAGCCAGGGATGCTAGAAACAGCCAGGGATGCTAGAAATAGCCAGCGATGCTAGAAACAGCCATAGTTTTAGAATAAGCCATAGTTGCTAGAAACAGCCAGGGATGCTAGAAATAGCGATGCTAGAAACAGCCAGGGATGCTAGAAATAGCCACCGATGCTAGAAACAGCCAGGGATGCTAGAAACAAACAGCCAGCGATGCTAGAAACAGCCATAGTTGTTAGAATAAGCCAATGTTGCTAGAAACAGCCAGCGATGCTAGAAACAGCCAGCGATGCTAGAAATAACCACCGATGCTAGAAACAGCCAGCGATGCTAGAAAAAGCCATAGTTGTTAGAATAAGCCAATGTTGCTAGAAACAGCCAGGGATGCTAGAAACAGCCAGGGATGCTAGAAATAGCCACCGATGCTAGAAACAGCCAGCGATGCTAGAAACAGCCGATGCCAGACGATGCTAGAAACAGCCAATGCTAGAAATAGCCAGCGATGCTAGAAACAGCCATAGTTTTAGAATAAGCCAATGTTGCTAGAAACAGCCAGGGATGCTAGAAATAGCCACCGATGCTAGAAACAGCCAGGGATGCTAGAAATAGCCACCGATGCTAGAAACAGCCAGGGATGCTAGAAACAGCCACCGATGCTAGAAATAGCCAGCGATGCTAGAAACAGCCATAGTTGTTAGAATAAGCCAATGTTGCTAGAAACAGCCAGGGATGCTAGAAATAGCCATCGATGCTAGAAACAGCCAGGGATGCTAGAAATAGCCACCGATGCTAGAAACAGCCAGCGATACTAGAAATAGCCACCGATGCTAGAAACATCCAGGATGCTAGAAATAGCCACCGATGCTAGAAACAGCCAGCGATGCTAGAAATAGCCACCGATGCTAGAAACATCCAGGGATGCTAGAAATAGCCACCGATGCTAGAAACAGCCATAGTTGCTTGCTAGAAACAGCCAGCGATGCTAGAAACAGCCATAGTTGCTAGAAAAAGCCAGGGACGCAACAGTCTGACCTAGGAGAGGAAGATCGTTAAAATGTAGAGGCAGCACTTTCTGGTATAAAAGCCTATCATTACTCTACTCCCTGAAAGAGATGATTCTATTATTTCCAGCAGGATCAGGGAAATCAAGCAGGCCAGTGCAAACCAATTTGGAGTCAATCTACTAACATTAACCTCTGATCAACTCAGGCCTTCTTTACTTCACATCATCTACCACTATTTTGATTTCTTTACTTAACATCATCTACCACTATTTTGATTTCTTTACTTCACATCATCTACCACTATTTTGATTTCTTTACTTCACATCATTTACCACTATTTTGATTTCTTTACTTAACATCGAAGAGGTGAGATGCAGAATGGCTCGAACAAAAAAAAAGCTTCCCAAAAATTAGGAAGATACTATGCAATCCATTTTTGAGAAAAGAAACAAGAAAAAGAGTTCTTACATGTTATGTAGAACCAGTCTTAACATATGGATGTGAATCATGGACAATAGGACAACAGACAAGAAAATCACTGGAGTCTGTAGAAATATGGTTTTACAGAAGAATATTGAGAGTACCATGGACAGCTAAGAAGAGTAATGAAAATGTTCTGAGAGAGGCCAAAGCAAAAAGATAACTAATTTCTAATATTAGGAAGAAATAATCATCATTTTTGGCCATGTAATGAGAAGAGAACAACCGGAATATATTGTAACGACTTGAAAAATTGAGGGACGAAGAGATAGAGGGAAGCAAGGAGAAAAGATACCAGACAGCTTAAGAGAATGGCTTGACAGAAGGTCAACAACAGAAATGATAAATAACTGTCGTGATCGAAAGTTGTGGAGAGACATGATCACCTACGTCAGCAGGCTTGGTACTTGATGATGATGATGACTTAACATCGTCAACCACTATTTTGATTTCTTTACTTAACATCATCCTCCACTATTCTGATTTCTTTACTTAACATCATCTACCACTATTTTGATTTCTTTACTTAACATCATCCACCACTATTCTGATTTCTTTACTTAACATCATCCTCCACTATTTTGATTTCTTTACTTAACATCATCCTCCACTATTTTGATTTCTTTACTTAACATCATCCTCCACTATTCTGATTTCTTTACTTAACATCATCCTCCACTATTCTGATTTCTTTACTTAACATCATCCTCCACTATTTTGATTTCTTTACTTAACATCATCCCCCACTATTCTGATTTCTTTACTTAACATCTCCACTATTCTGATTTCTTTACTTAACATCATCCTCCACTATTTTGATTTCTTTACTTAACATCATCCTCCACTATTCTGATTTCTTTACTTAACATCATCCTCCACTATTCTGATTTCTTTACTTAACATCATCTACCACTATTTTGATTTCTTTCCTTAACATCATCCACTAATATTCTGATTTCTAGTTCCAAAGAAACTTCCCGCCTAAAACCAACTTTAAACTCTAAGAAGTACTGCCGCTTAGACCGAAAGAGCCACTTTGATAAAAATGGAGACAAAACGACAAAGAAAATCAAGAAAATTAAAGAACGGAGAGGGTGAAATATTTATAAAAGCTAAGGAAAGAACTGGAAATGCTATTTAAAACATTTCAATATTTTCTATTCTTTAACTTATGCAATTTAAATTTTAAAACATCTGCTCTCTATATACCTTAACTTTCTCTCGCTGTTCATGCTATTTCATAAATATAATCATGCTTATCCTGATTAGAGCAAAGTACAAAGGAATGAGATGTAGTGTGGTGCATGAAGGGCAGCTTACAGAAACATTTGAAATAAGAACAGGAGTAAGGCAGGGATGCCTTCTGTCTCCATTTCCCTTTCTACTGGTCATAGATTGGATTATGAAAATAACTCAAAACAACAGAAATGGAATCCAGTGGTCACTGACCAAACAACTTGATGATTTAGTCTTTGCTGATCTCCTATCACACAGCCATCAACAGATGCAGGATAAAATGAGTATATTTGATGAGAGATCACAACAGCTGGGAATGAGAATAAATAGAGATAAGACCAACAGTATGAGAAATAATGCAGTAAGAAGAGCTTTTGTTACACTGGGAAACAAATGGAAGTCCAAAGAAATTAGGTTAAATACTAAAATAAAAATTGTCAACTCCAATGTTAAGTCAGTCTTATTATATGGCTGTGAAACATGGAAAACAGCAAAAATAACAATCATGAGGATACAGACTTTCATTATTTGATGCTTACGCAGAATAAAAGGATGGAAATAGCAGGACAAAATCACTAACATAGAATTATGGAAATGTACCATTCAAATACCTGTGGATGAAGAGATACAGCGAAGACGATGGCGCTGGATAGGATACACATTGCCGACGCCAACTGAGAGTATTACACAACAGCACTTTTTGGAATCCCCAAGGAAAAAGAGGAAGACCAACATATCATTGGAGAGGACCGATGGAAGGAGAGATGAAGATGTTTCGGAAGACGTGGAATGATATTAAAAGAATGACAAGAAACAGAACGACTTGAAAAGTTGATTATTGAAGACCTATGCTTCCCAGAGAGCTGAAAGGTAGAAGAAGATATACATTTGTGAAGTGAAGTGAAGGTAAAGTACAAGACTTGAATCGACCTCTTAGCACGCGAGTTTTCATCCATATGTCCTCGGCGCCTATCCAGAAGTGTTTGGAAACTTATGGACAGTGTCGCTTCAAGCATTGAAACTCACTATGTGATGCGGCATTCCTCACCCTCCCAGAGTAATATCCTGCCACCTAATTCTGCCAGGTTCTTGGTCGACCGCGGGGGTATTTTTAATCCAACCACGAGTAGAACTCACACTACTTTCAGCGGAAATTGAATACGGTTGTCCAAACGTCAGTAGCCTGGGCAAGTGGTTTTCCTAACTAAGCTACCGAGGTCCCAACCCATTTGTCATGGCCAACTATAGTAGTCAGTCCAGAGGACAGAGATGGAAGTCCCAGAAAACTCCCACAATTGTGACGTCTTCAACTATGTGAGCTATAGACGGCTGAGTGTCGTTCAATTGACAACTGTCCTTACTTGAAAAGCTGAAGACAACACACATCTCTGCAAGCTAGCCTTACTATTATAGGAAAAATTGAAAAAAAAAAATAATAAATGGTATGTTAGAAGCTTTACGTGATTAATAGACGACACAGATTCGAACGACGTTTCGGCTCAATAGGCCTTCAGCAGGAACAAACAAACAACATACACACACAGATATGTGAATAAATAAAACTAATCCTACATAGCTAACTAGTAATGAAACATCAGAAACAAATTAATCGAAATATGTTGACTTCCCTGTGTGTCGTGGACAGTGGTCAGGCTGTGAAAGGAATGTCTCACGGGTGTAGCTGTAATTTATACCCTGTGGTCAGAGGTGAAGGGTTCTAAAAATACACGAGTGGGGGGAACGCTATCTAGGTACGTCGACTACAAAGGCACAGGCAATATCTGAAAGTATCTAAGGGCCCATAAATACATGTATACACACACACAGATGCGTGTATACATATGTACACGTGCAAGAAGAAGTGCACATACTAATACATATCAACATACACATACATATCCACACACATACATGTGTATGCATACAAGCAAGAGCACATATACATGCATGTATATGCGTGTACAATATATACCAATACCCGTGCCTATGGACACATACATGCATGTGCACGTCCATACGGGGACAATCGTGTGTGTGGAAGGGTTCAAACCGGGGTCAGTGTGCAAACTCGAAGGAGAAATAATAGAACAGTGGAATGACAGGTATTCAAAAGGCGGAAAGAGTGGGATGTATGAGGGTGGGGTGCAATAAAAACATATGAGGGCTAAGTAGCGCAGAAAAAAGGTATATAGGAGAAACCGAAGTGCCTCAACGGGGACTAGTGGAGAAGAACTAAGAATAGCGTGGCATAGTAGATAGACTAAAGAGCCACCACATGGGTGGTAGAGAGGGCTATGCAAGAGGGAAGGAGCAGCCGAAAGGAAACTATGTGTATGAGTGTGATACATTCATGCCTCGTGGGGTCAGCGAACCATACTGGACTATGAGGCGATTTTCCAAAGTATAGCGTCTGCGGTCGCCAGAGTGACAGAGGACAATACCAGTGACACGGATGTCATCTTTGCCCTTGTGATCTGGGGAGTTGAAATGGGAAGACACTGGAGTGCCAGTATTCTGTTGGACATCACGTAGATGTTCACAAAATCTTTCCGCTAATCTTCTACCAGACTCGCCTATATATGTCATGTGGCATCGTTGGCATATAATGGCATAAATGATGTTGCGGGACACACATGTGAAGCCATGCTTGATCTCGAACCGTCCATTGGGGAATAAGACCGAGTCAGTAGGGAGCACATAGGCACAGGTGACACAGTTACGACCACAAGGGGCCGTACCGAAGTGTTGAGGGTAGGAGCGAGGGAGACGGCTCCTAACCAGAATATCACCCAAATTCCTGTCGCGCTTGAAGGCGATCATTGGGGGATCACTAAAAAGTAGACAGGTAGTGGGATCAGAGAGGAGAATGGAACGGTAGCGGTTGAGTATCCTCACAGCTGCTAAGTTGTGAGGATGATATGTGAGGGTGAGTATAGTTCTCTCAGAAAGGGGGCGGTTGGAAGGGGTGAGTGCCTCGGGACGAGAGATAAGGAGGACCCGCTTGAGGGCAGACTGGAGGATCGAGTCTGGATAAAGCCGGCGGCTGAAGAAACCTAACATGAGGTGAGCCTGTCGGAGGAAATCTTGGTTATCCTGGCAGATGCGACGGAGACGCAATAACTGTGAGAATGGAATAGAGTCGCGACAAGAAGGTGAATGGGATGAAGTATAGAGAAGGTAGCAGTGGGCGTCTGTGGGTTTATAGAAAACCGAGGTGTGGAGGCCAGAAGTACCCAAAGAAACAATAAGATCTAGGAAGGTGACAGAGGAAGTGGATATACAAGATGTGAACTTGATAGCTTTGTGATAGCCACCAATATAGTCGATAAACCTGGAGAGGTCATCCTCAGGTAGATCGGTAAGTCCGAAGCAGTCATCAATGTACCGAAGGTATATGATGGGAAGAGGACCTTGATAAGAATTGAGAATTTGGTACTCCAGGTAACCCATGAATAGGCAAGCATATAGCTTGGGCCCATGGCTACTCCACTGACCTGGTCATAGAAGTTACCATTAAACTCAAAGGTGTTGAGGTTGAGTACAAGCTCAGTGAGGCGGAGAAGAGTTGCAGTATCAACAGAGGGGTGTTGTCTCTGGTCAAGAAAGAAACGTAGAGCCAGGAGGCCGTCGGAGTGAGGAATAGAGGTGTAGAGAGAGCAAACATCAAGGGTAAAAAGTCGGTATGAGCGATCATGGGAGAGAGAGATGGAAGAGAAGATACTCAATGCATGGTTAGTGTCCTTGACATATGAGGGAAGACTAACGACCATAGGCTGGAAGACACTGTCTAGATAGTCAGATATGTGTTCAGTCGGGCAAGCACACGCTGACACGATGGGGCGTCCTGGATTGTCGATTTTGTGAATTTTGGGGAGCATGTAGAAAGATGGTTTCCCAAGACCACTATTATGAATAATGAGGCGGGACGCGTTAGGAGGGAGCCGGTTGGTTCGGATCAGTTCCTTGATGGTAGATTTGACCTGCTTATTGTGGAGGACAGTGGCGTCGTCAGGGCGGGGTTTATAAAAAGTGGTATTGGATAGCTGTTTGTTGCCCTCAGAAATATATAAGTCTTTGCGCCAAACTACCACCGCTCCCCCCTTGTCTGCCGGTTTGATAACAATGTCCTCCCGGCGGCGGAGATTTGAAAGGGCCCGAAGCTCAGAGGGAGATAGATTAGAGCGGTGAAGTTTTCTAGGGCACAGTTGTATCTCACGTGAGGTGACATTAATGTAGTGATCCAAAGCCTGTGATGCGCCGGGTTGAGGGGTCCAGTCTGATTTGCGAGAGTGGAAGCGAGAGAACTCATCTACAGGGGTGGGTGAGGAAGAAGTAGCAGTAGTGTCAGAGAAACGGTGCTTCAAGCGCATACGTATATGGAAATCATGGACGTCCTTGCAAAGATTGTAGTGGTCACTGGAAGGACGACGCGGGATAAATTTTAAACCTTTAGAGAGAACAGACCTCTCATCATGTGAGAGGTGGAGGTCGGGAGGTATGCAGAAAACTAAAGAGTCGGGGCCGGTGTGGCGGGTGTGGGGGAGGGGGGGGAACGGGGCGAAGGTGGGAGATCTTCTTGTGCTGGGAGGACATAAAAGTGTTCGTCTCGAGGCACTCACCCCTTCCAACCGCCCCCCTTCTGAGAGAACTATACTCACCCTCACATATCATCCTCACAACTTAGCAGCTGTGAGGATACTCAACCGCTACCGTTCCATTCTCCTCTCTGATCCCACTACCCGTCTACTTTTTAGTGATCCCCCAATGATCGCCTTCAAGCGCGACAGGAATTTGGGTGATATTCTGGTTAGGAGTCGTCTCCCTCGCTCCTACCCTCAACACTTCGGTACGGCCCCTTGTGGTCGTAACTGTATCACCTGTGCCTATGTGCTCCCTACTGACTCAGTCTTATTCCCCAATGGACGGTTCGAGATCAAGCATGGCTTCACATGTGTGTCCCGCAACATCATTTATGCCATTATATGCCAACGATGCCACATGACCTATATGGGCGAGTCTGGTAGAAGATTAGCGGAAAGATTTTGTGAACATCTACGTGATGTCCAACAGAATACTGGCACTCCAGTGTCTTCCCATTTCAACTCCCCAGATCACAAGGGCAAAGATGACATCCGTGTCACTGGTATTGTCCTCTGTCACTCTGGCGACCGCAGACGCTATACTTTGGAAAATCGCCTCATAGTCCAGTATGGTTCGCTGACCCCACGAGGCATGAATGTATCACACTCATACACATAGTTTCCTTTCGGCTGCTCCTTCCCTCTTGCATAGCCCTCTCTACCACCCATGTGGTGGCTCTTTAGTCTATCTACTATGCCACGCTATTCTTAGTTCTTCTCCACTAGTCCCCGTTGAGGCACTTCGGTTTTCTCCTATATACCTTTTTTCTGCGCTACTTAGCCCTCATATGTTTTTATTGCACCACACCCTCATACATCCCACTCTTTCCGCCTTTTGAATACCTGTCATTCCACTGTTCTATTATTTCTCCTTCGAGTTTGCACACTGACCCCGGTTTGAACCCTTCCACACATACGATTGTCCCCGTATGGACGTGCACATGCATGTATGTGTCCATAGGCACGGGTATTGGTATATATTGTACACGCATATACATGCATGTATATGTGCTCTTGCTTGTATGCATACACATGTATGTGTGTGGATATGTATGTGTATGTTGATATGTATTAGTATGTGCACTTCTTCTTGCACGTGTACATATGTATACACGCATCTGTGTGTGTGTATACATGTATTTATGGGCCCTTAGATACTTTCAGATATTGCCTGTGCCTTTGTAGTCGACGTACCTAGATAGCGTTCCCCCACTCGTGTATTTTTAGAACCCTTCACCTCTGACCACAGGGTATAAATTACAGCTACACCCGTGAGACATTCCTTTCACAGCCTGACCACTGTCCACGACACACAGGGAAGTCAACATATTTCGATTATTTTGTTTCTGATGTTTCATTACTAGTTAGCTATGTAGGATTAGTTTTATTTATTCACATATCTGTGTGTGTATGTTGTTTGTTTGTTCCTGCTGAAGGCCTATTGAGCCGAAACGTCGTTCGAATCTGTGTCGTCTATTAATCACGTAAAGCTTCTAACATACCATTTATTTTTTTTTTTTTCAATTTTTCCTCGAATTCAGCTTTACTGCAGCTTCGCATTTTTATGCATTCATTTGCATTTCTTTGCCTTAACCCCTTACTATTATAGATGTTTGTAGTTAAATTACAGGCTTTGTTCTGCGGTAGGGCACGACGCATTTTATAGAATGTTCTATTTTTATTTCACAAGGAGCATGGGCTAGGCAAGAGAAGCGGCTGAAAGCGAATAAAGACGTAATTTCATTACCGGAGATCGCAAACTGTGTCAGATCAGACTGTCCAACACCCAAAGTACAGCGAGAGGTGGCGGACATCTCCAAATATCAAAGAGGGATCACGCTGCCATACTTCACCTACGATCTGGCCACAACAGAATGAGACACCACATGTTCATCAAACTAAAAATAGGAACTACCAGTCAATGCTACTGTACCTAAACCTAAGATATATATATATATATATATATATATATATATATATATATATATATATATATCTTCTTTCCTTCCTCATCTGCCTTTCAGCGTCGAGGGGAGATATAATTTGCGGTCTTTTGCTCTTCTGTTCGCCTCTGCTGCTGTTATGTTTCCTAGTGCTTCTAATATTCCACCGACCCATCTTTTTCGTGGTCAACCCATGGGTCTGGTGTTCTCACGCGTTTGTTGAAGGCTCGTTGTGTTGTGTTCTTTCTGCCTTGTCACGTGGCCAAACCATTTTATCTTTTGTTTCCTTATATATTCTATATCGGGGGCTATTCCTAGCTTTTTTCTCAGTTCTTCATTTCTGATCGTATCTCTCAGACTGTTTCATGTCATTCGTCTAACATTTCATCTCTGTAGAGGTTATTTTTCTTATTGTTCTTGCATCTAGGGTCCAGGTCTGGCATTGGTAGCACAACGTTGGGATAAAGATTGTATTGTATAGTGCTCGTTTTGCCTCTAGAGTTATTTCCTTGTTGGACAATAGTGGTGATAACTGTCCGATGATTTGACAAGCTTTGTTGCATCTTGATTCTATCTCTGCTGTTTGAGAATTATCGTTTGTCATTAGACTTCCTGGGTATTTGAATTCCTCTACTTTGTTTCAGTTGTCTGCCTTCTATAGTTATGTTGATGTTCTGTTTATTTTTAGCGATATTCATGACTTCTGTTTTGTTGATGTTGATTTTCATATATATATTTGTGGCCTTTTTCGCCTTGTCAGACGGTTTAGTGCAGGCTGTTGTGTATTTTGAGGTTATTTTTTTTTGCCGAACAGCTTCTCTCGTGGCTGATTCTACCAAAGTTTAACAAACACAATCGACCACAGAATGAACAAGTCAGGTCCACTGATCCACAGTTTTGTATCTTTTTTGATGAGTCTTTTTTCTTCCATGTTTTGCCATAGCACAGCCTCAAATGATGTTATATTATTCCTTATGCAGGCTCTCCATGATGTGCGATCACTTGCCAGATGTTCCCAGTCACTTTCACAGATAAGAAGTCATTCAGGGATGGTTTGCATCTATCTCTATATCATAGTTTAGGTCTGCCGATTTGTCTCTTTCCGTATATTAGTTCACCACATAGTATTTGCTTAGGAATGCGATTTTCTTCCATTCGCTGGACGTACCACGGCCATCTTTACCTTCGACTTCGAAGCATTGACATGGTTGTTATTTAGGGTCTTAACAAGTTACATGACTGTTAAATTGGTTATTTTGTCCTGCCATTGTACCTAAGATAACATGGCAACAATACACATCTTACAAGTACACATGCTTTGTAAGGCCAATGCCCACCTCACAGGACGAGAAACTCAAATGCTCCCAAATCAATGAAACTGACAGCAGTCTTCATAATAGAGCCCGGAATCGTAGTCATGATAGAAGAAAAGAAGAACAATGACAGGCCAACGAAATGAGTACGGCAGTAGCGTCTGTAACGGTAGGGTTAGTTGATACAGAATAGCCAGCAATGCCTCTAACATGAACTAGCCCTAATTTCTCCAGGAGATCAGGGACATCAAGAAAGACATTACAGTCTGCCATGTCACCTTTCTAATAGTAAGATCTCAAGGCTCGTATATACTCCACAGCATTATATCAATCAATCAATCAATCAATCAATCAATCAATCAATCAATCAATCAATCAATCAATCAATCAATCAATTAATCAATCAATCATCAATCAATTGGTCGATCCATCAATCAGTCAATCCATAAAATCAATCAATCAATCAGTCAATCCATCCATCAATCAGTCAATCCATCAAATCAATCAATCAATCAGTCAATCCATCAAATAAATCCATCAGTCAGTCAATAAATCCATCAATCAATCAGTCCATCCATCAATCAGTCAATCCATCCATCAGTCAGCCAATCAATCAATCAATAAATCAGTCCATCCATCAATCAGTCAAACCATCCATCAATCAGTCAATCCATCAAATCAATCAGTCAATCCATCAAATCAATCAATCAATCAATCAATCGATCGATTAATCAATCCATCAATCGGTCCATCCATCAATCAGTCAAACCATCCATCAATCGGTAAATCTATCAAATCAATCAATCAATCCATCAGTCAGTCAATCAATCCATCAGTCAGTTAATCAATCCATCAGTCAGTCAATCAATCCATCAGTCCATCCATCAACAAGTCATTTGTCTGCTAACACACACACACAACTTTAATTGAGTAACACATTCAAGTTATCTTAAGATCTAACAATAAGACGAATATATAACTTGAAATGGATAGAAATTTTTTTTTTTTTTTAATATAACAAACTGTGAACTTTTTATATTACTGATATAAGGGGAGAAGAAAGTAGATTCAGAAATAGATGTGGTAGGGGAACATCAAATTACATCTCTTTAATGCATCAAATCACAACTCTACAAGACAACAAATGACAACTCTACAAGACATAAAATGACAACTCTACAAGACATCAAATGAGAACTCTACAAAACATCAAATGACAACTCTACAAGACAACAAATGACAACTCTACAAGACATCAAATGACAACTCTACAAAACATCAAATGAGAACTCTTCAAGACATCAAATGACAACTCTGTAAGATGTCATATGTCAACGATTGAGGCTGCCTGATGAGTGAGAACTAAAACGTAGTATCTCTCTTAAGGAAATGAAGGATAATAAGAGAAATAAGGCAACTTCCAATATACGCTAGCAACTTCCACAAAATGAGAGTTGTGTATTACACAGTTGTTTGTTTGAATCTCAAAATGGTAATTTAGTGCTCATCAGAAAAATACTGCTGCTCGAATAAATAAAGTTGCTCTGAGGATACTACATTCCATCTCTTCTTGAGATTGATATTTTTGTGGATTGGTTCAAGTTTGTGACAATGTATACAAATACGAATATTCTACAATTATCATCATCAAGTACTGAGCCTGCTGACGTAGGTGATCATGTCTTTCCACAACTTTCGATCTCGACAGTTATTTATCATTTCTGTTGTTGACCTTCTGCCAAGCCATTCTCTTAAGCTGTCTAGTATCTTTTCTCCTTGCTTCCCTCTATCTCTTCGTCCCTCAATTTTTCCAGTTGTTACAATATTCCATTTGTGCTCTTCTCATTACATGGCCAAAAAATGATAATTGTTTCTTCCTAACATTGGAAATTAGCTCTATTTTTGCTCTGGCCTCTTTCAGAACATTTTCATTACTCTTCTTAGCTGTCCATGGTATTCTCAACATTCTTCTGTAAAACCACATTTCTACAGACCCCAGTGATTTTCTTGTCAGTTGTCCTATTGGCGATTCATGATTGTACAAAGAAGTTACTACGGCGATATTCTGTTGCCCTCCCTCGGTATGTTTACGGTTGGCTCCCCTAGCCTTTGACTAAAAAGTCTCACCCACAAGGCAGTGGGGTTGTTTTACTTCGGGGTACCCTCCCTTAGCCTTTTACTCTCCCGAGCTTACCTGCAAGACAGCAGTGCAACCACAGGTTGCACTGTTTACTGCATACAGTAGCAGGTAAAATTACCCGACCTGACTTTAATTACATGGTCAAAAATTGGTGATTGTTTCTTCCTAATATTGGAAATTAACTCTCTTTTTGCTTTTGCCTCTTTTAGAACGTTTTCATTATTCTTCATGTTCGTGGTATATAGTTAATTTTTATGCTGTTGATATTTTAGCCCAGTAACGTTTATGAGAATAAATATTTCAAAATGGGACAAATTTAACATTTTCTGCTATAAAGTAATTATATTTTAGCTACAAATATTGTAACAATGTAAGTTATTGCATCTTTTATGATCAGTGTTAATGTCCTACAGCAGAATTATGCTCAAGCTATGTCTCAGAACTTGGGAGCCGCGATAGCTCAGTAGTTAGTGAACTGGACTACAAAGGACATGAGGTCGGGTTCGATCCTGATCAATGGCTTCCGGGTTCACCCAGCCTTAAATGGATTCCGGGTTTTTTTATGGAAAGTAAAACGGCACGGGCGTAATACCGACCAATTACCCCAAAAATCATGTGCCGAAGGTCTATAAAAATTATGGTCACTAACACCATATTCCCTATACACACACCACTTGGTGTGACGGGCTTTTGACGTTTTTTTTACACGTCTTAGAACTGAGAACATTTACCAAGACTACTAAAATATCTTCAACAAACTTCTCTCAAAACTGAGCAACTTCGGGTTGACTGCAATCACAAAATTCTGAAGCTGAAACTAAATTGCCAGTCTTAGACTGAAACCAGCAGGTATGCAACTGTTTGCCGAAAACTGATTTAATATTGAAGAGAAACAATTTGCCACAGGTACTCACCAGGTCGATACATATATTGGTTATATGTACAGCTCATATACCATATATGACCTTAGAATTCACCACTAGATGTCCAAAGTTTAAAGCTACAACATACCGCCTTTATTTTAAAAAAAAACATATACACAGCAGGGACTACATACAAAATGTGTGTAGAAAATAAGCCAAATTTAAAAGTCGCAAGGAATGTTTTACCTCGAGCGACGCAGACAGTTACTAATCCCGCGCATATCCGGCGTAGATATAGCTTACTCGCCATGAACATAACGCCTGACGTAAATTAAGTTTCCCTGCAAATTGTGAGAAAAAACGTTAAAATAATTTATTAGTTTCTTCTACTTTATCGAGGAAAGATAAGCTTAACAAGAACCGCTGGCCAAGACGCGAAATTACAAGTGGATGCGAAGCAACCTGTGAAGGATAAAGTGGTGGATTAAGTCTTTCACGCGGTGGGAAAAAATATGTATAAATGAGACTAGTAAAAAAAGATCGGAATTGCTAGAAAATAAACAGCACCAGATGTGAACGCAATGTTGTTTCTATCACCATCATCATTGAGTGCCGTCTCCGCATCGAAGGTTAGCTACCACGCAGCGCCACTCCACTCTGTCTCTTGCTTTGATGGTGCAGATTGTCATAGGCTGACTTGTCCATCTTTTGATGTTACTCGTCCATGTTAGTCTTGGTCTGCCTCTGCCTCTTTTACCTTGTATTTTCCCTTCCAATATTACTTTTATTAGGCTGTTGTGTCTTTTAACATGACACAAAAATTTCATTTGTCTTGTTCTAATTGTGTTTAGTAGTTTTCTTTTCATTTTTAGTTGTTTTAAAACTTCCTCGTTTGTTTTCTTTTCTTTCCATCCAATTCTACCTATTCTTCTATAAATTCACATTTCAAAGGCTTCAATTCTCTGTTCTGTTTTCTGGTCTAATGTTCATGTTTCTTCACCATATAGGAATATTGAGAAGATGTAACATTTTGCTATTCTTAGTTTTAGCCCTGGTGTTATTTGTTTTGATGTTAGTATGTTGTTCATGGCATTGAAATAACTTGTTGCCATACCTATTCTTTTATTTATTTCAGTTGTACATTTTCCATCACTGATTATAATATGTCCCAGGTAGTTGTAGTTCTGAACTGTCTCTAGATGTATTCCTTCCACTGTTGTTTCTATATATCAGCTTTATATCGCTAGAGAAGTCCCGAAGGACTGAATTTTGTGCGAATGGCACTTATTTCCTATTTTTCACACTGGGAGTCGTGTGCTCAGGTGTCCCTTCGCTACATATGCAGATATTCTGCACTTGAAATGTACTCTCATTTTTTATTTAGAGTTTTGATGTTTTTAGTTAGGGTTTGTTTCCTATTAGTTGTGTCCGCGTGGCACCTATTTTTGGTCTGCTCTTTTCGATTCCCGACTGTCAGGGGTTCGTTGACGTGACAGAACGCACACGGGACCTTCAGTGTTTCGTTGTTATCCGATCAGGGCTTGTCACCGGATCTCCTTACCTCGGGAGCATTCATTTTTCATTCATTCATTTCCTCTCAGGCCGAAGACGGCACATAGGGCGGAAGTCATAGTTCTCAATGACTGACGATTTGCTGCTGGTTCTTTCTTGTTTCTTTGTCCCATGGTTAAGCCTTTCATATTATTTGTTCTGCATAGTGCTTCTCTTGGTCTGCCTTGTTTTCTTTTACCAGATGGTCTCCACATGAATGCCTTACGTGGGAGAATACCTTACGGGGAAGAATGCCTTACGGGGCAGTCATTCTTCATTCATTCCGAGAACATGACCGATGTATTTGTAACGCCGTCTTGTAAAGCACGAGACGTATTCCTGTTTCGATTCACCTCTTAACTGCTCGTCAGAAATATATTATTTCCAGCTTAAGTTCGTGATACAGCGGAGACATTTGTTTTCAAAGGAATTTAATTTCCTGTCTTTGTGAATTTCCAACTTTCACACCCACGTGTTAGTACTGGTATCACACAGGAGTTCAAGCCTTAGATCATCATCAGCATGTGCCATTTCGGTTGGCGTTGGCGATCAAGTCCTTTCATTATCTTCTATTTACAGTGCATCGTATCAGTTCTGTTGTTGACAGTTTTCCATGTCATCAGACCAAGTTATCCAGAATGTACTGTCTTTATCGTCCGCGATCTCTCTTTCCCTGTATTTTGCCAGTTGTAACCAAGTATTCCAATTTTCCTCTTCTAATGACTTGCTCAAAAATGTTGATTGTTTCTTTCTGATGTTTCTTAGGAGCTCCCTTTCTGTGTAGGCCTACCTTTTTGAGAATTTTCTCATTGGTCTTTTTAGCTGTCCATGGAACTTTCAACATTCTTTTGAGAAGTCCCATCTCTGTAGCCTCTAGCAGTCTTTTCATTTGTTTTGTCTACTGTCCATGATTCGCTTCCATATGTCAGAATTGGCTCTATATAGCACCGATGGACTCTCTTTCTCACTTCTTATGATATTGATTTTTGGCAAAAAATTTACCCTTAGATCGGGGGAGGGTAAAACCACGAGGAAACAAAATTCGTAGTGAGACCTCTTGTGAGATTCGAACCCCCTGTCCACAGGCAGACGTCTTACCTCAAAACCATTCAACACTCTTGTTTAAAAAAAAATAATTAAATAAAGAAAATGCGAGTATTTTAGTGAAAGAATGATCAGAATCAAGACTGTTTCCGGCACGTGGGCATTGTGGGGAAAACCTGGCCAACGTCATCACTATTTTTGTATGGCGGAAGTGAAACCTTGAAACAGACAACAGACTTCGTGAGAGAATGCATAAATCTGAAGTGAATGAGTCATGCTCGCAGATGATGAAAAAGAATGTAATCATTCGTGGGGGAAAATAAACAAACAAAAGAGGAAAACATACAGGGTTTTACCGAAACATGTTTTAAGAAAAAGGATTACATGATGGACAGCAGAAAGACAAAAGTTATGTCCATTCAACAGAAAAAAAAAAGAAAAAAAGTAAAGTACTCCCGTCACGCCAAGTGGCGTATAGGGAATATGGTGTTAGTTACCATAACTTTTACAGGCCTTTGGCACATGATTTTGGGGTAATGTGGTCGGTATGACGCCCATGCCGCTTTACTTTCCCAGAAAAAATCCAGTACCCATTAAAGGCTGGGTGAACCGGAAGCCGTCGATGGGGATCGAAAGGACATCTTGTCCTTTGTTGTCCAGTTCACTAACCTCTTAGCTATCGCTGCTCCCATTTCAACAGAAAGAGAGATAGTAAAAAGTAACACACGTTGAAGCAAGTATCACAAATTGTTTCTATTTAGATGTAGATAGAGCTAGTTGTGAATCCCTCTCTCCGCCAGGCTAGGTAATCACCTACATCACTCAATCGTCACGGTTGGTACAAGTGCAGTTTAGTGAAATTCTAGTGTCCAATATAACATTTCTTCTTACACGATGTCATTACCTGTTCTTTTATTTCCTTTAATTTTACCATATTAAACGAGCCAAACTCCCATCCATTATGGCAACACTTAGGAGTCGTAGGCTGGGTCATTTAAGAAGAATGGTAAACTTTCGTATTCCCAAATAAATATTGTATGGCGAACTTAATGACAGAAAGAGACCACAGGGCAGACCAGTGCTGAGATATAAGGATGTTTGCAGGGTTTCCTTGAGGGAATTCTCTCAGTGAAAGAAAATGGGAAAATCTGGCTGCAGATCGTAGCACATGAAGAACAAAATGCAAAAAATGGCACATCTTTGGAGGCAGTGTTGATATCAAATTCAGAAGACAAAAGACGCGTGAGAAAGGAGACGAGGCCAGGCACCACGAATACATCTTGTTCGTTCTGCGGATGGATCTGTCTGTCCAATATTGGCAGATTCAGTTACGAGAGAAGCTTTTCAACAAAATAACATCCAGCAAAATACACTAATATATATTTACCAAACTACTGACTTATCATGATTGCTTGTTACCATCTGTCAAGACGCCAAAGACCATATACATATATATATATATATATATATATATATATATATATATATATAATCATGGCAGACCGCGCAAACAAATGTGTGTTTGACACCATGGCCTGACATCTTATCGTCTACATTTGTTGAAGACAGTACATAAGGAAGTGGTTCAGTTTTCTGGGTAGGTGATCAAACCAGTTTTAGGTTCTCCGTAACATATGCAGAGTGGGCGGAGCAACTGTACCGTAAATCTAACATATGACTTGAAGTCTGATAGCAGATTGTCTCAGTAAAATGTAAAGTAAAGAGCCCTGTCATGCCAAGTGGTGTAAGGTGAATATGGTGTTAGTGACCATAATTTTTACAGACGTTCGGCACAGGATTTTTGGTGTAATGTGGTCGGTTTTACGCCCGTGCCGCTTTACTTTCCTAGACTAAAAATCTGGTACCCATTTAAGGCTGGGTGAAACCTGAAAGCCGTCGATCAGGATCGAATCCGGCCTCTAGTTATTTGTAGTCCAGCTCACTAACCACTGAACTGTCGCTGCTCCCTAAGATTGTCTCAGACCTGTGTTAAAAGTCTCCTGAATACTGAATCGGTAATTCCTACACACACCTCGTTCTCGGTGCAAACTGTATGAGAAAAAGTGATTAGGGGATAGGTGAACCCATTGTCTCACGTTCATATATTTAAGATATCAGTTGCGATATGTGGGAGAGCTGATAATCTTTTATAGACAAAAGAACAAAAAGACTTCAAGGGACCTCGATATAAACCCAAACTAATAGCGACTTTAATTTTGAAACAGAAAACAAAATCAAATTTAGAAAAACTCACACGTTTTGGTTATTATATTAGACGCTGCAATAAATTGTAAAAGATAAAAAAAATCAGGCTGGAAACTATGTGGTCTAGAAGTAAGACACGTTCTCTGGACAGAAAGATTCCGAGTTCGAATCCTGCCTCAGGCGAAAATTGTGGGAATTTTCACTTCGAGCCATGGTTTCTTTGTGGCTTGACTTTTCTCAAGTTTCTTGGTTGTGAGAATCGATGTCTAACCATCTCTGACAAAAGCGAACAACAAGAGTTCCCGTGCACACGTACACACGTTAAAGACCCATTGTCAGTTTCGTTTAGTTTAGTTTAGTTTAGTTTAGTTTAGTTTAGCTTAGCTTAGCTTAGCTTAGCTTAGCTTAGCTTAGCTTAGCTTAGCTTAGTTTAGTTTAGTTTAGTTTAGTTTAGTTTAGTTTAGTTTAGTTTAGTTTAGTTTAGTTTAGTTTAGTTTAGTTTAGTTTAGTCGACAGGTCACCCTCATTGCACATCAAAAAGTAAAAGTAGTAAAGTATCCCCGTCGCGCCAAGTGGCATATAGGGAATATCCTATTTCAACAGAAAGAAAGGTAATAAAAAGTAACACACGTTGAAGCAAGTATCATAAATTGTTTCTATTTAGATGTAGATAGAGCTAGTTGTGAATCCCTCTCTCCGCCAGGCTAGGTAATCACCTACATCACTCAATCGTCACGGTTGGTACAAGTGCAGTTTAGTGAAATTTTAGTGTCCAATATAACATTTCTTCTTACACGATGTCATTACCTGTTCTTTTATTTCCTTTAATTAGTTAAAGTTAGTTGGTTTTTCAAATTAGTTGGTGTTAGTGACCATAAATTTTACAGACCTTCGGCACATGGTTTATGGGGTAATGTGGTCGGTATTACGCCCATACCGCTTTACTTTCCCAGAAAAAAAATCCGGTACCCATTAAAGGCTGGGTGATCGGAAGCCGTCGGTTGGGATCGAACCCTACCTCTTGTCCTTTGTAGTCCAGTTCACTAACAACTGAGCTATCGCGGCTCCCTCATTGCACATCAAACAAGTCTATAAATGCTCGGATCTCCTCAGAAGAATGTCCTCAACCACTGTCAGTTAAACAAACATCGACAAGATCAGATCAAGTATGGTAGCTGCCCGGACAAAAATTATCGACAGATAAAAGTCGATCAAACTTCCCCCTTCCGTTTTCAAGGTCTTTGTCGGTGCTACGAAATTCATGCATGTGATGCTGAAATAATATTCAGTGCTGTAACTAGCGATGGTCGTGGTGCTGCACACGGATGGAGGGAGGGCAGGATTTGGACATAAGCTAAATAAGCTAAAGCTTAGGACCACACACTCCGAGGGGCCTGAACAAATGTTCAGAATTTGCTTTTGAGGCTACGCTTTATTTATTTTTTGTTGTTGTTCAACTGAGACCTGATGTTAATTTTTCTAACGTAAAGGGGGGGAAGAGGTGTGTTTCCAAGTTTAATTTACAGGTTAGGACCTCACCAACGCCACCTATAACTCTCAAGCCTGCCTGCTGAGGGGTAACCTAAACCATGTGGCCTTTTCGGAAATGGGAGCAGAGGTGGTTGTGGTTAAAATTAACTCAGCCGTCTATAGCTCGCAGGGCTCATGACGTCACAAGCATTGGGAAGTTTTCGGGAAAACACAATCAGCCCTTCGGCTTGAGAGATATAGGTGGCGATGACCTCACCAAGTCTAAATCCGACGCTGTGCGGAGGTGATTCGAGCACTATGGAGTTATCCAATGTGAAGTAGAAACGGATCTGTTGACTAAACTAAACTACCAAAAATATTAGGTGACAGAACAACGTATAAGGTAGTGCTCTCAAAGACAATGTGCCCCAGGTTACACTTACTAAGTCAGGCGGCATAACTATAGGTAAGAAACATTCACAGATTGACAGTTCTTCCATTTTTTCTTATCTCCTGCGTTCGTTTAACAACTTATCTTTGTTATTCGTCCTTAAAAGGGCGTTAAGTGGGTATGTGTTGTGTTGTAGTTGACAACAACATGCGATAAATATGCTCCTTTCGCTCCAATACATCCGACTTCGGTACATCAAATTTTGGTACCATATTCCCTTACCTCTTCGATCCATTGTTGTGTGACCAGATTGGCTAGTCTGTTTCCAGAAGAAATAAAGAAATAACTTGATTAGTTATGGTTTGCTGACCAATACACGATCAGTCAGTATACGTCAACAATTGTAAAGAATAAAGAAAAAAATTTCGGAGAATTTATTCATAAAAAAAAAAAGTAAAGTACCCTCGTCACGCCAAGTGGCGTATAGGGAATATGGTGTTAGTGACCATACATTTTACAGACCTTCAGCACATGATTTTTGAGGTAATGTGGTCGGTATTACGCCCGTGCCGCTTTACTTTCCCAGAAAAAATCCTGTACCCATTAAAGGCTGGGTGAACCTGGAAGCCGTCGGTTGGGATCGAACCCTACCTCTTGTCCTTTGAAGTCCAGTTCACTAACCACTGAGCTATCGCGGCTCCCCAACTTTACTCATAGAGAAAGTTAATGTTTGTTGTTGCGAAAACAGGCAAACGTTCCAGAAGAAAGAACAGTAGTTTGTTTCTTTATTTTCATTAAGTTGTGGTCTCATTAGCCTAGTTGAGGAAAACAACCCGACTGGACTACCGACGTTCGGACAACCCGACTGGACTACCGACGTTCGGACAACCCGTGTTCGATTCCCGCTGGAAGCAGTGTGAGTTGTACTCGTGGTTGGAAAAAAAATACCCCCGCGGTCGACCCAGCCGCTGGCAGAAATGTGTACCAGGGTATAGTACTCTGGGAAAGTGAGGAATGCCGCCTCGCATCGTGAGTTTCAATGCTTGAAGCGACACTATCCAGAAGTCTTCGAATACTTCAGGATAGGCGGCCGACCACATATGGGTGAAAACTCGTATGACAAGACACCGATTCAAGTCTCGTACTTTACCGTTAGGAGTCGCGTTAGCTCTGTGGTTAATTAACTGGACTACAAATACAAGGAGTAGGGTTCGATCCAAACCGACGGCTTCCGGGTTCACTCAGCCTTTGATGGGTACTGGATTTTTTCTGGGAAAGTAAAGCGGCACGGGCGTAATACCAACCACATTACCCCAAAAATCATGTGCCGAAGGTATGTAAAATGTATGGTCACTAACACCATATTCCCTATACGCCACTTGGCGTGACGGGGGTACTTTACTTTTTACTTACTTTACCTTTACCTTTCATTGTGTTGTTCGTGTGTGTCTTCCAGACCCTGTTCCACCTCTCCACGGTGCCTCCAGTAATAGACTAACTTTTCTAGTCTGGCCAAGCGAGCAGGGATCAAAGAGGGAAGACAACCCGGTACTCAAAAATGTCGTGATGAAGTCGGATGTGTTGGGCCGAAAGGAGCAAATATAACAGTTGTACTGCAAACTTAAAACACAACGCAGACACGTCCACTTAACGTCCTTTTAAGGACGGATGACGAAGAGGAATTCTACAGTCTACGAATACTCTAGAATACTTTAGTCATCGGGCGAACGCAAGCAAACAATGGTTAAAGGGCTAAAACTAAGAATAGCAAAATGTTACATCTTCTTAATATTCCTGTATGGTGCAGAAACATGGACATTAGACAAGAAAATAGAACAGAATATTGAAGCCTTTGAGATGTGGATTTATAGAAGAATATGTAGAATTGGATGGAAAGAAAATAGAACAAACGATGAAGTTTTAAAACAACTAAAAATGAAAATAGAACTACTAAAAACAATTAGAACAAGACAAATGAAATTTTTGGGGCATGTTAAAAGACACAACAGCCTAATAAAAGTAATCTTGAAGGGGAAGATGCAAGGTAAAAGAAGCAGAGGTAGACCAAAACTAACATGGACTAGTAACATCAAAAGATGGACAAGTCAACCTATGACAATCCGCACTATCAAAGCAAGAGAAAGAGTGGAATGGCGCTCCATGGTAGCCAGCCTTCGATGCGGAGACAGCACTCGATGATGACGAATGGTTAAAAGTTGAATATTGCATCCCCACAATTCTCAAAGATTTGCCAATCTTTTGTCTTTTTATTACGAGCATTAACTACTAACATATCATTCAAACATAAATTACAGCTGATGGCTTGCGCCAGGAATGGTGAACCAGAACCATCCAGACCCTGCTCCATCTCTCCGTAGTGCCTCTAGTAACAGACTAACCTATCTAGTCTGGCCAAGCGAGTAGGGATCGAAGAGGGAAGACAACCCGGTACTCAAAAATGTCGTGCTGAAGTCAGATGTATTGGGCCGAAAGACGCAAATATCACAGTTATACTGTAAACCACAACACAACGCAGACACGCCTACTTAACGTCCTTTTAAGGGCGGATGATGACGAGGTACACGCCTTAAGTCATCGGGCGATGGTAAAACCAGCAATGGTATTATGTGTCGTAAAGATTCTTCCCCCCCCCCCCCCCACAGATTGAAACCTTTTCCATGAAATATGAGATAGAAGAATGAGTGGAATAGGTTCAGGTCACTTCCATTCATGAACGCTGCTACATTTCCAGGTTGGTACTAAAATGTCACTTTAAGATGACAGTAAACAGCCGTGACAGAGATAGCGAGAGAGAGAGAGAGATGGGGGGGGGAAGGGGAGGAGGGATACTGACATAGAGAGGAGGGCAGTGACAGAAAAAAAGAAGAGGGCAGTGACTGTAAGAAAGAGCAAAAGAGTAATATAAACAAGCACCTTTTGAGTCTCAACAACGAATCTCAACAATGAAGTAGACAAAACACACTAATGACATGATGTTGAAGAGGTGAATGTCTTAACAACAGCAGACATGGCTGCACATATTAATGATGAGTGTTTAACTAAATGAAAGAAAAACTTAAAAAATCTTCTAAAATACACACGGACATACCGTAAGTGTGAAGTGGTTTATCCTCCCTCGATTCATTTCATGTTTAAGTGATTGGACCAGCATTCTACCCTAACTGTTATTATTTCCCACTTTAATAGGCAAGCATTAAATCAGCTGCACATTTAAAAGCTGAGTCAAATTAAGCGTGATTGTCAGGAATCGAACCAATAACTCTGTCGGTTGCAAAGCCTATGTCTAAGCGCTTTGCTATTTCCGAAGGGAAGAGTTAAACGGGCGAATTTATGAAACGTGGTCTATCATGAGATGGGGTGATGGTGGAGTCTTTGTTTGTACAGCGATGTTGATAGTGATTCAACGTGTATGTTACAGGAGCGACGAATGTTGATAGTGATTCAACTTGTATGTTACAGGAGCGGCGAATGTTGATAATGATTCAACTTGTATGTTACAGGAGCGGCGAATGTTGATAATGATTCAACTTGTATGTTACAGGAGTGGCGAATGCTGATAGTGATTCAACTTATATGTTACAGGAGCGGCGAATGTTGATAGTGATTCAACGTGTATGTTACAGGAGTGGCGAATGCTGATAGTGTTTCAACGTTTATGTTACAGGAGCGACGAATGTTGATAGTGATTCAACGTGTATGTTACAGGAGCGACGAATATTGATAGTGATTTAACGTGTATGTTACAGGAGCGACGAATATTGATAGTGATTCAACTTGTATGTTACAGGAGCGGCGAATGTTGATAGTGATTCAACATGTATGTTACAGGAGTGGCGAATGTTGATAGTGATTCAACGTGTATGTTACAGGAGTGGCGAATGCTGATAGTGTTTCAACGTTTATGTTACAGGAGCGACGAATGTTGATAGTGATTCAACTTGTATGTTACAGGAATGACGAATATTGATAGTGATTCAACGTTTATGTTACAGGAGTGGCGAATGCTGATAGTGTTTCAACGTTTATGTTACAGGAGCGACGAATGTTGATAGTGATTCAACGTGTATGTTACAGGAGCGACGAATATTGATAGTGATTTAACGTGTATGTTACAGGAGCGACGAATATTGATAGTGATTCAACTTGTATGTTACAGGAGCGGCGAATGTTGATAGTGATTCAACGTGTGTGTTACAGGAGCGGCGAATATTGATAGTGATTCAACGTTTATGTTACAGGAGCGACGAATGTTGATAGTGATTCAACGTGTATGTTACATGTATGTTTGTGAAATATTGCGGCATGCACATTTGAAGGTAGAAGAAGTAAAAGTGGTGAGAGAGATGGGGAGATGAAGAAATTAGAGAGAAGGAAGAAGAGAGAAAACGGAAAGCAGAGAGAAGAGACATTAGAGAGAGAGGGATGAAAGCGAGATTCTATAATGGGTAGGAGATGAGAGAGCGAGAGAAAAAGAGAAAGAGAGAGACAAAAAGATTGAGAGAGAGAGAGAGAACAGGAAAATGAACATTATATATATATATATGGAGGAATAAAGATTAAGAGAGAGGAGGGAGAGAGAGAACAGGCGAAATTAAAATTATACATATGGAGAAATAAAGATTGAGAGAGATAGAGAGAGAGATGAGAATAGGCGATATTAACATTATACATATAGAGAAATAAAGTTTGAGAGAGAGAGAGAGAGAGGGAGGGGGGAGAGAGAGAGATAACAATCGAAATTATCATGATGCTTATGGAGAAATAAAGTTTGAGAGCGAGAGAGAGTGGGAGAGAGAGAGAGAGAGATAACAATCGAAATTATCATGATGCTTATGGAGAAATAAAGTTTGAGAGAGAGAGAGGGGGGAGAGAGAGATAACAGGCGAAATTATCATGATGCTTATGGAGAAATAAGATTGAGATGTTGATGAATAGTTATCTGACAGTTATTGTTAGTCCATGGAAGCCACAAACAAAATAAACAGCCAAGAACAATTGAAGAGGTGCCTTCAAGAAGGTATAAACAGAGAGAAAGGAAGTAAACGATGGGGTGCTTGGATAGGTCAGGTGTTCAGAAGAGTGTGCCCGAGCGGGAAGGTGAAGGAGGGGCAGACCGAGGGCAGCCTGGCAGAGCACAGAGGAAACAAGAGGTGAATTGTTCGGCTGTACCCAGAGAACTTTGAAAGTTAGTAAGTTGTGGCATAAAATGGAGGAGTGGCAAGCAAAAAGTAATTTTAATATGAAAGATATACTGACGTCAAAGCAAATAACACCAACTAAAACTACGAATGTAAGATTATATATTAAGGAAGTATTCTATTTTAAGTAAGGATTATATATAAGGAAGTTTACAGGAGTGCACAAATTATAAGGGAATTATGCTACTATCAGTGCCAGGAAAATATTAAGCAGAATCATTCTGGAGAGACTAAAAGAGGCCATAGAGAAACATTTGAGAGATGAACAAGCAGGTTTTAGGAAGAACAGATCATGTGCTGATCAAATAACTACTCTACGTATAATAGTTGAACAAAGTTTAGAACTAAAATCCCCACTTTATGTTGGATTCATAGATTACGAAAAGGCATTTGATAGTTTAGACAGAAGAATGCTTTGGAAGTTGCTGAGTCATTACGGAATTCCCATAAAGTTTATTAACCTGATAAAAACAATGTATGAAGGAGCGAAATGTAGTGTGGTGCATGAAGGACAGATTACAGAAGCATTTGAAATAAGAACAGGAGTAAGACAGGGATGCCATTCTGTCTCCATTTCTCTTTCTACTGGCCATAGATTGGATTATGAAAATAACTTAAAACAACAGAAATGGGATCCAGTGGTCACTGACCAAGCAACTTGATGATTTAGACTTTGCTGATGACATAGCTCTACTATCACACAGCCATCAACAGATGCAGGATAAAATGAGCATACTTGATGAGAGATCGCAACAGCTGGGACTGAAGATTATTAGAGATAAGACCAACATTATGAGAATTAATACAGTTGGCAATAACCAAATAAAACTAGGAGAAATACCTCTACTAGACGTACAATCTTACATATATCTGGGCAGTAATATAGATAAAGAGGGAGGAACAGAAAACGATACCAAAATAAGGATATCAAAAGCAAGAGGAGGAGCTTTCATTGCACTGGGAAACATATGGAAATCCAAAGAAATTAGGTTAAATATAAAAATAAAAATTTTGAGCTCAAATGTTAAGTCGGTCCTATTATATGGCTGTGAAACATGGAGAACAACAAAATTGACAATCACGAAGATACAGACTTTCATTAATGGATGCTTTCGCAAGATAAAAGGATGGAAATGGCAGGACAAAATCACTAACATAGAATTATGGAAATGTACCAGTCAAATACCAGTGGATAAAGAGATACAGCAAAGACGATGGCGCTGGATAGGACACACACTACGGAAGCCAACTGAGAGTACTACACAACAGGCCCTTTTTTGGAATCCCCAGGGGAAAAGACAAAAAGGAAGTCCAAGGAATTCTTGGAGAAGACAGACAGAAGCAGAGATGAAGATGATGGGGAAGACATGGAATGATCTTAAAAGAATTGCAAAAAAACAGAACGACTTGGAAAGTGTTTGTTGAAGACCTATGCTCCACTGGGAGCTAAAAGGTAGAAGAAGAGAACGAAGAAGAAGAGTGTTCTTCGCTTGACGGGCTTAATACCGACCACATTAGCCCAAAAATCATGTGCCGAAGGTCTGTAAAATGTATGGTCACTAACAACATATTCCTTATACGCCACTTGACGTGACGGGGGCACTTTACTTATATATATATATTCAACATTGCTGCATGGCGCAAAACATGGGCAGAAAATAAGAAGATAGAACAGAAAAACGAAGTCTTTTAAATGTGGAGTGATAAATAGAGAGAACTGAGAGAGCGAGGGAAAGGGACAGAAAGAGGAAGAAGAAGAAGAAAGGGAGACAATGGAAATAGAAAATTAAATAGAGAATATAGCGAAAGAAAAAGCGAGGAAGAAAAGAAAGAAAGAATAAAAGGTAAAACAAGCAAGAGAGTGCCTTGGTGCTGCAGACACAAATGGAGTGAAAGAAGCAGAGACAGAATTGTCTATACAGCGTTCAGCATAAACTTTCATTAAATTTTGTAAACAACAAAAGCAGACAATCAATAAACTAAACCGCAGTTAAATTGTTTATACAACATAGAAATTCAATCTCTGCCAAAACAGCAGTGATCTAGGTACGGTAGACCCAAGGCAATGAACAGGCTGCGAGCCAAAAGTCAAGATTTTACGTGGGGTCACAGATGTTGAACCAACACGTTTTAACGCGGTCACAAAGTTCACGTCCCTTTTGACCTCCAGTGGCGTCACACGGCAGATTAAAATTCCGGCGAGGACTTACCGACTACCGTGAGACCAAGTGTACCACGTTTGTGCGCATGCGTGTGCACGCGCACGTGTTGATATGCGTAGTAACTACTTAACGTGCAAGAACATTCCCGATATAAGAGGAGGGGCAAGCGAGGGCGTTTATACTTTCTCCTCTCTTGGTCTATGTATTTTTTTTAAACTATCTTTACGACATGTTTTAATTGCTGGGGTCTGTGGGGAGAACTTATATGACCGGAGAATACAGGCCGCTTGTCAAGCGCTGTCAACGCGAGGAGCTCGGATCTGAGATTTTATTTCATTTCCCGATAACGCTGTATGAACGTCGTCTTTCTCCTCTTCTTCTTCTTTCCTACCCCATTTGCCTTTCAGCGTCGAGGAGAGATATAATTTGTGGTCTTTTGCTCTTCTGTTCGCCTCTGCTGCTGTTATGTTTCCTAGAGCTTCTAAAATTCCGTGAATCAATTTTTTTTTCATGATCGACCCTTATTTCTGGTGTTCTTGCAACGTTTATTGAAAGCTCTTTGTGTTGTGATCTTTCTGCCTTGTCCCATGGCCAAACCATTTTATCTGTTGTTACTTTATATATTCTATGGCGGGGGTTATTCCTAGCTTCTTTTTTTCCCGGAAAGGCATGAGTTCGGTCGTTATTCAAATACGCCTATTATTTTGTGTTGAGTTTAGGGACTGGTATGTTTACAATGCACAAATAAAAGAACATAAAACACAAGGAATAATAGACAGCGCGAAGAAGGATTGAATCTGCACTCCTCGACCCTTCGCTTGGCCACAAGAGACCTGCATTTCAGCACACTGCAAGCTAAGCAACTTAAAATGTTGCTATCCTTCTGCTATTTATTTCACGTGTGTCTCATTACGTGACTATAGCATAAGGTTACGACAACAACTCATGAATACACTGTCTGTCTGTATTTACTATTAAGACAAGCATAGCCACAGGCTGAAATACTTGTAGACACGAAAAAACAGGACAACACAGAACGAATAGTAGTTTCCAGCTGTTTAGACTTACGACGAGTAATAATAAATAAATATTTTTATGAATGGAATCTTCCGAAACGACAAACATATTTTTATTAGAAGTAAAGGCACCAAGATTTTAGTCCATTCAGTAGCTGACCACGCTCTGGAACACAGGGAAGTGACCCTTTTTTATTTCCTTTATGGAGTATCTAGCATATTATCGCCATGTAGTTAGATTTGTGTACATATCCTTATATATATTTTGGGTTGTTGTTTGTTGTTCCAGCTGAAGGCTAACTTAGCCGAAACGTCGACTTTTGTTTTGTCCATTACCACGTAAAGCTGTCACCATACCACTTTTTTCTTCTTTTTTTTTTTTTTAGAATTGCTATAAACATACTTTTTTCCCTAATTTACTTGTTGGTCTGTCGCCTCCGAAGTTTCTATTCGTGATAATACCTCTCGAGGCTGAAAACCCGATGAGGAAGGCGAAAAGATGAAGAACAACAACAACAACAAGAAGACGATACATGTACTATTCTTTTATTATTATTATTTAAAATATTATCTCTTTCAACTCCCTGTGGAATATTGTCTCCAACAAACACTTTCCAAGCCATTTTATTTCTTGTCATTCTTTTAAGATCATTCCATGTCTCCCCATCATTTTCATTTCTACTTCCACTTGTCTACTCCAAGAATATTTTAGTCTTCCTCTGTCTCGTCTCTTGTGGATTCTAAAAATGACATGCCGTGCAATAATGGGAATTAGATCAGGAGTAAGACAGGGGTGTGTACTATCTCTTCTTTGTTTTTAAAATTACATACATGGATTATATTTGCACGTTAGCCAACCCATCAGAGACAGGGGTTAAGGCAAAGAAATGCAAATGAATGCATAAAAATGCGAAGCTGCAGTAAAACTAAATGTAAGAATGAATTTTAAAAAATAAAAAAATTGAAAAAATGGTATGGTTAAAGCTTTATGTGATTGGTAGGCGACACAAGATTTGAAAAACCTTTCGGCTCAACAGGCATTCAGCAGGAACAAATAAACAACACGCACACACAGATATGTAAGTAAATAAATGTAGGATTGTAGATTTGAGATATGTAGATTTATGTAGGATTAGTTTTATGTACTTACATATCTGTGTGTGTGTGTGTGTTGTTTGTTACTGTTGAAGGCCTATTGAGCAGAAACGTCGTTCAAATCTGTGACGTCTACCGATCACGTAAAGCTTTTACCATACCATTTTTTCTTATTTTTTTTTTCAATTCTCTCCCCCCCCACCCCCCACATCAGAGACAGATGATCAATGAGTTACTATTCGCATATAATCAGCCACTAATACATGGAGAAATAGAGACCTACAAGAAAACCTAAATAGACTCAACAGCACTGGTACAAAATACGACATAAAAACAGTGGCGTATACTGGTTTTGGGGTCTGGGCTACAGCTTATATAAGAAACAAAGACATACATTATATTCAGTGGGCTAACATGAAGTAATATTTGCTAATGACATCACTACATTTTAAATTACCTACTTATTTATATAAAGGATTAGCCGCTTTGAAGGTCATGGCATCTGCCAACATCGAGCAGAGGCTACTTACTCTTCTATTCCAGGGATTAGTCCTCGCACCAATCGAGTATGCCCTGGCAATTCTTACTGTCAGTACGACTCAAATTGACAGGCTGGAGAAAATACAAAATGAAGCCATGCGCATTATCTTGGGATGTACAAGGGACACTCCCTGTGTAGCAATGAGGTATCTTCTTCACTTTCCAACCATGGATGACAGAATCAAGATCTGGAGAGCACGAGCATACCTGAAGATTAGTACAGATAAAGAGCGTCCATTGCACCACGTGCTCAAAACAGGAAAAGGTGCCAGGCTAAAAAAGGCAAATCATGGGTCGGCCGAGCAGAAGTTGTCATCAAACAGGTCTGTGGGCGTACCAATATCAGCGTTGGGGAGGAGTAGATACCGGTGCCTACGTCATTCAAGGGGACTTACTCGTGTATTGTCACACCCGACAGGAAAAGTAGAGAACAGAACCGGTCGTGGTTAATGCTGAGGTCAACGGTCTCATCTGCGATAACACAGATGAGAAAGATGCAGTCATCTATACAGACGGATCTGTAAGACGACACCAAAGAAGTGCATGGGCATTTACAGCACGCTCGGCAGGCAGAATAGTCAAAGAAGACAGTGGTGCATACGTCATAACCACGAGTTGCATGACAATGGAGGTGATGGCAGTGACCAAGGCATTCAAATGTTTAGAGTCACAAGACTACACCCATGCATGTATACTGAGTGATTCGATGAGCATGATAAAAAAGTGGAGGTAGGCTCTGTACGCATGCAATGGGTAGAGTCATTGCAGAAGTCAAAAATACGTAAAGCCACCTTTGTCTATGTCCCTGGACATACGGGAGTACGGAGAAATGAAAGAGCGGACAGGTTGGCTAGCTGCGCTGTCGTTGAGGACGGTCAACCAATGGATCGGGCGGATATCATCAATTATTGATGTTATCATATGTGCCCTCCGAAATGTGGGAAGAGCACATGACTTCGACAAACACAGATCCACGTCACTTCTTCGGATGATGGAAATGGGAGTTAAGATGGGCACAGCCAGAAATGAGAAGCTTAGTCGCCGTGTAAGAAGACTTATCAACCGACATAGAACTGGAGCCGTTAGTCGCTGGACACTGAGGGAATTTCTGAGGAGGGGATCTGAGCACCTATGGACATGTTCGGAATGCAAAGATGATGACCCGCAAATAACTCAATAACTTATTTATATGTAAACTCTATCCGTCTTGTTTGGGACGAAAATGTCTCGATGACTTTGTCATTGAAAGTACTGTTGGGTTGGTTTCTATGTTTTTAAAGGAATGTTTTCTCAATGGACATTATTGCCAAACCAGAAAAGCGTTCTTGTGTCTGAGTTGAGCGACAATAACATTCTTAAGAGCAGAAAAAGTTCTTTCTACAGATGCTAGATGCGTATAACGTAGTTATACATATGTTAGGAAGTTCCGGTAATCAGACATAGATTCACTTTCACTTTGTGACGCTTCTGATTGGCTAGAGCTAAAAGTAACCCTTGAAACTGCATTAGTATAGAGGTAGTTTTGTCGTATAATTTTGACTGGAATATTTTTTAATGATGAGGTCATTAATTCTAAGTCGGAGAGAAGAGAACTGTACCGCTGCTTATTAGCGGTTGCTATCTTTGTTTCGGTTTCATTCACAAACGTTATAGTGGCCATAGGAAAACCTTGATTTAATAAATGCGAACCAAAGCAAATAAATCATTGGCATACGAAATGTGTAATAGAATATTCGAAAATTTGTAATATAATTATGAAAAAAATATAATAGATTATCATTTCCTTTTGTATTTCGTTAATATGTTCAGGCTATCGGCGGTAGCTGCGGTAGCATAGAGAAAACGCCACTGCATGAAAATCAACATAAAAAAATAGAAGTTATGAATATAACAAAAGTAAAACAGAATATCAATATAACTTTACAAAGCAGACAACTAAAACAAGCAGAGGAATTTAAATATCTAGGAAGTCTAGTGACACATGACAATTCACAAACAGCAGAGATAGACACAAGATGCATCAAAGCCTGTCAATCATTGGACAGCTATCACCACTATTGTCCAACAAGGAAATAACACTAGAAGAAAAACGGGCACTATACAATGTAATCTTCATCTCAACGCTGTGCTACCAATGCCTGTCTGGGATCATTGATGCAAGAACAATAAGAAAAATAACCTCAACTGAGATGAAATGTGTTAGACGAATGACAGAAAACAGTCTGAGAGATAAGATCAGAAATGAAGAACTGAGAAAAAAGTTAGGAATAACCCCCGCCATAGAATATATAAAGAAACAACAGATAAAATAGTTTGGTCACGGGACTGCAGAAAGATCAAAACGCAACGCAGCGTGCCTTCAATAAACGTTGCAAGTACACAATACCCAAGGGTCGACCACGAAAACGATGGATTGACAGAATATTAGAAACGCTAGGAAACAAAATAGCAGCAGGAGGCGAACAAAAGAGCAAAAGACCGCAAATTATGTAAGGAAAGAGGAAGAAGTTTAACACCCTTAGTTGCCTTCTGCAGTATGTTTCATATCCAGCGCCATCATCTTCGCTGTAACTCTTTGTTGTATCCATTGGTATTTGACTTGTATTTTTCCATAATTCTGAGTTAGTGAATTTGACCTGCCTTTTCCATTATTTTATTCTGCACAAGCATCCATTAAGGAAGGTTTGTATCTTCGTTTTGTCAGTTTTGGTTTCTCCATGTTTCACGTTCATACAATTGGACTGACTTAACATTGTAGTTGAACATTTTTATTTTTGTATTTAACCTTATTTCTTTGGATTTCGAGCCCCGATAGCTCAGTGGTTAGTGAACTGGACTAGAAAGGACAAGGGGTAGGGTTCGATCCCAACCGACGGCTTCCGGGTTCACCCAGCCTTAAATGGGTACCTGATTTTTTTCTAGGAAAGTAAAGCAGCACGGGCGTAATACTGACCACATTACCCCAAAAATCATGTGCTGGAGGTCTGTAAAATATAGGGTCACTAACACCATATTTCCCTATACACCACTTGGCGTGACAGGGGTACTTTACTTTTTCTTTAATTCTTTCAATGAAACTATGGCGCCTTTTGCTTTTTATATATCCATAATTCCATATCAATTATTATTATTATTATTATTATTATTATTATTATTAATCTATTATTTTCTACAGCCGCGCCTAACCCCCATCGAGCGTTGTTAAATTACCTGTGTTGCTGTATCCTGTATCATTTATGAAAATGACATATCAACTTGTTTATTTAGTGTCTGGGATGTTTTGACGATTTTTTACTTCAATGAATGGATACAACAGCTCTTTCCGTTGAAACAATAATGGACGCTTTTCTATGACCCCGCTGTGCCGTGCAAACATAAAAACAAACAAAGACTTTTTGTTTGCAAACTCGAAGCGCAGAATATTACCTTTGGCGCCAATTTGAATGTTTTTGGTCTGTTATTATTATTATTATTATTATTATTATTATTATTATTAATCTCTGTTTATCAATTACAACAAATATAATAATAATTTTACAGTTAAGTTCAGTGTATTCTCATCATCACTAAGTGCCGTCTCCGCATCGAAGGTTGGCTACCATGAAGCGCCATTCTACTCTGTTTCTTGCTTGGATGGTGCAGATTGTCATCGGTTGAACTGTCCATCTTTTGATGTTACTCGTTTATGTTAGTCTTGGTCTGCCTCTGCCTCTTTTACCTTGTATTTTCCCTTCCAATATTACTTTTAGTAGGCTGTTGTGTCTTTTAACATGCCCCCAAAATTTCATTTCTCTTGTTCTAATTGTGTTTAGTAGTTCTCTTTTCATTTTTAGTTGTTTTAAAACTTCATCGTTTGTTTTCTTTTCTTTCCTTTTAATTCTACCCATTCTTCTATAGATCCACATTTCAAAGGCTTCAATTTTCTGTTCTGTTTTCTTGTCTAATGTCCATGTTTCTGCACCATATAGGAATATTGAGAAGATGTAACATTTTTCTATTCTTAGTTTTAGCCTTTGTCTTTTTTGTTTTGATGTTAGTATATTTTTTTTCATAGCATTAAAATTACTAACATCTTATTAGAAGAATATATAAAGAACTAGTTACAATTATCTAGTCTATAGTTTTTGCTCGTTATATTTGTTACATTAAGTAGTTGTAGATCTTTAGGATTATCTGCTAGTAATACAGTATCATCAGCATATCATAGGTTAATGATTATTTTTCCATTTATCTAGAGCCTGGCATCTCTGAGATGTTTTTAAAGATTTGCTCAGTGTATAGATTGAACGCATTCGAAAATAAATGTCTAAGGAAAATACTTGGTATAGCGGGGGACGAATTCAAAACAAACGAGGAAATTAGAGAAATCGCCAATCAACCACTAATATCTTCAGTAATAAAGAAAAGACGATGGTCATATGTTGGACATGTGATGAGAAGAGATAATAACCGAATAGCAAAGCAAGCCCTCATATGGGAAACCACAGGTAAGAGGAAAAGAGGAAGACCCAGAGAGACACCGAGAAACACATTGATGATAGAGGCTAGAGCAGCAGGATTCGGCTCCCTCAATGAGATAGAGCTGCTTGCACAGAACAGAGACAAATGGCGAGATTTGATAAAATATCTTTAAAAGAATTGAAAACTGCTAGAACAAAAATTCAGATAAGAGAAGGAGTATCTTGGTCTACGCCCTATGGGCCGGCTACGGCTCGAAAGGTCAATAGAATAGATGGAATGAACAAGCTTGGTGATAGGATGCATCCTTGTCTTACTCCTCTTTTTATGTCCGTGGGTGTAGAGTTCTCCTTGTTATATTTTATTATTGCTGTTTGCTCCCAGTACAAATTACATATTAGTCGTATGTCTGCGTCGTCTAGATTTGTATCCTTTAGGCAGTCTATAAGTTGGTTATGGTGTGTTCTATCGAAAGCTTTGGTGTAGTCTATGAAGCAGGCATACATTAGTTTGTTTACTTCTATGTACTTTTCAATCAATGTTCTCATGCTAAATATGGCTTCTTTTGTGCCACTGTTTTTCCTGAATCCAAATTGTTGCTCATCTAATTCAGTATTGATTTTATTCTGAATCCTTCCTTGTATAACTTTTAGTAAAATTTGTGTTACCTGGCTCATTAAGTTTATTGTTCTAAAATCACTGCATTCAACTGCACCATTCTTTTTAGGCAATGCAATGACAGTTGATGTTTTTAGTTCATTTGGTATGCATCCTCTATGGTATATGTCATTGCATATGTCTGTGATCACTTCAGTGCCAAAGTCTTGTAGTGCCTGTATTATCTCTATCTGTATATTGTCAGGTCCTGCTGCTTTTCCTTTTTTTATTGTTTTTATAGCTATTTCTACTTCAGATTTCAGAATTTTATAGCTGGATGTACATTTTATAAATGGTTTATTGTGTATTTCTAGCTCTATTTAAATCATTTTTTTTCTACAATTGCTACAGTCAAAGAACTACCTATCTATTTATTGTTCTTTCGAGCCGAAGGCGGCACATAGGGAAGACATTCTAGACTCTTGTGTCCGTGGTTATTTTTTCAACTATCAGATCTTGCTAAGGACCCGCATTGTATCTCGCCACATGACTCTTTTCCAGGGCGAGTTGTTTAATCTAGGCGAGGGAATTGGTGCCTGCCGTTGTTGCCTCTCTCTTCAGTGTTCTTTTTAGTGTTTCTCTAGGAGGACTCTTTATCTGTTACCTTCTGGTTTCCATTTGAGTGCTTGCTTTGATATTCTCTTGTTGTCTCTTCTCATCACAACATATGTTCATCTCCTCCTCATGATAATAGTTATGCTATGACAGGAACTTCCACTGCCTTGTGGGTGAGACTTTTTTTTTATTCAAAGGCTAGTGGAGCTAACCGTAAACAAACCGACGAAAGGCAACAGAAAACCACCGTCGTAATTTCTTTGTACAATCATGAATCGCCAGTCTTAACATATGGATGTGAATCATGGACAATAGGACAACAGACAAGGAAATCACTGGAGTCTGTAGAAATGTGGTTTTACAGAAGAATGTTGAGAATACCATGGACTAGTGGCGTATTCTCTATGCTACTGCAGCTACCGCCGGTAGCCTGAATAAATTCACGAAATACAAAAGGAAATGATAATTTATTATATTACAAATTTTCGAATATTCTATTACACATTTCGTAGGCCAATATGATTTATTTGCTTTGATTTGCATTTATTAAAGCAAGGTTTTCCTATGGCCACTATAACGTTTGTGAATGAAAACGAAACAAAGATAGCAACCGCTAATAAGCAGCGGTACAGTTCTCTTCTCTCCGACTTAGAATTAATGACCTCATCATTAAAAAATATTCCAGTCAAAATTATACGACAAAACTACCTCTATACTAATGCGGTTTCAAGGGTTATTTTTAGCTCTAGCCAATCAGAAGCGTCACAAAGTGAAAGTGAAACTATGTCTGATTACCGAAACTTCCTAACATATGTATAACTACGTTATACGCATCTAGCATCTGTAGAAAGAACTTTTTCTGCTCTTAAGAATGTTATTGTCGCTCAACTCAGACACAAGAACGCTTTTCTGGTTTGGCAATAATGTCCATTGAGAAATCATTCCTTCAGAAACTTAGAAACCAACTCAATAGTAATTTCAATGACAAAGTCATCGAGACATTTTCCTCCCAAACAAGACGGATAGAGTTTACATATAAATAAGTAAATAATTTAAAATGTAGTGATGCCATTAGCAAATATTACTTAATGTTAGCCTACTGAATATAATGTATGTCTTTATTTATTATGTCAGCGGTAGCCCAGACCCCAAAACCAGTATACGCCACTGCCATGGACAGCTAAGAAGAGTAATGAAAACGTTCTGAAAGAGGACAAAGCAAAAAGAAAGCTAATTTCCAAAATTACGAAGAAACACTCATTGTTTGGCCATGTAATGAGAAGAGAACAGCTGGAGTATATTGTAACAACTGGGAAAATTGAGGGACGATGAGATAGAGGGAAGCAAACAAAAAAGATACCAGACAGCTTTAAAGAATGGTTTGGCAGAAAGTCAACAACAGAAACGATAAATAACTGTAGAGATCGAAAGTTGTGGAGAGACATGATCACCTACGCCAGCAGGCCCGGTACTTGATGATGATAATGGAAGGTACAGATTTCAAAACATAGTTCCTAAACGAATTAATATTTTTCTTTTAATTCCGTGTTTCAAACTTACACAAAAGTTAATCCAAATACAAAATAAATGTAACATTAGAATAGATATCAAGTCTCCCTATAGTCTCCTCAGATTACAAATCTCACTATATTGTTCATAAAGGATGATGCTGGCATACCACTTTGTCAAAAGATAATGCTGTTGTCAGGATCATTTACACACAGGGGCGAATCTATAGGTGCTACAATATCCCCCCACTTCCCCCCCTCCCCATCTCGAGAAGATTCTCGGAGAATCCTGGCCATCGTGCACGAACTCTGCTGCACAGCCTGGCATCCACGGTGTGGATAGATTATTGGATATATGTTTACTACAAAGGGTTCTTTAACGTGCGCAAGTGCACACGGGGCCTCATGTTTATTGCTGTTTTCAGATAGAACATCGGATCTCACAACACAGGAGATCAAGGGAGGGTAACGTCAGAAAGAACCCCGGATTAATTGTTTTTCTATTTCGTTTTAAATCACCATCGCTTCTGGTATGCTTTGAACCCGAGCCCTTCCGGTGCAAAGGTCGACGCCTACCTCTAGAATGAATACCCACTCCCTCCCCCTTTCTTCCTCCCACCCCAAGATATAGATTTCACAGAAGCAGAACAAAGTAGGGACATTTGTGAGAGTGACTACGATTGATGTGCAAGTATTTGTAAGTCATATTTTGGAGCATACAGCATCATCAAGTACCGTGTCCTGATGGCGTAGGTGACCATGTCTCTGCACAGTTTTATATTTCTAAAGCTATTTATCGCTTTCACTCTCACTCTTCATCTCTCTATCTCTATCACCATCTCTCTCTCTTTCTCTATCTCTCAATTTACCCATCGCTCTATCTCTCACAGTCTCTCTTCAACTCTCCATCTCTTTTTTCATCTCTCAATCTCTCGCTATCTTTCTCTCCATCTCCTACTCCATCTCTCCCCATCTATCACTATCTCTTCATCTCCCTCTCAATCTCCTTTTCCATCTCTCTCTCCACTTCTTTCTCCATCTCTCCATCTCTCTCTCCGCCCTTCTCTTTCTCTCTTTCTTCATCTCTCTCTCCATCTCTTTTCATCTCTCTATTTCTCTCTCTATCTATCTTTCTCTCCATCTCTCTCAATCTCTCTCCATCTCTCTCTCTATCTTTCTCTCCATCTCTCTCAATCTCTCTCCATCTCTCTCTCCATCTTTCCTTCTCTCCCTCCATCTCTCCTTCTCTATCTTTCTCCCTATCTCTCTCCATCTCTCCATATATCTCGATCTCTCTCAATCTCTCTCCATCTCTCTCTCCATCTCTCTCTCCATCTCTCTCTCCATCTCTCTCCATCTCTCTCTCCATCTCTCTCCATTTCTCTTAATATCTCTCCATCTCTCTCTCCATCTTTCCTTCTCTCTCCACCTCTCTCCATTTCTCTCACTGTCTACTCACACTAAATGTAATCTTTACATGGCATTAAATGCCAAAAAATACTCAGAGTGTTTCAATGTGACGGCACTAAGTCCACAGCCATCTATAGTATGAACAAGACCCGCGGACATAAAGGAATCACACAAAACTAGACATTTTCAGCATTGCGAGCAGGTTTGGTTGTGAATAAAATGATGTCAGTCGTCTATAGCTTGCGTAGCTGAAGACATCACAAACTTTAGGTGATTCCAAGATATCAACCCGCAGAACTTAATACAACTATAGATGGCCTATATTCTGGACAATCGGGTATCCTGCGCAGACCAGCCCTCGTTCACTTTTCTTCTGGCCACAGCACTATAGGCAGGGAAGACATTTTTATTTTTATTTCTTATTCTATTTTGAAATTATTTTGTTTTAGATACTTCACTATTAGTTGCTTAGTAGAGCTAATTTTATTTACATACATATCTCTGTGTGTGTTGGCTATTGTTCCTGCTGAAGACCTATTGCTCCGAAACGTCGTTCAAATTTGTGTCGTCTATTAATTACGTAAACCTTTATCCGTACTATTTTTTTCTCTATTTGTTCATTTCTCCAAAACTATCGATGGTTTTGTTAAATCACTCAAAGTGAGGAGTTCAGTGCTTTTCTTGGCTGCTAGCACCTTCCATGACATCATAAGCCATGTAGCAAGATGTTTAAAGCGGAGGGGAATCATTTCAGGGGAAGGGGTTTGTTTTCAACTCTCAGGGGAAAAAAAATTTCACAAATAATCAACGTTTTGGTTCATAATCATCATCATCATCATCATCGTGTGCCTTCTCCGCAACGAAGGTTGTCTACCATGGATCGCCATTCTACTCTGTTTCTTGCTTTGATGGTGCAGGCTGTCATAGATTGACTTGACCATCTTTTGATGTTACTCGTCCATGTTAGTCTTGGTCTGCCTCTGCCTCTTTTACCTTGTATTTTCCCTTCCAATATTACTTTTATTAGGCTGTTGTGTCTTTTAACATATCCCAAAAATTTCATTTGTCTTGTCTTAATTGTATTTAGTAGTTCTCTTTTTATTTTCAGTTGTTTTAAAACTTCATCGTTTGTTATCGTTTCTTTCCATCCAATTCTACCTATTCTTCTATAAATCCACATTTCAAAGGCTTCAATATTCTGTTCTGTTTTCTTGTCTAATGTCCATGTTTCTGCACCATACAGGAATATTGAGAAGACGTAACTCAGTTCATAATAATATTCATTTATTATTATTTGTCTTCTGTTTACGACTGGGCAGGCTGACGAGTGTCGATTAAAGGAGGGTGAGGGGGGGTTTATCGTGCCATCAAAATATTTATGAACGCTCGTTAATTTCCACTTGCTCCTGACTTGCAAACGTAAATAAATTATTCATATTTTACCACTAAGGGGAATTAACACTGTGGAGAAATGAGATAATGAATTTTTCTTTTAAAAAATGTAATGGGAGTTAATCGCATTAACGTGCCAGTCATTATCTGGCAAGGGATAAAACAAATGGAAACACACAAAATATCAAACACGTGAACGCGTAGTTCTGTTTTTTTTTTTTATAGTTTATACTAGATTCCGATTCTAAGGAATGTAAAATAAAGATTAATTAAATCAGTTATGAATGTTGAAGATCAACGAGGATATTCTCAAAGAGGTCAACATAAGAAGGGGGCTCATAAAAGAAAAAAAAAAAAAAAAGCAATCAATAACATTTTCGGGCACATCATGAGAAGAGGAAAGATGAAATACTTGGTTACAACTGGCAAAATACAGGGAAAAAGAGATCGCGGACGACAAAAGGGATAAGACACTAGATAGTTTGGTCTCGTGGGACGATAAACAGTTAGCATCAGAAGTGATCACATGCACTGTGGGCAGAGAGTTGTGAATAGATATAATCGCCTATGCAAACCGGTATGGCACATGGTGCTGTTGAATGTTAAAGAAAAAAACTCACTTTATTTACAATTACTTTATTTGCATTATCTTTTACAAGTATGTTCATTATTATCATCATCATCAAGTACCGGACCTGCTGGCGTAGGTGATCATGTCTCTCCACAACTTTCGATCTCGACAGTTAGTTATCATTTATGTTCTTGACCTTCTGCCAAGCAATTCTCTTAAGCTGTCTGGTATTTTTTCTCTTTGCTTCCCTCTAACTCATCGTCCCTCAATTTTCCCAGTTGTTACAATATATTCCAGTTGTTGTCTTCTCATTACATGGTAAAACTATGTTGATAGTTTCTTCCTAATATTGGAAATTAGCTCTCTTTTTGCTTTGACCTCTCTCAGAACATTTTCATTACTCTTCTTAGCTGTCCATGGTATTCTCAACATTCTCCTGTAAAACCACATTTCTACAGACTCCAGTGATTTTCTTGTGTGTTGTCCTGTTCTCCATGATTCACATCCATATGTTAAGACTGGTTCTATATAACATTTAAGAACTCTTTTTCTTGTTTCTATTGTCAAAAATGGATTGCATAGTATTTTCCTCATTTTTTGGAAAGCTGCTTTTGCCTGAGCCATTCTGCATCTCACCTCTTTTGTATATCTGAGGTTAACAAAGTTCCCAAATATTTAAATTCATTTACCTGTTTTAATATTGTTCCACTTGTCTTTATTTTGCACAGAGGCGATGTTTTTGTCTTTGTTGTTATCATTACTTCTGTCTTTTTGCTATTAAGGCTGAGTCCTTTATTTTTGCTTTCTTTCACTATAATGTCCAACATTTTTTGTAACTCATTTTCACTCTTAGCGATTAATACTGTATCATCAGCATACCTTAGTTTATTTAATATTATTATGTTCATTATAATTTTTTTAAAAGTTTCCTTGATTAAACTTATCAATTAAAATCACTGAAACATTAACTTTCATTCCTCTGGCAGATCTTCTCCATCTTTACTGACAGAGCTAATGAGTTAGGTGCTCTGCGCACACCGTGAGCTGTACGTTTCACCCATTTTGATCGTGTTTTGATATTCTGATTGCTTACGATGAATGATGATATAGTATGGCAGGGAACAGTTGGCTGTATTCACTTTCTGTGAGGTTTTGCCTTATGTATTTTGGCGTTTGCTGAGACTGCTATGATGGGGACAACAGCTACCTTTCTTTGTTTGGGAGATGAGACAGTAATTCGGATGATTCCACTGGCACGGCGGTTGAACAATTATGGATTTTAAATCGTTTGCAGCGATACCGTGGCATGCCATAACCATAACCATAATCTTCTTCGTTATCGTTCGCATTGAAACGACCACGTTGATGATTTTGACGAAGGGTGCAGTCAGTTCAAGAACTGCAACCTCTCTATAATGGTTTCTTGTAGAAATAGATTGGTTTACTGTCGCGAGCTACTTATGTCATTACTCAGTTATGTAGATCTGCAACAGATGTTCGCTCTGGGCCACATCCCTTCATTCAGCTCACGGTCGTCAGGAATTTCAAATATTGATTGTTGTTTGATTGAAACAGGTCATGCGTGGGGCTAATTTATTTAGATATCCCACACATACAGATACACACAGACATATGCAGACACACTCGCATATGCTTGGAGGCATACATACAGAAACACGCATACACACTCATACTAACACACACAGACACACGCACAAAGAAACACATAGACAGACACAGAAACACCCACAAATACACATATATACATACACACAGAGATATACACACAGACACAGAGGTACATTCAAACAGACACAAACACATATATACACGCATATATATATATATATATATATATATATATATATATATATATATATATATATATAAAATCTAAGGTATGCTGATGATACAGTATTAATCGCTAAGAGTGAAAATGAGTTACAAGAAATGTTGGACATTATAGTGAAAGAAAGCAAAAATAAAGGACTCAGCATTAATAGCAAAAAGACAGAGGTAATGGTAACAACAAAGAAAAAGACATCACCTCAGTGCAAAATAAAGACATGTGGAACAATATTAAAACAGGTAAATGAATTTAAATATTTGGGAACTTTGTTAACCTCAGACAGAAGATGTACAAAAGAGGTGAGATGCAGAATGGCTCAGGCTAAAGCAGCTTTCCAAAAAATGAGGAATATACTATGCAATCCATTTTTGAAAATAGAAACAAGAAAAAGAATTCTTAAATGTTATGTAGAGCCAGCCTTAACATATGGATGCGAATCATGGACAATAGGACAACAGACAAGAAAATCACTGGAGTCTGTAGAAATGTGGTTTTACAGAAGAATGTTAAGAGTACCATGGACAGCTAAGAAGAGTAATGAAGATGTTCTGAGAGAGGTCAAAGCAAAAAGAGAGCTAATTTCCAATATTAGGAAGAAACAATCATCATTTTTTGGTCATGTCAAGAGAAGAGAACAACTGGAATATATTGCAACAACTGGAAAAATTGAGGGACGAAGAGATAGAGGGAAGCAATGGGGAAAAAATAACAGAAAGCTTAAGAGAATTGCTTGGCAGAAGGTCAACAACAGAAATGATAAATATCTGCCGAGATCGAAAGTTGTGGAGAGACATGATCACCTACGCCAGTTGGCCAGGTACTTGGTGATGATATATATATACACACACAGATACTGAGACATAAAGACAAACAGAGACACACACAGACTCCCAGCACACACAAATATATATATATATACACTATATATATATATATATTTACTTATATATATATATATATATATATATATATATATATATATATATATATATATATATATATATATACATTAGCTACTCAAAAACATCATTTCTTCCCTCTCCATAGTTCCTACTTTCTTCATTACTTTCAAGCCACATATCTCATTGTTCGAAGTTAGACCATTGGCTCAAGCCACATATCTCATTTTTCTTATTTAGACCATTGATTCAAGCCACATATCTCATTGTTAAAGTTAGACCAATGACTCAAGTCACATATCTCATTGTTCTAAGTTAGACCATTGGCTCAAGCCACATATCTCATTGTTCTAAGTTAGACCATTGGCTCAAGCCACATATCTCATTGTTCTTATTTAGACCATTGACTCAAGCCACATATCTCATTGTTCTAAGTTAGACCATTGACTCAAGTCACATATCTCATTGTTCTAAGTTAGACCATTGACTCAAGTCACATATCTCATTGTTCTAAGTTAGACCATTGACTCAAGTCACATATCCCATTGTTCTAATTTAGACCATTGACTCAAGCCTCATATCTCATTGTTCTAAGTTAGACCATTGACTCAAGTCACATATCTCATTGTTCTAAGTTAGACCATTGGCTCAAGCCACATATCTCAGTGTTCTAAGTTAGACCATTGACTCAAGCCACATATCTCATTGTTCTAATTTAGACCATTGGCTCAAGCCCCACATCTCATTGTTCTAAGTTAGACCATTGGCTCAAGTCACATATCTCATTGTTCTAAGTTAGACCATTGACTCAAGTCACATATCCCATTGTTCTAATTTAGACCATTGACTCAAGCCTCATATCTCATTGTTCTAAGTTAGACCATTGACTCAAGTCACATATCTCATTGTTCTAAGTTAGACCATTGGCTCAAGCCACATATCTCAGTGTTCTAAGTTAGACCATTGACTCAAGCCACATATCTCATTGTTCTAATTTAGACCATTGGCTCAAGCCCCACATCTCATTGTTCTAAGTTAGACCATTGGCTCAAGCCACATATCTCATTGTTCTAAGTTAGACCATTGACTCAAGCCACATATCTCATTGTTCTAAGTTAGACCATTGGCTCAAGCTACATATCTTATTGTTCTAGGTTAGACCATTGGCTCAAGCCACATATCTTATTGTTCTAGGTTAGACCATTGACTTAAGCCACATTTCTCATTGTTCTAAGTTAGACCATTGACTCAAGCCACATATCGTATTGTTCTCATTTAGACCATTGGCTCAAGCCACATATCTCATTGTTCTAGGTTAGACCATTGGCTCAAGCCACATATCTCATTGTTCTAATTTAGACCATTGACTCAAGCCACATATCTCATTGTTCTAAGTTAGACCATTGGCTCAAGCCACATATCTCATTGTTCTTATTTAGACCATTGACTCAAGCCACATATCTCATTGTTCTAAGTTAGACCATTGACTCAAGTCACATATCTCATTGTTCTAAGTTAGACCATTGACTCAAGTCACATATCTCATTGTTCTAAGTTAGACCATTGACTCAAGTCACATATCCCATTGTTCTAATTTAGACCATTGACTCAAGCCTCATATCTCATTGTTCTAAGTTAGACCATTGACTCAAGTCACATATCTCATTGTTCTAAGTTAGACCATTGGCTCAAGCCACATATCTCAGTGTTCTAAGTTAGACCATTGACTCAAGCCACATATCTCATTGTTCTAATTTAGACCATTGGCTCAAGCCACATATCTCATTGTTCTAAGTTAGACCATTGACTCAAGCCACATATCTCATTGTTCTAAGTTAGACCATTGGCTCAAGCCACATATCTTATTGTTCTAGGTTAGACCATTGGCTCAAGCCACATATCTTATTGTTCTAGGTTAGACCATTGACTTAAGCCACATATCTCATTGTTCTAAGTTAGACCATTGACTCAAGCCACATATCGTATTGTTCTAATTTAGACCATTGGCTCAAGCCACATATCTCATTGTTCTAGGTTAGACCATTGGCTCAAGCCACATATCTCATTGTTCTAATTTAGACCATTGACTCAAGCCACATATCTCATTGTTCTAAGTTAGACCATTGGCTCAAGCCACATATCATATTTGTTCCAGCAGAAATAAAAGTAGTGAAAATAGAATGCAGCTTATTCAAAACCAGCAAAATAACAAAAAGGTCGCAGAAACATATGAAGCTGCGAATAATAAAAAAAAAAAATACTGAAAGGAAAACTATCATGTGGTCGAAGTAAAAATTTTTTTTTTAAATCAGTAAAAGAACAAAATAGAAATATACAACGTACCAGTTAAAAGCAAATAAAAAACATGACTAAATTAAGTACAGACTAGCAAAAAGAAACTTAAAAAGTGTAATCAAAACATAGTCATGAAAAGAATATGGAGTAACGCCAAAAGTTATCTGTAAAAAAGCGAATTGGAATTTCTACGAAGGAGGTCAAAAGCGCGAGGAACGAAACAAGAAAAAGACACATGCTTACTCACAAATCGTAAATGATGAAAACAGGAAAGGGGTCAGTGAATACAGACTGGTACTAGAAAAATAGAGACAGAACTTTATCCAATGATGGCTCAATTTGCTGTTTTCTATAATCTGAAGTATATTACATCTTGAGATCTTACCATCACAGTATTTGCACAAACGTGTGTTCTGTTATTTAATCATATCCGTGCACTTGACGGCGGTTGGAAAGGAGCCAGAACTGTACTTCACAGAACTGTACTTCACAGAACTGTACTTCACAGAACTGTGAATCGGGGGAGGCAAAATCAAGGGGTTTTTTTGTAGCTGAAATCCATCACAGAGGTACGCTTGCTCAGGACGTGAAGATCCCATAATTTTTCCCATATTACAGATTGGTCCAACCTATGCCTGACGTGGGTCCAAGACCCATTTCGGTGGTCCGCTGGACTCTTAAACGGGTTTCATTAATAGAAGATATACCAAAACCATCATTGTAAAATTGTGGGCATTGGGAAAATAAATAAATCTTTTCCGCGGGTTCTATAGTTCCCACGGTACAAAATAGTCTGGATATGTCTAACAGCGTGGACCCTGCTTTATTACAATATAACACCTGGTAATACATTCGACTAGACTAAAGATTCAAGCGGCTTTTACAATAACTTCTTCGGTGAAAAAAAAATGTGTCTTTATATCCAGTAATGTTATTCTCGTGGGCATATACATTTAGATTACGACGGATGACCGTGGAATGAGAAAGGGCGGTTAAGCTGTAGCCGAAATGCAACTCAATAGGAGCAGGTAGATTATCAACAGAAATAATGCAAGCAGCAGGAGAGTTTAGCCAGGCATCGTTGTTAGTGCAAATGTACTTATTAAAACTCTCGAATTCTCTAAAGTTTGTGCAAGATGGGTTCCATGAAATCTCACAAATTAGCACCGACCGCAAAAAAAAATATTTAAAAAAATTCTTCTGAACTGTTGAAGCGTTTCAATGTCGATGGAGATAACTTTTTGGCTAAGATTGTTACAGGCGACGAAATCTGGCCACATCAATTTGAACCTGAGACAAGAATACAGTCACTGGAGAGGCATCATCCGCACTCACCACGAAGAAAGAAATTAAAAACATCTCCTTCAGCTGAAAAGGTCATGGTCACTGTCTTTTAGGGCATTGAAGGTGTGATTCTTGTGGATGATATGCCAAGAGGAGAGACAATCAATTCGCAGACTTGCATTAAGACGTTGGGAAAAAAAAACAATAAAACTCAATAAACTTTTTCGCAGAGCTCGGTTGCAGCAGACCTGCTTCTGCTTCATGACAATGCGCGCCCTTACACAAGTCTGGCAACACGGGAAGTAATCACCATATTGGGTTGGACTGTACTCCCCCATCCACCATACAGTTCTGATTTGGCACCCTCTGATTTCCATCTCTTTGGCCCACTTAAAGATGCCTTCTGTGGAACAAGGTTTGCAAGATGATGAAGGAGTGATTCATGCAGCGAAGAAATGGCTACACTATCAAGACAAAGACTGGTACAGGTTAGCAATACATACGCTTGTTGCGCCCTGGCGTAAAGCTGTACAAGTAAAGAGCCCTTGTCACGCCAAGTGGCGTATAGGGAATATGGTGTTAGTGACCATACATTTTACAGACCTTCAGCACATGATTTTTGGGGTAATGTGGTCGGTATTACGCCCGTACCGCTTTACTTTCCCAGAAAAAAATCCGGTACCTATTTAAGGCTGGGTGAACCCGGAAGCCGTCGGTTGGGATCAAACCCTTCCTCTTGTCCTTTGTAGCCTAGTTCACTAACCACTGAGCTATCGCGGCTCCCAAGCTGTTTAACTGTATGGGGATTATGTTGAATGATACCAATGTTTGCGTGACATATCCATATATACCGTGTAAAAATGTCATACTTTTTAAATTAGCGGTTCTCAAGAAAATCGATGTTGTGCGTTACTTTCTGAATGGACTAGGTACAAGCACGCAGTTAGGGGTTTTAAACAAATTGAGTTGGAGCCAGCCATTTTTTTTTCTTAGCTTAAGTTTTGAAGTTCAGAGCTGAATGAGGAGCACAGTAAGTTAATTCTTTGACATTCTCATTTTCTACTAACAAATGACTTGTCTGCTTATCAACTTTTGTAATAACCTAATTATGTGATTATCTTTGTATGCACACACACGCATTATATATTTAAATGATTGTTTGAGTGTAAGCGATGACCCCGACCCCCTGCAGGTCGTTGTGCTCGGTCCTCGGGTAACAAAAGGTTCGAACACACCTTACTATTATATACCTAGAACGATAGAAATGTTCGGTACAGCCAGAGAAAATTAGAGGTGAAAATAATTTGGTCGTGATATCTTGGAGCAGAGAAAATTAGAGATGAAGATAGTTTGGTCTTGATATCTTGTAACAGAGAAAATTAGAGATGAAGATAATTTGGTCTTGATATCTTGTAACATGGAAAATTAGAGATGAAGATAATTTGGTCTTGATATCTTGTAACAGGGAAAATTAGAGATGAAGATAATTTGGTCTTGATATCTTGGAGCAGAGAAAATTAGAGATGAAGATAGTTTGGTCTTGATATCTTGGAGCAGAGAAAATTAGAGATGAAGATAGTTTGGTCTTGATATCTTGGAGCAGAGAAAATTAGAGATGACTATAGTTTGGTCTTTACGAAAAGGCATTTGATAGTTTAGACAGAGGAATGCTTTGGAAGTTGCTGAGTCATTACGGAATTGCCATAAAGTTTATTAACCTGATAAAAACAATGTATGAAGGAATAAAATGTAGTGTGGTGCATGAAGGGCAGCTTACAGAAACATTTGAAATAAGAACAGGAGTAAGGCAGGGATGCCTTCTGTCTCCATTTCTCTTTCTAATGGCCATATATTGGATTATGCGAACAACTCAAAATAACAGAAATGGAATCCAGTGGTCACTGACCAAGCAACTTAATGATTTAGACTTTGCTGATGACATAGCTCTCCTATCACACAGCCATCAACAGATGCAGGATAAAATGAGCATACTTGATGAGAGATCACAACAGATGGGACTGAATATTAAAAGAGATAAGACCAACATTATGAGAATTAATACAGTTGGCAATAACCAAATAAAACTAGGAGAAATACCTCTGCTAGTCGTACAATCTAACATATATCTGGGCAGTAATATAGATAAAGAGAGAAGAACAGAAAATGATACCAAAATAAGGATATCAAAAGCAAGGGATGCTTTTGTTGCACTGGGAAACATATGGAAGTCCAAAGAAATTAGGTTAAATACAAAAATAAAAATTTTCTTCAACTTCAATGTTAAGTCAGTCCTATTATATGGCTGTGAAACATGGAGAACAACAAAATTGACAATCATGAAGATACAAACTTTCATTAATGGATGCTTACGCAGAATAAAAGGATGGAAATGGCAGGACAAAATCACTAACATAGAATTATGGAAATGTACCAGTCAAATACCAGTGGATAAAGAGATACAGCAAAGACGATGGCGCTGGATAGGACACACACTGCGGAAGCCAACTGTGAATATTACACAACAGGCCCTTTTTTGGAATCCCCAGGGGAAAAGACAAAGAGGAAGACCAAGAAATTCTTGGAGAAGACAGACAGAAGCAGAGATAAAGATGATGGGGAAGACATTGAATGATCTTAAAAGAATGGCAAGAAACAGGACGACTTGGAAAGTGTTTGCTGAAGACATATGCTGCACAGGGAGCTGAAAGGTAGAAGAAGAAGATAGTTTGGTCGTGATATCTTGTAGCAGAGAAAATTAGAGATAAATATAGTTTGGCTGTGATATCATGTAGCAGAGAAAAAACTTTAAATAATGTTTCAAACTGTTGTCAAAGATCTGTTTATTAAACTCTTAGACCTGTGTGAGCAGAAAATTCACATTCTACCCAGCATCTATTGTCCTTTCGAGCCGAAGACGGCACATAGGGCAGAACCACAATCTCAAAAATAGAAACCTTGCGTGCCAAAATGGCACATATTGCAGAGATCACTGCTTCTAAAATCTATGGCTCTGTTTCCATAACAATGCTTTTTACAATGACAGCTTGTCAAGCCATCGATCAACCTCCTTAGTCGCCTCATACGACATGCCTGGAATGTCACAGTGTCACTATTCTTTACATCCCATGCCTTTGAAATGTAGATTTACAAAACAATAGGAAGAATTGGATGAAAAGAAAAGAAAACAAACGATGAAGTCTTAAAACAACTAAAAATGAAAAGAGAACCACTAAACAGAATTCAAACAAGACAAATGAGATTTTTGTGGCATGTTAAAAGACACAGCGGGCAACTAAAAGTAATCTTGGATAGGAAAATACAAGGTAAAAGAGTTTGGCAGATCAAGATTAACATAGACGAGTAACATAAAAAGATGAACAAGTCAGTCTATAGCAACCTGCACTATCAAAGTAAGAGATAGAACGGAATGGCGCTCCATGATAGCCAACCTTCCATGCGCAGACGGCGCTCGATGATGATGCAGTGTCTATTAACCCAATTGAGGGGGAAAAAAGGTAGCAAAAGATATTACAAACAACACAGAAGAATAAGGATGGACTGTAGTTATGGCTGAACCAATGACAAATTCTACATAACAGATGGACTGTAGTTATGGCTGAACCAATGACAAATTCTACACAACAGATGGATTATAATTATGGCTGAACCAAAAACAAATTCTACATAATAGATGGACTGTAGTTATGGCTGAACCAATAAAAATTCTACATAACAGATGGATTGTAGTTATGGCTGAACCAATGACAAATTCTACATAACAGATGGACTGTTGTTATGGCTGAACCAAAAACAAATTCTACACAACAGATGGACTGTAGTTATGGCTGAACCAAAAACAAATTCTACATAATAGATGGACTGTAGTTATGGCTGAACCAATGACAAATTCTACATAATAGATGGACTGTTAGTTATGGCTGAACCAATGACAAATTCTACACAACAGATGGATTATAGTTATGGCTGAACCAAAAACAAATTCTACATAATAGATGGACTGTTGTTATGGCTGAACCAATAACAAATTCTACATAATAGATGGACTGTTGTTATGGCTGAACCAATGACAAATTCTACATAATAGATGGACTGTAGTTATGGCTGAACCAATGACAAATTCTACATAATAGATGGATTATAGTTATGGCTGAACCAAAAACAAATTCTACATAATAGATGGACTGTAGTTATGGCTGAACCAATAACAAATTCTACATAATAGATGGACTGTTAGTTATGGCTGAACCAATGACAAATTCTACATAATAGATGGACTGTAGTTATGGCTGAACCAATGACAAATTCTACATAATAGATGGACTGTAGTTATGGCTGAACCAAAAACAAATTCTACATAATAGATGGACTGTTGTTATGGCTGAACCAATAACAAATTCTACATAATAGATGGACTGTTGTTATGGCTGAACCAATGACAAATTCTACATAATAGATGGACTGTAGTTATGGCTGAAACAATGACAAATTCTACATAATAGATGACTGTAGTTATGGCTGAACCAATGACAAATTCTACATAATAGATGGACTGTAGTTATGGCTGAACCAATGACAAATTCTACATAATAGATGGACTGTAGATGGACTGCTGTTATGGCTGAACCATAAACAATTCTACATAACAGATGGACTGTTGTTATGGCTGAACCAATAACAGATGGACTATTGTTATGGCTGCACAATAACAGATGGACTGTTGTTATGTGATCTGGTTACAGCTCTTACGTTGAAGGACGCTTCTTCTTCTATCTCAACATTCATCCGCTAGGCGGCGCGTGAATGCGATATGTCGCTAGTTTACGGCAAGACTGTGATATCGAACTCCTTTCAGCACGATACAACCATCTTCAGCATGGTAGATTTTTTAGTCTAACAATGTTTGCCCCGTCAGCAGCCAATGGGGCCCACTCTTTTTGTCCTTTAGCTGGCACGGGTTCTTCTTGAAGTCCGTGAAAACACACGTGACCTCTTGTCTTCTGCCTTTATTTCAGAGGGCTAGATATCGAATCTCATTACCCAGAGAGGGCTAGATATCGAATCTCATTACCCAGAGAGGGCTAGATATCGAATCTCATTACCCAGAGAGGGCTAGATATCGAATCTCATTACCCAGAGAGGGCTAGATATCGAATCTCATTACCCAGAGAGGGCTAGATATCGAATCTCATTACCCAGAGAGGGCTAGATATCGAATCTCATTACCCAGAGAGGGCTAGACATCGAATCTCATTACCCAGAGAGGGCTAGACATCGAATCTCATTACCCAGAGAGGGCTAGATATCGAATCTCATTACCCAGAGAGGGCTAGATATCGAATCTCATTACCCAGAGAGGGCTAGATATCGAATCTCATTACCCAGAGAGGGCTAGATATCGAATCTCATTACCCAGAGAGGGCTAGATATCGAATCTCATTACCCAGAGAGGGCTAGATATAGAATCTCATTACCCAGAGAGGGCTAGATATCGAATCTCATTACCCAGAGAACAGGGGAAGGGTAAAGCCACAAAGACACTATGGATTCAATTTGTTTAAAATGCTTACCGCTTGTTGCAGGTTTTTAACCCAGCCCAGAACATTCCTGTCCAGAAATCAACGTCATACCTCTAGACCACACAGTCTCCAACGAAATACAAGAGGAATGTGCAATGTCCCTCATGCTGTTCATGAGTAGACAAATCAGATTATTAAAAGAAGCTAAAGAAAAAGGAACAGCGAGTTGTTGTCTTGTGGGGTTTTGTCTAGATCCAGGTGAGGCACAATCCTTTCAGATGTGCCTTCTGATTTGTGAATGTTTTCGCCTGTTTTATTATTACCAGTGTCTCTGTGTAATGTCTTCTAGACTGTATTAGACCGCAAATACCAAACACAAAGTAAAGTGTAGACTATACTGTATAAAGCCGGTCCTTTGAGAATCACTGGGCTGGAGTTAACCTTGAGAAGCACGTAGTCTTGAAAAGGACAGCCCAGGGAGCTAAGCCTGCTAGCAATCAGGATAAATTACGTTGTGCAACAGCATGTAGAGTACGGCTATTTTATTGTATTTATATTCTCCACATGACGTTATATTTCCTGTATCTACCCCCGCATGTGATCTCGAAAATTGGTTCTAGCTTGACTTACTGACTATAGCAGAAGCAGAAGAAACTAACCATGCCTCAGAAATTTAATTTAAGATCGTTGGATGTATCGGGCGGAACGACAAACGCAAATATTATGACCTGGCTGTTAACGAAGATGCAACAAACACCTGTTCCAAAAAGAACTTATAAAGTACCTGTTGGCATGTGTTCAAAAGCTCTTTAAAATGTTTTCAGCACTTTCATTAAGTTTCACTCAAAAGAGCGAAAGTCACTCAATTCAAACAGAAGAAAGATATTTTAATACACACCATTTCACTTACCAAATATGCTATTTTATTACTACTATTATTAAGGCAAGGTAGACTTTTCATGATTAAATATGAACAGCGGTAAAAAGGCGAAACAGGATAAATTCAAAATAGACGTTGTGGTGATGGAAGGTTAAATCTAGTTTGACCTTTTTTTCCGAGTGCTGTAAACACCTTCCTCTGAATTAACAAGAACTCCGCTTGGTGGCTGATGACGAATATATTCACTTGATGAATGTCCCAAGAGCTGACGAGCCGAAGTGACTTGTGGATATAAACATCTACGGAAGAAGTGTTATCAGTCTTGTCGCTCAAGTCATCTTTTTTTTTTCCTGACGCGAAGAAGGCAAGCGTGAGATAAATGACAATACACAGCGTGAGATGGGAATCAGAGATAACGTTGTCTGTCTATTGGTTTGTCTTGTTTTGTCGCATTCACTTTTGTTGTGCAACGTTTCGGGAAGTTGTTGTTATCACTTTTGGACCTGCTGCGTCGTGTTGGCTGGTTTGAATTGCTGCTGTTGAAAGATCGTTGCTATGTTCTTTTCCTGTACCTGCTGCTTACTCTTTCAGAACCTCCGTTTGTTATTGGTTTGTTGAAAACAAAAATAAAACGACAATGTCAGTGGAAATAAAACAAGGAAAAGCAGATTGACAGCTATCTTTCTTTGTTTCAGCTATGCCAGATCTTGGGCTTTAGAGGGTTAAACAGTGTACTATGCGAATATGAATTATTAGGGTAACAGGGAAACGACTGAAACGTTAAGTTACTCACCCACGTTGAGCACTGGTCAGTTTGGTGAACGTCTCGTGATCGTATGATTAAGTTCGTCACGTGACCAAACTCGACGGACCAGATTAGGCTCTTGAACTAATATATTTTCACTGGTATCTCGAAGCGAGAAGAAGTAAAGCCAAGATCGGGAATTTGGGCCAGCGAGACAGATACCACACGGAGAGAATGGCTGATTACCAGAATTATTTAAGAATACATAACTAAAATGAAGTAGAAAGATCAACCAAACAGTTAGAAACGCGAGAGTTAGAAGGCGTAGTATGGTGTTGATGTTTGGGCCGTCGACAGTTTTAAAGAACTTAGAAGTTCTATTAGAGATAGCCAGTTAGATGTAGCTGAGCAGCAACTGTAGATATATATGTATATATATATATATATGTATATATATATATATATATATATATATATATATATATATATGTATATTCACTCTGAAATGCATGAGTATGATGTGAATTGTGATTGGAAGTCTTTATAATTGCTAGCCTATAATGTTTTATGCTATTGAACGAGTTTGAGCCCTAGCTAGTTGTGGTAGACTAGAAATCTCTTAATGGAGTTGTCCTTAATTGTCGATGTCCGCGCCTACTGTCCAACTCTGTGACGTCTGTATCATAAGTCAATTAGAGGTGTTCTGTCTGGTTAAGTCCGGCCTTACATCACAGTAGACAGAGCGACAACACCAAGCCTCATCATCAAGAACACAACTCTCATCATCAGGAACACAACTCTCATCATCGGGAACACATCTCTCATCATCAAAAACACAACTCTCCTCATCAGGAACACAACTCTCCTCATCAGGAACACAACTCTCGTCATCAGGAACAAACTCTCGTCATCAGGAACACAACTCTCGTCGTCAGGAACACAACTCTCATCATCAGAAACACAACTCTCGTCATCAGGAACACAACTCTCGTCATCAGGAACACAACTCTCATCTTCAGGAACACAACTCTCATCATCAAGAACACAATCATCATCAGAAACCCTCATCATCAGGAACAAACTCTCATCACCAGGAACACAACTCTCATCATCAGGAAACACAACTTCATCATCAGGAGCACAACTCTCGTCATCGGGAACACAACTCTCATCTTCAGGAACACAACTTCGTCATCAGGAACACAACTCTCGTCATCAGGACACAACTCTCGTCATCAGGAACACAACTCTCATCTTCAGAACACAACTCTCATCATCAGGAACACAACTCTCGTCATCAGGAACACAACTCTCATCTTCAGGAACACAACTCTCGTCATCAGGAACACAACTCTCGTCATCAGGAACACAACTCTCATCTTCAGGACACAACTCTCATCATCATCACCACAATCGAGAGAAGTAGTAGCCTCCGTCAGTCAAAGTTGACTATGGCTTTTCGGCGCCCTAAAATGCTATTTTTTTTTCTTTTCTTTCCTTTCGCCATGTGTTCTCTTTTTCTATGCATCTGTCTGCTTCTTGTTTGATGTGGACTTTAGTGTGTGTCCAGCGATTGCGGTTTGCAGCTATTTCTTCTCAGACTGCTGGGTTTATGTTAATCACAATATTAAGTTGTATTTGTGTAAGAGCTTACACTGGTTTATAGCGTCAGATAAAGAACGTTGTATACGCATAATTGAGACATACAGACACATAGAGATATGAGATAAGAGACAGAGACAATCCGCAGACAATGACACACACACCACAGAGAGAGAGGGAGAGAGAGAGAGAGAGAGAGAGAGAGAGAGAAGGTGTCTGAGAAAGTGGAAGGAGGAACAGACAAACTGTCATATTCTGCACACATACACTGACACACTACACACTCTGGGGCTGGATGGTCTATGGGTTAGACGTCGATCTGAACAAGAAGTCCAGGGATCAATTCCACCAGTAGCAATATTATCACAAATGAGAAATTGAGGTTACTTCATGGCTTTACTTTCCCGTGGTCTTGGGTAGACCCGATGTTTAGATAGATAGAACAACGAAACAACAACAAAACACAAGAGATCCCGTGTGCACTCGCACATGTTAACGAACCAATTGCAATTAAAAATCAGAAAGAGCAAGCCAAAAATATGATCGCTGCCCGGGCAAGATTATCAGCAAAAAATCCAACTATGCAGATGGTTCACAGGCCGTGTTACGGTGTTCGTGCACGTTGGTAAGGGCTCTCTTCGAAGTTTCTCGACATTTCGAGGGCAAATTCGGAGCACCTATGGACAAGCTCTGTGTGTCGGTGACGATGATCCTAACATAGCATGCCATAATATACACACACGATATACCATAAAACACACTTTTAATGTAGAAATACGTCACTATGTTAAAAATACGTCTTTAACTGTTCTTTGTCCTCCCATGTGGTTGTTTCCGGATATTTCCAACCATTATTACATTATTTCAATTTTTGCGAGGTTGGCCCTTGGATCTGGTGTTTTCGTAGAATGTGTTGATGGCTCGTTGTGTTAAATTTTGACCTTTCTATTTATCACGTGACCAAACCATTTTATATTGTTTCTGTGTGTATTCTATCACGAGTATTGTTCATAGCTCTTTCTTGGGTTCTTCATTTCTGATAAGCCTCTACGTTGTTTCATGCCATGCCTCTACCACAGCTCATTTTGGTGATGGTTAGTGGTGTCCTCCCCCCCCCCCCCCCAGGCAGGTGGAGCGCCGAGCCCCATGCCAAGTGGGCCACCCCAAGCTACTGGTGGTCACCCTGATCCATTATGGAGAGCCAGCAAATGGGACCAGAGGAAAGCTATTACTGGTTCGAAAAGCTTCAAGACACATTTGAATATAATGTACTGGAATGTAGAGGACATGTAGCACTAACACAAACCCTAGCAGTGTAACTAGCAGAGGAGAAGATAGACATGGCCTGTATCCAAAAAGCTCACCTTAATCCTCAGTATAGATTTACGATCAGGGCTACCAGACATTTAGACAGGATAGAGAATGCCACAGGGGGGATAATTATATTTATAAGAAATACTATACCAGCAAAACAGATAGAAGTAGTTATAAACGGGGAGCTAGAGATCGTCGGCACAGAATTATACTTCATCTCCAATAGCACAAAGATAGTTAGCATGTACTGCCCTAATGGATTTCTCAAGTTGGAGTCAATGGAATTCACACCTTCACAGTTTCTGGTAGTAGGAGACTTCAACAACCAAAGATGGGGATATAAGGAAACCAAGGTTCGAGATGAAGAAATGGAAGAATTGGAAATAGACAACAACCTATTCCTCATAAACTCTAGAGAGGACACCCCCTCCCCCTTCTACCCAACAAGATGGATAACAACATCACCTCCCGACCTAGCATTCGCAACAGGAGACATATTCAACAAAATAGACAGAATATTACTGAACCAACTTGGAGACAGTGACCACAGACCAGTCAAACTTTCAGTAGATCTTGCTCACAAACAGGAGAAGCAAATACCACTTCTGAAACTACAAGAGAAACGACGGGGAAAAGTTTGCCAAGTTCACAGATGTCTACACTGTACCCATCAACACCCATGAAAAGAAAGTCAATAACATGATAGAGGAGTTAACAAAGGAAATCCCAAGAGCTGCTAGAGAATCAATTCCTAGAAAAGAAAGTCAATATGATAGAGGAGTTAACAAAGGAAATCCCAAGAGCTGCTAGAGAATCAATTCCTAGAAAAGAAAGTCAATAACAGATAGAGGAGTTAACAAAGGAAATCCAAGAGCTAGAGAATCAATCTAGAAAAGAAAGTCAATAACATGATAGAGGAGTTAACATAGAATCCAGAGCTGCTAGAGAATCAATTCCTAGAAAAGAAAGTCAATAATATGATAGAGAGTAACAAAGGAAATCCAAGAGCTGCTAGAGAATCAATTCCTAGAAAAGAAAGTCATATGATAGAGGAGTTAACAAAGGAAATCCAAGAACTGCTAAAGAATCAATTCCTAGAAAAGAAAGTCAATAATATGATAGAGGAGTTAACAAAGGAAATCCCAAGAGCTGCTAGATAATCAATTCCTAGAAAATAAAGAAAAACTACAAGCCATACTGGAGCAAAGAAATACAAAGACTAGAGGAGGAACTGAACTCTGACCGAGAACTAGCTGAAACATCACAAAGCACCGATACCAGCATAGCCTATAAACAGTCTCTGCTAAGACCTACAGAAGAGGGGTCAAGATATCAGCAAGACATATTTGAAAAGACATTACAGAGGGCCTTAAGCTAAAAAAAAAACGGACACAAAATGGAAAATTGCGAAAGCTATGAGCGATGAAAATAACAGCCAACTTACAATAACATTACCACACAATCAGAACATTCACACAGGCCAAAGGGCAGCAAACATACTGATAGAAACTTACACAAACTTAAGTAGGATAAACATTCTTAAATACCAAAAGAAAGCCACGAGAAAGGAAAACCGAGACGCAAAACACATGCCTTTAGCACCAGAGAACACCAGACGACCATCTTCACACCAACAGAACAAGATGCAGCCCTCAAAGGATTGAAACTCAAGAGTTCCCCTGGAAAAGATGGAATCACCAACGAGATGCTCATAGAACGGAAGCAGAAAACCAAGGGTCCGCTCCTAAGGATAATAAATGCCAGCTGGAAGAGAGAACAAATGCCGGCAACATGGAAAGAAGCCATCCGCAAACATGATAAAGACCTACCGGTCCCAAATAGCTACAGATAAGTTAGCTACTGAACAAACTCATCGAGAAGCTGGTCAACAGAAGACATATATGGAGATCATCATCATCATTAAGTACCGGGCCTGCTAGCGTAGTTGATCATGTCTCTCCACAACTTTCGATCTCGGCAGCTATTTATCATTTCTTTTGTTGACCTTCTGCCAAGCCATTCTCTTAAGCTGTCTGTTATTTTTTCTCTTTGCTTCCCTCTATCTCCTTGTCCCTCAATTTTTCCAGCTGTTACAATATATTCCAGTTGTTCTCTTCTCGTTACATGGCCAAAAAATGATGATTGTTTCTTCCTAATATTGGAAATTAGCTCTCTTTTTGCTTTGACCTCTCTCAGAACATCTTCATTACTCTTTTTAGATGTCCATGGTACTCTCAACATTCTTCTGTAAAACCACATTTCTACAGACTCCATTGATTTTCTTATATGGAGATAAACCAACAAATGATGCCACAACAAAGCTGTTTCCGCGAGCACAGCTCAACTAAAGACCCGATTACATACATAACACAGGAAATTGGGGATGCTTTACAAGAAGGGAAACACACATTGTCAGTGTGGGTCGACATGGAGAAGTCTGTTGATATAGTTTCTCTCACACTGCGATCAAGATTCAGAGTAGGATTCCAGACTCTCTCATGAAATCAGCTGTCTGTTTAAGTGATTCGATTGCCCCATATAGTTTCTCTTCCAGGGAGGTGGGTGTGGACCACATTGCTCTTCTCAGGTCTGTGTACTGGGGGCAATCCTGTAGAACATGTTTTGTAGTCATATTGTCCAGTGTACAGCGGCATAGGCTGGTTGTATCTATTTTGAATTTGGCGAACATGTGATTCCTCATTCTATCGTGGCCAGTGCGTAGGCGAAGTATGATGACTTGATCCCTCCTTTATAGTTCATGGTATCCGTCCCTCTCGTTATGCTTCGGGTGTTCTCTATTCCATGTTTCATGGTACTGACCTTTGAGGATGGATTTGGCTTAATCATAAGTGAGCGTATAGTTTTCTTGTGGTAATCTCCCTCTCTCTTTAGCTAATTTATCTGCGCGTTCATTCCCGTGTATATTACAGTGTGATGGTATCCACTGAATGACTACTCTCTGGAAGTTACTGCATAGTTGGTCCAGGGTTGCTCTCAAGTGGTCGTTCATTGTTTTGGGGGCTTTTTAGAGCTAAATGATTAAATACCTGTTAAAACGTTGCACTGTGTTCTGCGCCAGTGGCCTAGTGCATCCGATTTTAGCCAGCATTTCTATTCAGGTATGCTTTCCTTAGCCTTTGATTGTCCCCAATCTTCCTGCAAGGCAGCAGATTGTCTTTTCTGTAGGGGGATTCTGCCCTTAGATGGTCGGCCCTCCCAGGCTTACGAGCACCATCTGCACAAGCTTGATGTAGTTTTTAGTTGGTCCTTATGGTTTGGAGAGAAGGATTAAAGAACAAGCATCTCAGACTTGGTATCCAAGGCCGTTTATTAAACGAGATATCTCAATACCTACAAGACAGAACGACCAGAGTACAAGTACAAGGAAAACGATGTAAGAAAATAAAAATTGAACAAGCTGTCCCATAAGGCGGAGTACTATCCCCAACGCTTTTTCTAATCTTAATAAAGGACATCGTAGAGAATATTCCACCCATAATACACTCTGCAATGTACACAGACGACCTGGCAATATGGGCACGTGAAGAATCTATGTCAGTGGCTAGCTCCAGAATGTAAGATGCCCTAGGGAAACTTGAAAGATGGATCGCAGAATCACATGGATAAAACAGATAGACAAAGCAAACAGAAGAGCCAGAAAACGGGCAGATATGATATTAGCAGGAACGGACTGAGGAGCAGGTAGCAATATCTTAAAACGACAATACACAAGAAGAGTAAGACCAGTCCTAGAGTATGGAGTAACAGCCTGGGCTACAGCTTCCAAATCACGGCTTAGCAAAGTTAACAAAGAACAAAATCAGGCTGCCCATATCATCACTGGTGCTATAAAATATACACATATAGAGACTCCAGAAACAGTAACAGGTATCATTGCCTACAACCTTTGGAAGATAGACGGAAAGCTAACGTAATGCAACAATCGGAGAAATATAAAAGTTTTCCTTACTATCCCATGCACCAAAGAATAACCATCTTCAGACAAGGAAGACTAAAGAGGAACAACTTCACTGCAATCTCCAAAGTATTGACGACTGGTGATCCAGTACGGTCCCAAACAATGCCACAACCCATATGCCCAACATGTATGACTCCCCACGGGTAATATCACATATCAGAACTTAAGGAAGACATAATAGGAATCATAAAAAAGGCACCCAAACAGACACAGAGAGAAAGCACATATCAGAAAAACACACTCTGCTTCAAACGCCGCCAAAAATTGAGGAGGCGTGTTCTTGAGGCTGAATAACAAGAAGAGATTACCAAGTCAAAAGCTACTGGGAAATTCTCAAACAACTATAAAGCATAAACTGAAGCCCTCAAATACATTGCAAAACTGCTTTCCGACACAAAAATAACGTGCACAAGAAATTGGTGATACTGACTGATGCACTGTCAGTCCTAACAGCTCTAAAAACACACAGGAACAGTGAGCTAGATAACATGAGAACAACCCTAGACCAACTGTGCAATAACTTCCAGAGAGTGGTCATCGAGTGGATACCATCACACTGTAATATACACGGAAACGAATGCGCAGACAAACTAGCTAAGGAAGGAGGGAGATTACCACAACATAATCATCTGGTCAGCTATGATGAAGCCAAATCCATCATCAAAGGCCAGTATAATGAAAAATTGAAACAAGAAACCCCAAAGTATAACAAGAGGGACGGATACCTCCAACTATCAAGGAGGGATCAAGTCATCATACTTCGCCTACGCACTGGCCACAACAGAATGAGAAACCACATGTTCACCGAACTCAAAATAGGAACCAGCCAATGCCACTGTACCCTGGATAACATGATAACAAAACACGTCCTACAGGATTGCCCCTACTACACAGACCTGAGGAGGACAATGTGGCCCATGCCACTCCCCCTGGAAGAGAAACTCTATGGGGCAACCGAATCACTGAAACAGACATCTGCGTTCATAAGAGAGTCCGGAGTCATAATCTTAATGAGCCATGATCGCAGAAGAAGAGGAAGAAGAAGAAGAAGAAGAAGAAAAGAAGAGGAAGAAACAACGTTTGAATGGTCTAGCCCCAAGACTCGTGGATAAGAACAACAATGAAGTGACACTGTGAAGGCTTATTTCCCCCAAAAAACATGGCATAACCCAACGTTGAGTGCTACAGTTTTTAAGGAAGCGGTAGTTGCCTTTAGAATTATTCGTGGAAGACAGAGTCGACTGAGGGCTACTAGGAATTTGAGACTATTCATAAAGGATTAATCCAGAGAGATTATTAAAGGTTTATTCAGAAATAGTTGTTTGGATAGGTGTTTTGAGTCTCAAAAGCGATCAGTGTTTATTAGGAGAATCAAGGCTATAGTCCGTTCAGAAATTCATAATCACACCTGAATTAGTTTTGCGTGATAACCGTTTGTTATTTTGCTTTAAAATTGTGCATGCAATCTTAGAATATTGATGACGTTATAGAAATATTTTTTGCTCTGAGAAATTTGATCTAGTTTAAAAGTTTTCTTCTTTAGGCTATATTAAATTCACCCTGTTCGAATTTGACACCATTTTAGGATATATACATTAATTTGGTGCGGTCGTTCACGTAAAATAGTTTGGCTATTGCAGAAACACTAACTTCAGGAAAATCCCGTGCACAAAACTGAATTGTTATTGAACGCCATGACGCACCACGGCCGTGGCATTAATTAGCGAAGGGAAGGCGTATCTTTATTAATTTTGTGAAGACCCAGTAGACAATTTGTTGACTTTAAATACCAACATTTATATCTAAATTACAATGAGTTTGAAATGCAAATTTATAACTATGCAAAAGGTTACTGTTTTACTATATCAGCACTCCCTTAGGGAATCCAAGATGGGGCATTTATATTGTGATATTCATGACCCAGAGAGACGAACGCAACTCGCGCTTGGTCTTAATAAATCGTCATTTTCTCGTTGGATTAAACAAGACTCAGAGTGCACTCATGTCAATTAAGGAAGGAAAAGGAAAGTAGACAGCTTTGACATGGATGTCATAAAACGTGAGATATTGAAAATGTTTGCTAATAATGTACTTGTTACTCTCAGGAATTTGAAATTAAAATTGCATGCAGACTGCAATATTGACATTTCTAAAAGTACTCTATGGAAGATTGTGCGAGGAGCCGGCTTCACTTTCAGAAAACTGTTGGGGGCAGAAATATTATTTGTTAAAAACCACACTTGGTCATTGCTCGAAGCAAATACCTGAGACAGATCCGTGAGCGGCGGAGTGAACGGTATGATATTGTATGTTTGGACGAATCATGGGTCAACGCACACAACACCTATGCTAAAGAATGGCAGCCAGTAAATGGCAAACTCAAAAGAACAATTCCGAGCAGCAAAGGCCAGCGCATTATATTAACGCATGCTGGAAGCACTGAAAACGGCCTTGTCCATGATGCGGGACTTATTTTCCAATCAAAAAGTACCAACGGTAGGGACTACCATACTGAAATGAATGGAAACATTTTCAGGCACTGGTTGGAGAACTATCTTTTACCAATCCTGGAGAGACCTTCATGCATAGTCATGGATAATGCATCATACCACAATGTCGTATCAGAGGAAGACAAAGTGCCTACTGCATCAAATACAAAAGAGCAAATTAGGACATGGCTTGCGAATGAAAATGTCAAATTTGACGACACATATTTAAAACCCGAATTGTTACAACTTGTGTAGAATACGAGTAAGAAAAAGGTGTACCATGTTGACAAAATCATTGAGAAATACGGCCACACCCCTCTTCGACTCCCTGCATATCATGCGCACCTTAATCCAATCGAACTTGTCTGGGCTCACGTCAAATGACAAGTTGCAGAACAGAACAGGACGTTTAAAATGTGTGATGTTGAAGTTCTGACACGCGAGTCTCTCTAAAAAATAGACATTCCGTTCTGGAAGAAGTGTGTTGAACATGTGCTGCGGGTGGAAGATGAGTACTGGGAACGAGATGGATTACTATTTGTCCAGCCAGTAATGATTATCAACCTCTTGGTATCGTCAGATTCTGAATGATTAAAATTAAGATGAATTCAATTCCAGCTGCAGTTAGGACGTCTTGTGGTCTAATGGTGACCGAAGGACAAGACTAATTGTAACCAATTGAATTCATGTTTGCAAATACACATAACGAACAACACCCACAATTAAGCACTATGTAGATACGCCTCTGACAAGAATTGCAGTAAACTGGAAAATTTAACACGACTAGTGTAAACTCTAAAATTTTGATCAACTTGTGTGATATCGTCATAAAAGATCAAAGGAATTCGCTGATGTGCAAAATCTGCTGTGTTTGTGGAATAAAAAATACCAAAATCTTTGCGTCATCAATATTCTAAGATTGCATGCAAAATTTGAAACCAAAATAACAAGCGGTTATCACGCAAAACTAATTCAGGTGTGATTATGAATTTCTGAACGGACTATAGTAATGCACAGTTTGATACAGGAGTCATACTCTTGTGTGTGTGAATTTATGTTAAATAAAAGAAGTTATGTGGATTTAATGATAGAACCTGGAGAGTGTCATAAAACATCGGTGGTATATACAAATGTTCCACCAGTAATATAGTTTAATAAATGTTTAGACTGCCATAGCGAAATTGTGTAATGAGTGAATATTGTTACTTGCAATCAAAATATGTATCAGAATGAGTTATGAAATGTAGCTAAAGAACTGTGTAAATACATTTTTGTACAAGATCTAACGATGTCTTGAGTCATCAAATGAAGTGTCGAACACAAGTGTTGCTCAGAGTATTTGGAATTGTAGCTTCTGTGTTGTGAATTAATCGCGTCGTGTTGGACAACGGCACAACGGTGAGTTGTTGCCGGGTGACGAGGATTGTTTTGACATACATGTTCTCTATCCTTTGTGTATAATACTTTCGTTGTTTTGAGCACTGGCACGTTGAGTCTGGCGTCCAAGTCCTGGCACTGGTAGCACGACATTGGAGTCATTTCACGGAAAGAATAAATAAACATATAAATAAACATATTTTTCAATGTTTAATGTGTGTACTAAAATAAATAAATAGCTCCTTAGCAGTCGCCAGTCGCCCAGGTGGCGATAGTAGTCATATCTGTTTGTTTACATCATCAAATGGCATGATAAAATAACAAACTTAACAGTTCTACAACGTGCTAAGACCCCAACAATCATGTCAATGCTCCGAAGCCGAAAATTAAGATGGCTCCGCATCCCCAGGCAAATACTATATGGTGAACTAATAGACGTACAAAAACAAATCGTCAGACCTAAACTACTATATAGATATATTTGTAAATCATCTCTGGATGGCTTCTCCATCTATGAAAATGACTGGGAACATCTGGCAAGAGATGGCACATCATAGAGAGCCTGCATATTAAAAAAAAAAAACGGCATAGCATCATTTGTCGCTGTATTATGACAAAACACGTGAAAGAGAAAATACTCATTAAAAAAAAAAAGATAGAAAACCATGTGAATCAGTAGACCTGACTTGTTCTGTGGCCGTGTGTGTTTGTTAAACATTTGTAGAACACGAGATAAGCCGATAAGCTGTTCGGAACACTGTTCGACAAAAACAAAACCTAAAAATTCACAATAACCTCCACTAAACCGTCTGACAAGACGAAAAGGGCCATGTATATATTATATATATATAATACTGAAACAGTTACATAGGAATGTATGCTTAAAGTTCGCCAAATAATTCTTATGTGCGCTCTTTAATTCATTTTCTTATTGTTGCCGAAGACAGCCGATTGATCGTCGGAAGTCAATGTTCTCCAGTTGCTAAGGAGTGCTCGTTCTTGTAAGTCTTTGTTATTTCTTAGGCCCATGTTTGAGCCTTACCTTGTACATGTCTAGTCCTGCGCAGTATTTCTCTCTGTCTCTCTTATATGCGCTACTAATGAAACAATTCACTGAGTTGACATAAGTTATACCTGAGCACTGTATTCTACAAACATATACGTCCCTATGATGTCCTGGTCTTGTGCCATGGCCTCTCCAATTATGCTGTTTTTATCCATGTCTGCCTTAAATTTCTTACGGCCCCGCCTGATGATATATCATATGGTTCCCGTTGAGAAACACTGTTTAGTATATATCTATCTATTGACCTTTCGAACCGTAGCCGGCCCATATATCGCTAAAAAATATAGTTTATATGTTCGATCGTATCAATATAATTTTTACAAATCGTTTGACAATATATTCCTATCTCTATCTATCTATCTATCTATCTATCTATCTATCTATCTATCTATCTATCTATCTATCTATCTATCTATCTATCTATCTATCTATCTATCTATCTATCTATCTATCTATCTATCTATCTATCTATCTATCTATCTATCTATCTATCTATCTATCTATCTATCTATCTATCTATCTATCTATCTATCTATCTGTCTATCTGTCTATCTGTCTATCTGTCTATCTGTCTCTCTGTCCGTCTGTCCGTCTTTCCGTCTGTCCGTCTGACCGTCTGTCCGCCTGTCTGTCTGCCTGCCTGCCTGCATGCCTGCCTGCCTGCCTGCCTGCCTGTCTGTCTGTCTGTCTGTCTGTCTGTCTCTTAGACACAAGATGAAGACGTGGTGGACTTTTCAACCTCTGAGACCTATAACCTCTAAGTTACTATAACACTGAGTCTTCTATATCAGCAGACCTCATCACTACGGGGAACATATAAGCTTTAATTTTGTTTGTTGTTTTGCTCATTGCCTTTACTAGTCTATATCAATTGATGGCGACAGTTTCAGTCTGGTTACATCTTTACTGTAAGCTAGAGACAGAGATTCTTTCAGACGTGCTGTGTTGAAAGCAACGTTCTGTGGGAGATCTGGCTAGAGACAGAGATTCTTTCAGACGGGCTGTGGTGAAAGCAACGTTCTGTGGGAGATCTGGCTAGAGACAGAGATTCTTTCAGACGGGCTGTGGTGAAAGCAACGTTCTGTGGGAGATCTGGCTAGAGACATAGATTCTTTCAGACGGGCTATGGTGAATGCAATGTTCTGTGGGAGATCTGGCTAGAGACAGAGATTCTTTCAGACGGGCTGTGGTGAAAGCAACGTTCTGTGGGAGATCTGGCTAGAGACAGAGATTCTTTCAGACGGGCTGTGGTGAAAGCAACGTTCTGTGGGAGATCTGGCTAGAGACATAGATTCTTTCAGACGGGCTATGGTGAATGCAATGTTCTGTGGAGAGATATGGCCAGAGACAGAGATTCTTTCAGACGGGCTGTGCTGAATGCAACGTTCTGTGGGAGATCTGGTTAGAGACAGAGATTCTTTCAGACGGGCTGTGGTGAATGCAATGTTCTGTGGGAGATCGCTAGAGACAGAAATTCTTTCAGACGGGCTGTGATGAATGCAATATTCTGTGGGAGATCTGGCCAGAGACAGAGATTCTTTCAGACGAGCTGTGGTGAATGCAATGTTATGTGGGAGATCTGACTAGAGACAGAGATTCTTTCGGACGGGCTGTGACGAATGCATCGTTTTGGGCAGATCTTGCTAGGGACAGAGATTCTTCCAGACGGGCTATGGTGAATGCAACGTTATGTGATAGAGCTGGCCAGAGACAGAGATTCTTTCAGACGGGCTGTGCTGAATGCAACGTTCTGTGGGAGATCTGGTTAGAGACAGAGATTCTTTCAGACGGGATGTGGTGAATGCAACATTCTGTGGGAGATCTGACTAGAAACAGAGATTCTTTCGGACGGGCTGTGGCGAATGCATCGTTCTGTGTGAGATCTGGCCAGAGACAGGGACTCTTTCAGACGGGCTGTGGTGAATGCAACGTTATGTGGGAGATCTGGCCAGAGACATGGATTTTTTTAGACGGGCTGTGGTGAATGCAATGTTCTGTGGAGAGATATGGCCAGAGACAGAGATTCTTTCAGATGGGCTGTGGTTAATGCACCGCTTTTTGGAGATCTGGCCAGAGACAGAGATTCTTTCAGACGGGCTGTGATGAATGCGATGTTCTGTGGAGAGATCTGGCCAGAGACAGAGATTCTTTCAGATTGGCTGTGGTTAATGCACCGCTTTTGGGAGATCTGGCCAGAGACAGAGATTCTTTCAGACGGGCTGTGATGAATGCAACATTCTGCTGGAGATATGTCTAGAGACAGAGATTCTTTCAGGCGGGCTGTGGTGAATGCAATGTTCTGTGGGAGATCTGGCCAGAGACAGAGATTCTTTCAGACGGGCTATGGTGAATGCAACATTCTGTTTGAGATCTGGCTAGAGACAGAGATTCTTTCAGACTTCTTCATCCCACAACTTTGGGAGTCGTTGGTGCACCTCTGTCAGACTTCGCCAACCTTCTTCGTTTCTTTCTACCTTTAGTCATTCTTTGGGACTCTGCAAAGCCCAGGCTTGTCCATTCGTTGATGTTATCTTTCCATCTCTTTCTGTACCTACTTGCTCGCTCCTTCCACAGTCCCTTGCATAATGGTCTAGATCGAGATACGCGACCAAATCTTTTAATTTTGCTCCTGCGTCATACACATTCTTGTTTTCGTGATTTTTCCAATTTCTTGACAAGGACCTACGTATGTTCAACCGGAGAACAAATCTTTTGGTTTATATTAGATCGAAATTTTCATGAGAGATGAAAGTAAAAATCCACATCGAAGGTTGACTACCATGGAGTGTCATTCAATCATTGGGTGTCGTCTCCACATCGATGCTTGGCTACTATGGAACGCTATTCAATCATTGGGTGCCGTCTCTACATCGATGGTTGGCTACCATAGAGCGTCATTCAATAATTGTGTGCAGTCTCCACATCGACGAAGGTTGGCTACCACGGAGCGCCATTTCTCTATGTCTCTTGTCTTGATGGTGCACGTTGTCATAGTTTAGAGACAAGAGTATTTTTTTAGTTGCTATGATGGGGACTGAAGCTGCCTTTCTTTTCTTTGTTTGGATGCTTCAATGAGATGAGTTTTAATTCGGATGATTACATTGGCACAGACGGTTGAGCAATTATGGATTTTAATTCGTTTGCAGTGATTTTTAATTTAAAAGAAACAAAGAAGAGAAAATAAGTAGAACAATGTTGTTTGTTTACATCTGTATCCTGTCATAAAGTGACTTGAACTTTCAGTTCCCTATATTGTGGGTTTTCCCCCTCTTTGTTGTATTCCATTTACTTCCCTTGTTTACGTGAGGTAACTCTTCAGTACATGAAACATCGAAGCGGAAGTGGGTTTCGTTGTGTCAGGTCTAGAGCAGCTTCTGTCGTGGACACACGATTCTTCATTGAACAACCGTAGACTAGACCGTCAGTTCGTGTACAAGTCTATTTTATAGTCACACACTCATTGTGTTAGTGACTTATATTACGAGACATCTTGCTGTAATTGACTCAAGGAAAAAAAAAAAGTATATTTTTGCAAGCTTTCTTTTTCTCGTTATTTTGTTCTGGCGGTGTGTAAGTAGTGTAAACTTCTAAGTAAACAACTACTACCTCTAATAAAAATAGTTACTACGTGTTTTTTTTATTACTCGCGTCATTCATTTTGTTTCATTGATTTCGTTTATACTGATATATACATTACTTATGGCTGGTAGTATAGTGTATATAGAGATGAATGTATAGACTGTTGATACTATGATGATTAATTTTACTATTTATTGTTTATACAATACGAATACGATAAAATTTATGATAAATTGATAGTTTAATGAGTTTTAAGTTCAGGCGAAAAGGGGTGGTGATTTTCATTTTGATGATGGCCCAGTAAAAAGGTAACACTTAAATTGATGGGGGGGGGGGGGTGGTTTAGTTCAGTTCAACTGTTTTTATTATAATTTTATTTTTAACATTTATTTCATTGATAATAATCAATGATTACACAGGCACATGGGGGGGGGGGGGTGTGTTTAGTTCAGTTCAACTGTTTTTATTATTTTTAACATTTATTTCATTGATAATAAATAATCAATGATTACACTGGCACGCAAAATGGTACTTATTAAAAGCTGGGAATAGTGAATATAAACACAAGGACGTTTATGATGAATTGATCGATTAATAAATGAACACATTTTATTACAAGAGAAAATAGATAGAACAAATATAAAGGTATCAACAATTTTTGTGTTTTATTGTACAATTGATCTTATGTTCTAAAAGACAAGAAGAAAAATAGTTAGCAACACCAGGAAACTGGACAATTTAATTGCTTATTTCAGTCAACATGATACAGTTGTAGTGTAGAGGGAGGTCAAATCTTGAAAAGTAATAAATGTTTAACAACACAAGGGGAAGGTGACTGTGGACAGCGTGGTTTATTTACTTGATTAGCACAGTTGTAGAAAAAAGTCAAGAAGAGAAAGGGAACATAACTTGGGACTACCACAATTGTTTACTTCAGTCTGATGACAAAGTTGTGTTAACAAGCTCAAGAACATGCATATTTAACAACACTAGGGAAGGTAACTACAGACAGTCAGTTATTTACTTCTGTACAAGTTGTAGAAGAAAGTCAAGTCAAGAAACAAAATGTTTTATGGGCCTTCGGGAAGGTAACTAGGGACAATCACATTTATTTACATCAGCCAGAGTGACACAGTTTGTGCAAAAAATATGATCATCAATTACCGTTGCTACTGATGTATGTGATTGTGTCTGTCTACAAGACAGACAATGATGTTTTTATTGTGTCTCAGCCCTCCTCAGTCTCTTTAAATCAAGTGGATTCAGGATAATGTGGAAAATTTGTAGAAAATGATGTATTGCAAATATATGTCAGTGAAAAGAATGAGGAAAGACATTTACCAATAAATCTAAATCCTTGGCTAGCAAATAAAGAGATGATGACATGACACACATATTACTCAGTACTAAGAGCATATTAATAAGGCTATATTTTAATAACATTTTAAAAATCAGAATAACCATAATGTATGTTACAATATGAGGCTCTGTCACTATTTACAGCTTTTGTTTGACTGGGTAAGAGTCATAGATTACTAATCAAGTTATAATGTCTAATAGATTATCACAAAGATTAATGATCATGTCATATTGAGTAGGTGAGCTCTTCATGATTCTCTGGATAACTACTAAACCAAGAACATTTGTACGTGATGTTTACCAGTTTTCACAATTCATTTAGAGGATGCATATAACTCAATTGGCTTTAATATTACATTTGATAAATTGTGGAATTAATGGGTTGTGTTTGATAGTTACAAATACTAAGAATGAAACATTAACAATCATCTTGTTTAAAACTGGTGTCAAAATTTGTGTTTATCCAAAATGTTAGTTTCATCAAAGACAACGGAAATTAACACAAGGGCAAGAACCAACACAAACTAAAATGTGAATATTATAATAGCAACAGCAGAGACATGTTGCATAGCATAGAGAGAGAAACCAGAAAAGATTATGTAGTAGGAAACTCTTTGTACAGAGCTTCGCAGCAGGAGGCAATCTGATCATCAGAAGAAGACCCTGTCGAGCAAGTGTTTCAGCCATTTAGCTACTTGACACTCTAGGGGAGGTGGGCCCACCTGGGTCATGACTCCCAGGCATCAACTTCCTGCTGCATTGCCTCTAAGGCTACACAGTATGTTTGGCACAAAATAACTACACTTAATACGCAGAACACGTATGGGACATACCAAAGGAGAGAATAATTAAATTAAGATTGAATAATTTCAGGTGGATAAACTACAACCATGTAGATGATGCACTAAGGCGAAGAGACTAATTATCCAAGAACATGAAATAGTTCCATTGTTTTAGATGCCATCGGACAGACTCTGCTCACTTCTTCCTCTTCTGGGTCAGATGTCAGTCAGAATTAATGCCCACTTATTTTAGCCTTCCTTTCTACTTTAGACTTTGTTCCTATAAGCATTTACCAGCCTATGTACCCTAGATGATACGACAGCAAAACTCATACTACACGATTGCCCCCAGCACATAGGCTTGAGGAGGTCAATGTGACCCATGTCCACCAACCTGGAAGGGATACTCTAAAGTGCACCTGAATCGCTGAAACAGACATCAGCCTTCATAAACGAGTCGGGAATCCTGGTCTGAGTGAGCCATGATTGCCAAAGTTCCTTTTAGCATTAGTTTGGGACTCTATTTTGTATAAAAGGGAGAACAATGTGTCTCGTGAGCAGCATTTTCTATTTCCTCAGATTTTCTAGTTTATCTGACCTGCAGTAGATCTTTGCTGCTTGAGTCCTGCTTGTTTTTATTGCAGGTGTAACAAATGTCTGTCATTAAAACATTTTATTTGTTAAGTTTTCCTTCACAACTAAGTAGGAGGATAAATCTTTAACAATTTGCATCTAATGCATATTTTTTCTGCCTTCACTATTGGAATCTCTATGACATTATTCCATGAGGATATTTAGTCTTCCTTTTTACACTTGGGAGTCGCAGTAGCTTAGTGGTTAATGAACTGGACTACTAAGAACAAGAGACCCTAATCTATGGCTTTCAGGTTTCTATCTATCTATTGACCTTTTGAGCCGTAGCCAGCCCATAGGGCAAAAACCCAGATACTCTTTCTCTTATCTAAATTTTTATTCTAGCAGTTTTCAATTTTTCTAAAGATATTTTATCAAATCTCACCATTTGTCTCTGTTCTGTGCAAGCAACTCTATCTCATTGAGGAAGCCAATTCCTGCTGCTCTTGCCTCTGTGATCAATGTTCTTCTCAGTGTCTCTCTGGGTCGGCCTCTTTTCCTCTTACCTTGTTGTTTCCCACATGAGGGCTTGCTTTGTTATTCGGTTATTATCTCTCCTCATCACATGTCCAACATATGACCATGGTCTTTTCTTGATTACTGAAGATTTTAGTGATTGATTGGCAATTTTCTAATTTCTTCATTTGTTTTGAATATGTTCCACTCTGCAGCGATAGAGAGAACGTGACTCAATTCCGCCATCTTGAAAACGGAAGTCACGTTCTCTCTATCGCTGCAGAAATTCCGTTGGATTCTTATCAACTTCGGGTTTCCGTTCCAATTTTCTGCATTCCAGTCGAAATGATGTTCTACTTGTTATATCTGTGCCATTGAATTGGCGTTGCACGCACAGCAATACTCCGTTTTGACAAATCAAGTGTTGTGAATGCGCCTTCCAACGTCTAATGTTGATCTGCGTTTTACGTCACACAAAGTGCTGTTCAGTGACCATTTGATGGAGATGGTTGACGCAAGTTATTTACAAGTTACAACGCATTAATGTGGTGGGCTCAGTCAAGTCAGCGTCTTTGGGAAGTTTGTACCATGTTTCGTTCGTTGTAGACTGCATTCAGTAGAGTAATCATGAATACATGGGCGCAGACATTTTGTGCGTGCTACGTCATCATATTGGATCATCGTGTGTCCCAAGACCGATCATGCGCTAATCTTGCGATCTTGCGTTTGGTGTGCATCGGGGATAATCTGACGACGAACTGTGTTTTGTATGTTCGGAGTTGGAGTTAAACACGATGTCCTAACATCATCAAGCGCCATACATTTACTATGACGATCATCATTTTCAGGAGTACGTGATCTTCCGGGCAATGTGATGGATAGGCGGCAGGAACCATTGAAGGCTATGTCTGCAAAGTGTCCCTTGTTGCAGTTTCCTCATGTTCCAAGTCCGGCTTGTTGCAGGAGCTACTGAGTTAAGTGCTCTGTGCACACCGTGAGCTGTGTGTTTCATCCGTTTTGATCATGCTCCGATATTCCAATTGCTTACGATGAATGCTGATATCGTATGACAGGAACAGTTGGCCGTGTTCACTCTCTGTGCGGTTTCGCCTTATGTCTTTTGGCGTGTGCTGAGACTGCTATGGTGGGGACTACAGCTACCTTTCTTTGCTTGGGAGATGTGTTAGCAATTCGGATGATTCCACTGGCACGGGCGGTTGAGCAATTATGGATTTTAATTCGTTTGCAGTGATACCGGGGCCTACCATAACCATAACTTGTTCCACTCTATACCAAGTATTTTCCTTAGACATTTATTTTCGAATGCGTTCAACTTTGTTTCTATATCTCTTGTTGTTTTCCAGCTTTCACACGCATACGTAAGGGTTGATAGTACATTTGATTTGAATAGCCTAAGTTTTGTGTTTGTGCTGATGAGTTTCAATTTCCACAACTTTTCAAGGCTTCTGAAAGACATTGCTGCTTTAGCTATTCTGATTCTAATTTCTTTACTTGTATCCCCTTCATGATCAATGTGACTTCCAAGATAGATAAAGTGGTTGATCTCTTCCACTGGTTTATTTTCCATGTATATTGTCATCTGTTGGAATTAAACTTTTCATGACTTTAGTCTTTTCATGATTGATCTCAAGCCCTATTTTACTGCCGATTGATGATAGTTCATTTGTGTTTTCCTGCATTGTTTTTATCTGACTGCTGATGAGGTCTTGTCATCAGCAAAGTCAAGGTCCTCCAAATGGTCTCCATGTATCCATTTGATGCCTTTATTACCAGTGCAACATTTCTTCATTATGAAGTCCATAACAATTCCAAATAATAAGAGCGATTAAAATACATCCTTGTTTAACCCCAGTTCTTTTGGAAAAAATTAGCTCAGTCCTTCCTCTGTATGAAATGCACATGTGTAACCATCATACATGTCTTTGATAATATTTATGATTTTTTATGGTAAGCCATATTGCTTCAGAATTTTCCAGAAAGAATCTCTATGAATGCTGTCAAATGCTTTTTTGAAGTCAATGAAGTTAAGTACAAAATGTTTTTGCTTTTTAGTGTGTTCCTCAACTATAAGTACTTTCAGGTTTACCTGGCCTTAAATGGGTACCAGATTTTTTTCTGGGAAAGAAAAGTGCCATGAGTGTAATACTGACCACATTACCTCAAAAATAATGTGTCAGATGTCTAAAAAAAAATATGGGCACTAACACCATATTCCTTACAAGTCACCTGGCATGACTGGGCTCTTTTCTTTTACATTTGTGTACAGTACAGTAACCAGATTCTAAGCAAGACCAAACTCCATGCAGATATAATTTGACAGCCATTGTGCATTGATTAATAGTCATCAAGTAATTAACCATTTTATCAAGTAAATTTGGACTGAGCATCTCACATTGACAACGCATAAATGGTAGAATTATATCCTAAACATCTAAATGCAAATTGTTTAATGTTTTATAAATGAGTCATATCCTGCTAAAATTAAAGTTTAACAAAAATTGTATTTTCATTCTTTTTTGCTATTTAATGAAAGTTTTGTATGGTTTAGCAAGATCTAGGTGCAGGCCCCGACCCTATGTAGTCAGCTTGTGACTTGCTATGGGATCAAGTAGGCCTTTATCACAAACCTCACATTTGATGTATTAAAATATGGGTACATGAGAATATGACTGAACTTGCTACTATACAAACATAATCCCCTTATTATGAGCTTTGTGTTATGTAATTTAATATATGTTTAATAAGTGTTATAATGGATCGGGCAGATTTAATTAACAATCTACGAGAGATAGGTCGAACAAAGGACTTTGACTTAAGAAGAAGTAAAAGTACGTAGCTATCTTAACTGTGTGAATTGGAAGTGAAGATCGGTGTTGTTAGACGAGAGCGATAGTATGAATGAATAAGATAACTTGTCAACCAATACTAAAATGGCACAATTAGTCACTGTGTGCTGATGAACTTTTGAAGAGAAGATCAGAGCACCTATGGATGTGTCTAGAGTGCTGTGATGATGATCTTAATTTAACATAAATGTTGTACATATTTGATATTTCACTAATCATTTTATTTTAAATTTTTCTTAAAATAGAAAGAAAAACTTGTCTGCAATAAATTAATAATGTCATCATCGTTGGCATTGAAAGTTGGAGAAGTGCACATACCAGAAGATTCAGACTTCAAATGTTTCAAATCTATATGTGAAGAGACAGAAGGATGGAAAGTGGAAGTCAACAAAAGCCACACCATGGTTTGGACCAAGGCAAATGAGCTTTCAGATTTCAAGATGGTCAAGGTCAGACATCTTCCATTATCCTTTTTACTTCTTTCATTCTCTCAAAGTGCATGATTATTTTGCTAATGACTTATTGGATCATTGATCTCAATGAAGCTCCATGTTTATGGTTTGGTTGCTGTTGATCTGGCAGTATGTGGTCCATATAATTTTTTTTTAGTGTTTGCCATCTCTGGCGAAGTCCCTTGAAACTAGGAACTGAATTTTGCGTGTTAATCCATTTTACCCTGGGAGCCATGTGCACAGGGGTCCCTTATCAAACAAGCAGTCTTTGGAGGTACTCATATTTTTCCGTTGAGTAATTGATGTTTCAAGCCAGGCCTCACTGCTGATACCAGGGGTAGTTGCCATAGAGAAAAATCAGAAATAAAAATCCCAACTGGTGCAGCTGGGATTTGAATTCACAACCTCTTAGTCTTGAGATAGGCATCTTGCCTTGAGACCAGCCAGTCCCCTATAGATCAAAAATCAGCAGACAAATGCACAGACAAACTAGCTAAGGAGGGAGGGAGATTACCACAAAGGAATAATCTGGTCAGGTACAATGAAGCCAAATTCACCATCAAAGGAATCATAAAAAAATGGAAATAAGAACACCCAAAACATAACATGAGGGATGGATACCTCCAAATATCAAAGAGGCACCAAGTCATCATACTTTGGCTACGCACTGGCCACAACAGAATGAGAAACCATGTGTTCACTAAACTCAAAATAGGAATTACCAGCCAATGCCACTACACCCTGGATAACATGACAACTAAACACGTTTTACAGGATTGCCTGAGGTCAATGTGGCCCATGCCACCTCCCAGGAAGAGAAACTCTATGGTGTGCAACTGAATCATTAAAACAGACAGCTGCCTTCATAAGAGAGTCCTGAATCCTAGTCTGAATGAGCCATGATTGTTGCAGAAGAAGATCATAGGTGTTGTTTATCAATTATATTGGTGACATTCACCAATGTCATGTCTTTCTTATTTTTTGTTGTTGGGGGGTGGTCCTATTTTGTTTCTATCATTCGTTGTTGCTAGCACACAAAATGACGTCAATGTCAGAATCCATGCTTGCAGTCTGAACAAGCCAGCTGGTTAATGTCTTATATAGTGTGATACTATCTCATACTGATAGAAACATTATAAGAACTTTTAACATTCTCAATAAAACCATTCTTTGTCATCAGATGTTAAGTTAAAATAAAAGACAAGTTTTGTTTATAAAAATTGAAACCTTTTTGGCCAATAACAGTGCTAAAGTTATCAGAATATAAAGTTTCATATATAACATTAGTCATTACTCTATGACCCCATCAAAGCCAGGTCCTTGTTGTGGGGATGGGGCTTAATAGTCACCAGGGACTGAAAACCAAGACTGTCCAGACCTTCCAATGCCCAAGCAAGACCACAGTCTGCTCTAGCAAGTATAAGTGCTGAAGACAGAGGCAACCAGCTAAAAGGCGCACCTCAACATTCAGGATGCCACACCATTTGGAAGTATGTCAATAACTGTGAATTGATATGGCACTCGCCCTGTGATGGACACGCAGGCAGGTGCAGTGCCAGGCCTTCAGCCTCAACCACTTTTTCTGGATGTCCTTCTCAACTGCCCCATGGAGTCGAGGGTGAAAGAATAGAGCTACTGACCAATCAAAACCAAGACCACTTAAAATAATGCTCTGGAATGCTGAAGGCATCAACATTCAAAGAGATGGGTACTGTAAAAAAATAGAGTTGGAAAATATTCTACATTTAGAGCAAGTTAGCATATGCTGCTTGCAGGAACCCCATCTAAACAAAGACATAACCTTGAAGATTAGGAGCTACCAGTGTTACTGATCTGACAGAAAAGACGGACAAAAGGGTGGAATATTGACACTTGTAAAGAACAACATCAATGCATGTCAGCTTGAAGTGTTTATTGATGGGGCTGAATATCAGATACTGCACCTCAGGACAGAAAATTCAGACTTTCATTTGCTCAACTACTACTGTCTGAGCGACTGTCCACTGGCACTAGACATAGTTTCATTAAGAGAAAGAATGATGTATGTGGAAACTTCAACAGCCATTCACAGAGCTGAGGCTGTGAACATATGGACAAGAGAGGTGAAGAGCTTGAAAATTGGCAGGACGAAAGTGGACTTATACTGGTAAACCAGACAACAGATTCACCAACACTCTCACTTCTACACCAGAACTTGCTTTCCATTCACCAGACCTGGATTGGAATATTACACGTATTGTTGGGAAACATCATGGAGGCAGCGACCACCGACCAGTCTTTTTAGTGGTGCACAGTGAGGCCATCAGGGAGAGCAGCACTCTCTCTAGATGGAGTTACAAAAAGGCAGACTGGAAAATGTATCATCAATACACCAGTGTACTAACCAAAAATCTAGAAACAGACAGAGACATCAACAAAATAGTTGATGAACTCAGTAGAATAATAATACAAGCTGCCAGTGAAACAATACCTAGAGGGGCATTGAAACACCATACTGGAGAGAAGCAGTTATGATACTAAAGCTAGGAAAAGATGGTTCAACGACATCCAGCTCTAGACCAATCAACCTTACAAGCTGTTTGTGTAAAACAATGGAACGTATAATAATCTCAGACTGCATTGGTCCCTGGAAAGTGAAAACCTCCTTGTGCCACAGCAAGCGTGCTTTAGACAGTGTTACTCTACCGAAGATGAGGCAACTTGTCTTTCCCAGGAAAATGAGGATGCATTCCAAGAAAAGAAACTGGTACTAGCAGTGTGGATAGACCTAAAGAAAGCCGTTATAAAGTATGGAGGGAATGGCTCTTGAAGAAACTGAGAAATTACAGATTAAATGGCAAGATGTACAAATGGGTCAAAGCATATCTGCGTAGCAAGAGAGCCAGAGTGCAACTGGATGGTCTTAAAAGTAAGAAGGTCCTACTGTGCCAGGACATCCCACAGGGAGGAATACTATCTCCAATACTTTTTATAGTCTACATCAATGACCTAGTTACTGAACTACCACATGGTATCAAAGTGGCAATGAATGCAGATGACCTGGTAATGTGGTGCACAGAGGAGTATGCAACAGTGGCCTCCAAATTATTGCAAAAAGCTATGAATGTACTAAAGTCATGGACAAATAGATGGTGTATCAGCATTAATACAGACAAATGCAGTACTGCACTTTTCATTCTCTCCCCAAAACAAGAAGCAGGAGCCATCCACATAAACAATGATCCTGTGAAAGAAGACATACAAGCTACGTATCTCTGAGTTACATTTGACAACAAACTATCTTGGAAACATCAGATAAGTAAGGCAACCCAAAAAGAAAGGAGGAAGTTAGCTATTCTAAGTAGGCTGTGTGGAACCACATGGGGTGTGAGTGGGTAAATACTCAGTAAAGTTTACCAACAGAGTATACACACACATTTAGAATATGGATCATCTGCATTGTGCTCAGCATCAAACACCACACTGCAAGAGAAGTGAAAGGAATACTTGACAAGGAGGAACAGAATATTCTACAGTGTAAAACAATAACTCTCAGTTTCTTAGATGAAGAATACTCACAAGATCTATGGGTTCATGTGTACACAGATGGATCAGCACAGAATTCAGTAAATAATGGGGGAGCAGGAGAACACATAGAGTACCCAAATAACACCAGGGATGATGATGATGATGCGTTCGTCCGATGATTTGATGTATTCTAACGGATACGAACCGTAGACTTCCTCCTCGTCATCCGCCCTTAAAAGGACGTTAAGTGGACGTAGTTACGTTGTGTTGCAGTTTGCAGTGTAACACTGTGATATCTGCGCCTTTCGGCCCAACACATCCGATTTCAGCCGACGCTTTTTTGTGTACCGGGTTCGTCTTCCCACTTCGATCCCTGCTCGCTTGGCCAGACTAGACAGGTTAGTCTGTTTCTAGAGGCACCACGAAGAGGTGTAGCAGGGTCTGGATGGTTCTGGTTCACCGATCCTGGCGCAAGCCATCAGTTATGAGTCACTGACGACTTCCAGCTCTGGTGCTGGGTGGGGCGCGCCTTCGCCTCCACACCAGGGATAAGAATAGAATAGCAACAGGGAAATACTGTCACATTTATGATGCAGAAATCCAAGCAATAAAGTTGACAATAGAAAAACTACTGAACAGTAATCTTAGCACACAGCTTGTAGTGTTTTTGACAGATGCAAGATCCGGGCCTCATTATGAGGGAAGTAAAGAATAGTGACACTGTGACCTTCCAGGTATGTTGTAAGAGGCGACTAAGGAGGTTGATCGATGGCTACAATCCAGAAAATTACCACATCTGCAGACCTTATTGACTGAACTCTGCAAGCACCACAGGGTCATTTTGCAGTGGAGCCCATCTCACTGTGGAATACCAGGACACTAGAGAACAGATCAGCTGGCAAAGGATGGTGCAACAGGCACTCAACCAAATGCACTAGTCACATACCATCAGAAGAAACAGATAAACAAATTAATCAGAAGACCACAAGCCCAAATTAGGATGCCTTTCATAATATGAATAGATTGGAACAAGTTATCATTATACACCTCAGAACAGGACACAATTGACTCCACAGTCACATGTATATAAAATTCAAGATTGCCACCTCTGCTACTTGTATATGTGGATAGGTACCCCAGACTGCTGAACACATACGTCAAGACTGAATATAGTAGATGAATTTTCCTGTCTATTATATTCAGTCTTGAAGTATGTGTTCAGCAGCCTGGAGTGGTCCATAGATACACACACTACAGACAAAACCATATGGGGCACTGCAAGAATTATAAAAGACAGTAACATTTATATAGGAAATGACATTGCAGATATAGACAATACTTCAGGTGAATGAAAGATAGATAGATCTCTTTGACCATTGTTCAATTTATTATTAGATCTGATCAAATCAGTATTTTTAAAAATTAAATTCTCAGTTATGAATAAATCTTCTGCATTGATTTCTTTTGATCAAGTATATTTGATCTGCTGTTCTGTTGTCATGATGGTGATAGGAAGACACCGTGATGTGAAACAAGTCAGTCACATAATCAATACTCGTGTTTATTTTGTGCGCATATGTCCTTGTTTTTTCTCATAAGCTTATGCATGTTTCATATTCGGCAGGCTGGACATGAAGAAAGGCGTTTGACTTTCTGTATTGTTGTAGTTTTTTTTTTTTTATTGTTTTATTTCAAAAGTAATAATATAAAGGTCATTCCAGTTTTTTTTCTGAGTTCTCCACTAGGAGAGTGTCAGGCAGTAATGATTGTGTCACTGATATACTACTGCATTGGAACCTTCATTCTTCCTAAGTGTTGAAGATCTTCCTCAGAGCTTTCTCTCTCGCCCAGGTTTTTTTTCTCTGTATGCCTCAATATTTCATCTCGTGATATTAATTAATTTACTTATTTTAGTCGAAAGATCATTTTCATTATGCAACAGACATTCCCATAGAGCTCATTACTTTGCTCAGTATGAAGCATTCCCACCACATATTAGTGAGTGCATTAAAGATGGCTTCAGCTCCAAAGCTCGAACTCCCTTGTACCAGCAAATACCTTAACCCCAAACCTCCTACGGCATGCATAGACAGCGACAGTAGCTAACTTTTCTCTCTCTCTCTCTCTTCCCCCCCCCCCCCCCACACACACACACACACAAGTCAGGGTCCAGGTAGCTACAAGGTGTTATCGTTTGTTGGTCAGCAGTACAAGATCAGTCAAAGAACAGAGTCCAACAACCATATACAGGGTGTTTATAAAGTCTCACTACACTTGGTATCTAGGTCAATTTGAAAAAAAATGTTTATGACGTCATCACAATATGTGCTCCCACTGTCAATGAAATTTGTTGAATAAGTTTATTGCTACTGGAAATGTGGAAGATGCTCCACGATCTGGTAGGCCTGCTGTGAATGATGAAATATGTTTAGATATCCAAGACAGAATCCTTAAAAGTCCAGACAAGTCATTAAGAAAACTGTCGCAACAAGTGAACTTACCATTGAGCACATATTGTGATGACGTCATAAACATTTTTTTCAAATTGACCTAGATACCAAGTGTAGTGAGACTTTATAAACACCCTATATATTCAACTATTTACGTTACTCTTTGTAAACCAAAAATAAATAAAAAATACATAACAAAATTATAAACAAAATTGCATAACAAAGTTAAATCTGTTATTTTTCTGTTTTGTGTAATTGACAGACATTTACATCTATTATTTCTATTATGTGTAATTGACAGATTTTTTTATCAATTACTTTTCTGTTATCTGTAATAGTAAATGTGTAATCTATTATTTTTCATGATAATTTGCAGGTACGGGGTATCTTTACTGACATCGATGCTGCTACGTTATACGATGTTCTTCATGATCCTGAGTTCAGAAAAACATGGGACCCTGCTATGTTAGAAGGGGCTGAACTCTGTGCCATCAATCCAAACAATGATATAGGATACTATGCAAGTAAGTGAACTGACAGCAGTTTAGTTATTAGATCAGTGTGTTTCAACAAAAATAGTGGAGCTGTATTGGATTTGGGTTAGAAGATATTTTTACATGCATAATTTAAAGAACACAACATTTTTCAGGTACATGAGATGAGGAAAGTTGGAATACTTGGTTACAACTGACAAAATGCAGGGAAAGAGATATTGTGGTTGTCATAGAGAGAAGATACTAGATAACTTGGTGTGGTGGCATGAAAATCAGTTAACAACAGAATTGATACAATGCATTGTGGGCAGAAAATTGTCCAAGGACATGATCGCCTACGCCAACCGGTGTGGCACATGATGATTATGAATTGAAAGGAAATTATAAACTAAACCTGGTTTATTGTTTAGAAGAAACTGTGGTGGTTATTTGATAATATGATATAATGAGCATGTCTTATCTGGCATATCTCCATTTTGTCTCTGTAAAAAAGCTTTACAATATATTACTGTGATCTAGATATAGCACAGCTGACAAGACACTTGCACAGAAAAATTGGTGAAAGAATCAGTGAGGCATTCGTGGACAGAACGCACATTGTTGTAGCTTATATTTATGTAAAGCTTTGGCTCTGCCGAGATAAATAAACACGCTTTCTGAACTGTGAGAGAATGCAGAATTACAGTGGAATACAGAGAATGCAGATTAAATGTATAACCGGGGGCTGGTTGGTCTCAAGGCAAGATGCCATACTCAAGACAGAGAGGTTGTGGGTCCAAATCCTGGCTGCACTGGTTGGGATTTTTTTTTTAATGGTTTCTCTCTGTGGCACCCACCCCTGATCTCAGCAGCGAGGCCCAGCTTGAAATGTTAATTACTCATCGATGGTAAAAATATGAGTACCTCCGAAGACAGAGTTATCTGTCTGTGCAGCAGGGGGGACTCATGTGCATACGGCTGCCAGGGAAAAATGGATTAACACGCAAAATTCAACTTCTAGTCTCTAGGGACTTCGTCAGAGGTAAAGCTGGCGAACTTATGACCTATATTCTGGCAACATTGCTTCCAAAACTGAGGTGCTATGTGGATGACATGACATGAAAAGGTCATTGGCCCAAGATTATATGACCTATCTGTGACTCACATTTTTATGAGACCATGGTAAAAATTATGGCTGCTTAAATGTTGCATTTGGAGTTCGAAAAATAAGATTTTCTTTGAACTTTTACTACACAACTGTGTGTTTACCCTAGCAGAGACACAGGAATCAGATGCTGTAATCATTTCCTGGCTTAACTTACATTTTATGGTGTGAAATTCAACCCCATTTGGCCTTGGCTATCGGATGTGTTACATTATATATTGAAATGGCGAGCGTAAGTCCGTCATATATTGAAATGGCGAGCGTAAGTCCGTCACGCCAGTCATATGTTCGACTCTCTTAACATCGATCGCTGGCTATCCCGCGTTACAAAAGTTTGTTTGGTGTCTCAGTGAGAGCCAAAAAATTTCCTTCTCCATAGAGAAAAAATAAAATTTCTTTAAAATTATAGAAATTTTAAATACTTTTTACCGTGTGCATGTTTGTCTCTGATCCAACAAACAAATCCAACTCTTAGGGGTCACTGGAAGTAGTAATTTGGAAGGGAGGGAGAAACATTTGCTCGTAGCAAACTGTCAAAATTATAGGAATTTGTATTTTGAGGTGGTAATTTTGATGACAGTCTCATAATTTATGGTTAATAATATTTGTGTTGTCTGACAAATAATGGAAGAACAAAGATGAAAAAAACAATCTACCTCAATGTAACTCTGCTTGTGAAAGCAAAGCTATTAGGATGATCTCCAAAACTAGAAAAGTCATAAGGGTACAAGCGAGACAAATTTGAATATGAACCTGCTGCTTTGCATGATGCTATTAGTGGCTAAAGGCAGGAGAATGAGATCTGGAAATAGAGGCTTGCTCATATAGAAAACACTGTGTTTTGTGTGGAAACTCTAGCATATTTCACTTGAAAAATAAAATGGTAACAAGAAATAAATTATCAATAGTTTTCTTCCCAGGAAAAATTTTTTTTAACCTTTAGTGATGAAGTTTGTCTTTGATTACCATTTGTTGGCTAGAATCCTTTAAAAACATAAATTTGTTTGCTTATTTATATTGTTATTATATTTTACATATTGAGATAATTGAAAATTGATAGCAGATTTCTTTCTATTTGATTTGTTAAGAAAAAGTATTATATATTTTTTTTTTACTTGTAATTTTGAAAAAAAAAAATTTAATTTAAAAGATCATGAGGAAGGAATAATTGTAAATGAGTTTATTAATTTATAACTGCCCATTTCTCTCTGGTGCTTAAACAAGTGTAGTTCGATGTCCCCCGCCCCTGAAGAACAGAGACTTTGTGACTCAGAGATCTTGGTTAGACTGCGGCGTTGAAAAGATTATTCTCAATCACTCAGTAAACTATGCGGTAAGTATTAGCAACACAAAGTGTGAAGTGATTTTGTTGTTACACTTATGGAGCCATCTTTTTCCTTTCCTTATCCATGTATAGAAAAGGCAGTCAATGGCTGGTACATCTTGTGCTGTCCTGTAGGGCAGCGGCAAACCACTTCAAATGCTCTGTGGTCATCCTTTGTGCTCTGAGTATTGTTCATATTATGAGTATTGTTCATATTATGAGTATTGTTCATATTATGAGTATTGTTCATATTATGAGTATTGTTCATATTATGAGTATTGTTCATATTATGAGTATTGTTCATATTATGAGTATTGTTCATATTATGAGTATTGTTCATATTATGAGTATTGTTCATATTATGAGTATTGTTCATATTATGAGTATTGTTCATATTATGAGTATTGTTCATATTATGAGTATTGTTCATATTATGAGTATTGTTCATATTATGAGTATTGTTCATATTATGAGTATTGTTCATATTATGAGTATTGTTCATATTATTTAGCTTCTTTTCTACTGCCTTCCTCCAAGTTGTCCTTTGGCCATTATCTCATTTATCTTCTTGGAGTTTGAACTGGGAAGGATAACACAGGTGCTTCCACATTGACTGCAAGTAGTTTGACCAGGGAAAGTATGGCTGTCTGTAATGCATGGCTTGAACACACAGAATATACACATGTGTTTCTTCAGTGATTCAATGAGTATTTTCAGAGAGATTGCAACTGAAAGGAGTTGCCCTCAGGTACACAGGATGAAAAAAATGGCTAAAAAATTTACCCAGAATTCACAACTCTGAACTGCTTGAATCATGTCAAGGTTGGACATGCTAAATGTGACGCTGTGTGTGAATCTAAAGAAGACTTGTCAACCAACACAACGCCAGTTGTGTTGTCCCTACATGATGGGGATATACTTCAGAAGAGATCTGAGCAGTTATGGAGTTGTCTGATCGACAATGAGGAAGGCCTGTCGACTAAACTAAATGATATTTTGTCTTCTCTCCAGAGTCCACAGTATGACAGTTTTATGATTGTCTCTGAGCCTTAACAGCCCAACCCACCTCAGAGCCACAAAAATGTAAAGTAACACTTGAAATGAGCAAGGAAAATATAAAGGTTTGGAAGTGCTGAGAAACTCTCAGATACACCAACATACATAAAAGAAAGCTGAACTTTTTTTGTAAATAATATGAAATACAGCATTTGAAACGAAGAAGAGGAAGAACGGGAAAAGCTATACCATGGTCTCAGAGCAAGCCTATATAAAATAGGGCTCAGTGACACAGCAACATGCGATTTTGAATTATCCAGACAGATCCCAGAGCTTATACTGCAGAATTGTATCAATCAACATCAAGTACTATGCCTGCAGGTGTAGGTGATCATGTCTCTCCACAACTTTTGATCTCGGCAGTTATTTATTATTTCTGTTGTTGACCTTCTGCCAAGCAATCTCTTAAGCTGTCTGGTATCTTTTCTCTTTGTTTTCCCTCTATCTCTTTGTCCCTCAACTTCCCCAGTTGTCACAATATATTGCAGCTGTTCCCTTCTCATTATATGGCCAAAAAATGATGATTGTTTCTTCCTAATATTGGAAATTAGCTGTCTTTTTGCTTTGGCCTCTTTCAGAACATTTTCATTACTCTTCTTAGCTGTCCATGGTATTCTCAACATTCTTCTGTAAACCACATTTCTACAGACTCCAGTGATTTTCTTGTCTGCTCTATTTATGCTGATTGGATCTCCAAATAGTATTTAGCACTTGTGGAATGAATTCACAGTTTAGTGGTACAGGTTCTACATCTTTGTCCATTCAGAAAAATTTAATTTGTCTTGTTTGAATTTGTGTTCAATAGTTATTTATTATTTTGTCATCATGTGCCATAGCGGTTGGTGTAAGTAATCATGTCCTTCCACAACTCTCTGTCCACAGCACAGTGTATTGTATCAATGCTGTTATTGACTGCTTCTTGTGCCATGACACCAAGCCATCCTAGTGTTGTATCTCTCTATTTACTTGTCTGCTATCTCTCTTTCCTGTATTTTGTCAGTCGTAACCAAGTATTCCAGCTTTTCACTTCCGATGATTGCTCAACAATTTCAGTTATTTCTTTCTATTTTTTTTTTTTTAAGGAGCTCTCTTTTTTGTGTTGACTTCTTTAAGAATTTCCATGTTGATCTTTTTAGCTGTCCAGGGAACTGACAACATTCTTTTGAGAAATCCCATCTCTGTGGTGTCTAATCAACTTTGTCTTCGGAGATAGTAGTTAGGTTAAATATTAGTGTTTTATGTTGGATGCTGTTTTACTGAACAGCAGGGTTCTCTTAACCCTAGATTACAATATCATAGTAAAAATTACCTCATTAAAACATAAATTCCCTAAAATTTTACATTATTCCCTGTTCAAACATTACCCCTCTCCATTTATATTCATAATTACCACTTCTGGTGACAATTGCTGTTGAATTGTTTTTTTAGATCGTGAGATAAAAATCACCAATTTTTAACATATTTGGTCTCTTGCTGTGACCAAGGAAATTTCCTCAGTCATTGGCAAACATCAGACAACCCCTTGTGACTTGGGAAACACAACGATTAACACAATGTGGTAGCCGCACATACTGATGGACTTACGATGACCATACCAATAAACATTGTAATACGTCCTGTACATGAGGTGAATCTCAGGTCATAAATCAACCCCAGCCAGGAATTTTGAGTCCCCATGTTTTGCCTAGTTTGAACACACAGGAGCATGTCAAAAGTTCAGAGAAATTACTATATTTAGAGCACTTAATGATACATTTAAGTGGTAGTAATTTTTACTATGGTACCCTAACTGGGAGAGTTACAGGTAGGTATCATAATCTAGGGTTAAACAAGGCAAGAAATACTCATGTTTTTAGGCTTTTGGTATATATCCTCTATTGTATATGTTATTGTGTATGTCTGATCATTTTGATGCCAATATCTTCTATGCCTTTTTCATCTCATTCTGTATATTGTCAGGGCCTGTTCAGATATAATTTAAAAAAAAATAAAAATTATTCAATGTGAATTTTTAGACACTTGATTCCTTTATAAATTTATATTCTTTTAAACAATCTTTTTATTAAAGTCTTTTAGTCTTTATCTCAAGTGTTGGAACCAAATTTTAGGTTAAATTGCATGCACAAAAGAGTAAATGAAAGAGGACAGCTCAAGCAAGTAAAAAACATTGAATGTTGTTTATCTGTAGTGTAGGTGTTGGTAGAAATCAGTTTGACAGTCTCACATTTTCATTTGTTCTTTAGTTAACTGTGATTAACTTTTTACTTTAAAAGTGAGTATGGACATTTTGCTTCTCTGTAGGCACAACCACCGAAAAAGGGCGTGATTAGAGGAACATCTTACCTAACTGGGTATTATATTATCAAGCTGGATGACAAAACAACACAACTCACTTATGTCTCGCAATCTGATCCCAAGGGTATGTTTTATATTTTTTACAAATTTTTATATAAATAATATTGAGTTATTTGTGGGTCATCATCATTGCACTCCGAACATGTCCATAGGTGCTCAGATCCCCTCCTCAGCAAGTCCCTCAGTGTCCAGCGACTGACGACTCCAGTTCTATGTTGGTTGATAAGTCTTCTTACACGGCCACTAAGTGTCTCATTTCTGACTGTGCCCAACTTAACTCCCATTTCCATCATCCAAAGAAGTGACGTGGATCTGTATTTGTCGAAGTCATGTGCTCTTCCCACATCTCGGAGGGCATTGATGATGTCCGCCCGATCCATTGGTTGCCCGTTCTCAACGACAGCGCAGCTAGCCAACCTGTCCGCCCTTTCATTTCCCCGTACTCCCGCATGTTCAGGGACATAGACAAAGGTGACAAATAATATGTTTGTTTTAACTTTATCACAGAGATATGGAATTTAATTATAGATAAGACAGGAAATGATGTGGGAGGGGATGGGGTGTCTGGAGTTAAGATGTCAGCCTCTGAACAAGAAGGTCCCATGTTTGATTCCCACCACAAGCAGTGACAAATAAATAAGTTGAATCTGTGGCTTTACTCTCCCCCTGGTCCATTGGTAGTGAGATCCGATGTCTAGCCCTCTCGAAATATGGAGGGGGAAAAAAAACAAAAACGGAAATCTCGTGTGCATTCTGATAAAATTTGGCAGTTGGAGATGAAAAGACTAGGCCAAAAATGGCTGCTGTCTGAGAAAAATTAATAGGGCAAAAGGGGTACTGGCTGATCTCGAGGCAAGACGCTGACCTTGAGACAGAGAGGTTGTGTGTTCAAATCCCGGCTGAACCAGTTGGGATTTTTATTTATGATTTCTTTCTGTGGTAACCATTCCTGGTCTCAGTAGGGAGACCCGGCTTGAAATGTCAATTACTCATCAACGAAAAAAATATGAGTACCTCCGAAGATAGAGTTATCTGCCTGTATGGTGAGGGACCCCTGTGCACACAGCTGCCAGGGAAAAATGGATTAACATGTAAAATTCAGTTCTTAGTCTCTAGGGACTTCGTCAGAGGTGAAAGGAGGCGAACGCAAAAGAAAAAAAAAAAAGAAAGAAAAAGGCAAAATTCTATTCAAAAACTCTTGACAATAAAAATTTGAGAGTATCTCTGAATTCAGAGAATATGTGCCTGTATGGTGGGAGAAACCTGAACACATAACTGCCAGTGTGTAAATTGGAAAATGTAATATTTGTCCAAAATTCAGTCCTTCGGGACTTTGTTAGAAATATAAGCCTAGCAAACACAAAAAACAACAGCTACATTGTGAAGGCAATCACTGGAACAATTGCTGAAGTATGCAAGGGCATCAGAGTTCAGGCATAACCAAAGGCAGCTACTGAGGGCAGGAACAAATGAACTTCAAAGTTGTGTCTGAGTGAAAAAATAAAAATTTGTTACTTTTGGGAATTGAACCCACTTGGTTTGTAGAGGTTATTATATGGAGAACTTCCGAGGCAATAATAGGGAATAAGAGAACAAAGAAGTATGTGTTAGCGCTCGGAAAAGTTGACAGACAAACAACAATAGAAAAAAATTAAGAACAATATATGGTCCGAAGCGGGATCGAACCCGTACTCAGTGGCACCGCGCCTTGCCACGAGAAGCCGAACGCTTGGCACACTGCCACGCAGCCAACAGTGTGCCAAGCGTTCGGCTTCTCGTGGCAAGGCGCGGTGCCACTGAGTACGGGTTCGATCCCGCTTCGGACCATATATTGTTCTTCGTTTTTTTCTATTGTTGTTTGTCTGTCAATTTTCCGAGTGCTAACACATACTTCTTTGTTCTCTTATTCCCTTGGTTTGTAGAGACATGCTGTAACAACTTCACCACTGCAGATATAAAGTGATGTAACAACTTCAACACTGCAGATATAAAGTGATGTAGCAAGTTCAACACTGCAGACATAAAGTGATAGAACAACTTCAACACTGCGGATATAAAGTGATGTAACAACTTCAACTGTAACTACTTTCCCAGAAAAAAAATTAGGTACCCATTAAAGGCTGCGTAAGTCGGAAGCCGTCAGTTGGGATCGAACCCTACCTTTTGTCTCCTTTGTAGTCCAGTTCACTAACCACTGAGCTATCGTGGCTCCCTGAGTAGCAAAAGTGCATAATGAAAAAAGTCGCAGACATCAAAATTATTTTTTTTCTCTCCATAGAACCACCACTTATGTTTATATTATTGTACCAAATATGTTTCATTCTGTTCCCCATTCATGTTTCTATTCAATAAACTTGAATTACGGCTTTGTTTACATCGCCGCCTCGTAGCTGCCCCAAGGGGTCAGGCAGACGTGACCTGACCTAAATCCGCGACCGTGTTGAATACTGCTAAGCCTGTGATCTCCCAGTGGTCTGTAGTACTTCGCTTGTTGTGTGTAATTAGGCGACACCCCAAGCCGTTCGTCACATCTTAAGGACAGTTAGATGACTGCAAATTAGAACAACTCATTATTTAAAGCTGATAAACGTTATTTTGTTCACTACATCCACCGATCACCAAGGTGTCGGTGCCAGACAACCAATATATATATATGCATATTACATAGACATCAATTTCACGCTGACATTCATTGATCATACCATAACTCGATGGCAGCACGGCCTTGTGCTTCCATCACGTAACGAACATGGAATCTCATTCAGCATTGACAGCATCTTGAATTTCATTCAGCCTAGAGAGAACATTGCCTATCTCTCGCATTACATTGATTGACAACACTTGGTTAAAGCACGGCCTTGTGCCTTATTCAGCATCTTAAGAACATTAAAATTCATTCAGCATTGACAGAACATTGAGCTTCATTCATCCTAGAGAGAACATTGCGTTTCTCTCGCATTACATTGATTGACAACACTTGGTTAAAGCACGGCCTTGTGCCTTATTCAACATCTTAAGAACATTGAAATTCATTCAGCATAGAGAGAACATTGCGTTTCTCTTGCATTACATTGATTGACAATGCTTGGTTAAAGCACAGCGTTGTGCCTTATTCAACATCTTAAGAACATTGAAATTCAGTTATCATTGACAGAACATTGAGCTTCATTCAACATGGAGAGAACATTGCGCTTCTCTCGCATTACATTGATAGACAGCACTTTGAAGTGAAAATGGTTGTGTTTCCTACTCACCAAGTATTCACACAGAATTCCTTGCTGTAGCCATGTTCCACCGAATCACACGGTAATTATGGAACAGTACCTAAATCTACTCGCACTAGCTTAGTGACTAACTGTCACTGCCTTCATGCTACTTAGCAGCTGTACCTATCAGCCCTTAGGACTAAGTCCCTAATGCTATCTATGGCTGCTTTACACTGCCTGGCTTTCTCCTGACTTGGAGAACCTTCCTCGGCGAGAGCCAGTCCACAACTAACTAACAACATTGATGACACATCATTATCAACTGACAACTAACTAACGTTATTACACTTTGCTGTCAACTGATCAGCAATCACATTGTGACTAACTAAACTTACTATGTACACTAATTTTAAGGGTTGCTAGCTCTAAAGGCTAACGCCCTATGGAAAGAACCTCTCGGCTCCACCGCTATCCGAAGACTGAATCCTTTGTTCACTACTTTTGCTCACACCCATTCTCTCCCCCTGATTCTCCACATTTTCGTGCGACACACTTCGTCTTGAGTTGATCTATCTATTCACTTTTCACGTTTTTCTGTCATTCCTCTCTGCCTAGCCTCTGTCATTACCCTCTCCCTTATTTCGTCATTTGACCTTCATTCTCTCACTTTCTCTCTTCCTCTATTTTCTTCTTATCTTTCTCTCACTCCCTGCTACATTATCACATACATTTTTTTCAGGATTGAAACAACATTTGATAAAAAAAAATAAATTATGCAAGTTAAAGTATTATTCTTGGTGTTTTGCATAAGATAAAATGTAAACACCTCTTTTCTACATTCATAAGATAAAATGTAAACACCTCTTTTCTACATTCATTTTTAAAAAAAAATGAAACAACAGTTATTTGTCTTGCTTTGTCTCAGTGTTTGAAACTGAAGGTTAATTCCTGTTTCTTTTTAGGAAATCTTCCTGCATGGGTCATGAATAAGTTGACAAAAGTATTTGCACCAAAGGTTTGTTTGTTTCCAGCTATTAACTTCACTAATGATTAAACTGCATTAATAAATGTTATTATATTTTATACAAAATATTTTCAATAGGTTTTATTTCCTTCTTTATCCATTTTTGACAATAGAAACAAGAAAAAGAGTTCTTAAATGTTATGTAGAACCAGTCTTAACATATGGAGGTGAATCGTAGACAATAGGACAACAGACAAGAAAATTATTGGAGTCTGTAGAAATGTGGTTTTACAGAAGATTGTTGAGAATACCATGGACAGCTAAGAAGAGTTATGAAAACGTTTTGAAAGCGGCCACAGCAAAAAGAGAGCTAATTTCCAATATTAGGAAGAAACAATCATTTTTTGGCCATGTAAAGAGAAGAGAACAGCTGGGATATATTGTAACAACTGGGAAAATTGAGGGACGAAGAGATAGAGGGAAGCAAAGGGAAAAGATACCAGACAGCTTAAGAGAATGGCTTGGCAGAAGGTCAACAACAGAAATGCTAAATAACTCGTGATCGAAAGTTGTGGAGAGACATGATCACCTACGCCAGCGGGCCCGGTACTTGAAGATAATGATTTCCTTCTTTGTTTTTTTGTGGATTGCCTGTAGTAGAAACAATACATTCTTGTAGTAGAGATCAACAAATACCGCCAGAGAAGAAAACAATACTGCTTCCTGCAAAAGGGCTGTTTTACTTCAGTGTGCCCTCCCTTGGCCTTTCGCTCCCCTGAACATGCCCTCAGGGCAGCTGCAGGTTGAACTGTCCTAGCCTGATCACTAAAATAAAATAACTCTAGTACTTTGTGGGTGAGGATTGTTAGTCATAGGCTAGTGGAGTCAATCATAAAACTGACTTCTTAGAGTCATTCCCTGTGCCACCGATTAGAGCTGCATGATAGTCAACATCAACAGAATTTGCCAACACACTTTGAACAGCTTTGGCAGGAGCTGTGATAGTCGAGCAGATATGGGGATTTCCTAACTGCAGTAAAACTGATTCCATGAGCAGAACTGAAGAAAACGACAATTGTATTTTCTTTGTGGGGTCATTGCAGCTTTAAATAATTAATGGGGATTTCAGCGGAACACCCTAGTCCAGTTACAAAGCACATGGGGTAGGGTTCGATCCCAACCAACGGCTTCCGGGTTCACCCAGCCTTAAATGGGTACCGGATTTTTTTCTGGGAAAGTAGAGCAGCACGGGCGTAATACCGACCACATTACCCCAAAAATCATGTGCTGAAGGTCTGTAAAATATAGGGTCACTAACACCATATTTCCTTATACGCCACTTGGCATGACAGGGGTACTTTTTTTTTTAACCCTAGTCCAGTAGTTGGCTTCACATGATGCCTGACCATCAGGAAGTAGCTACTGTAAGCAAACTAAAAACTAGACACACACTAAAAATATATACTTGGAATATTAGGACAAAATACAAACTTGGATAACATCGAAAGCGAAATGAATAGAATGGATATACATTTGGTTTTTGAAATGAGATTAAACTGGTGAGATATGTTCTGATAAATACAAAATAATCTGTTCTGCACTATACACCAAAGCGGAGCAGCTATCGTTTTAGATGCAGAGCAGTCAAAAACAGTGAAAGGCTTTTGAGCAATATCTGAGTTGTACTAGTTAAACTGAGTGGAAAGTCAATAGCTATTATTTTTTGTACAAATTTATGCATCAGCTGCAGGCAGTACAGAAGAAATAGTAATTATTTGTTTATATTTTACAGTGAGCGCAATATGGCACTTGGACATTGCAAACTACATGAGTCCACTATGATTCTAGGAAATTTCTTGGCAAAACTAGGAAATGAAAGAGTTGAAGTGGTTTGAAGTTGAAGATATGCTCTAGAAGAGAATTTGTTGTTGACTTCCAAACTATTCTCTTAAACTGTCTTGTATTCTTTCTCTGTTTCCCTCTCTCTTTTTTTCCCTCAATTTTTTTTAGTTATCACAAAATATTCCCGCTGTTCCCTTCTCGTGACCGTATCACAAAATATTCCCGCTGTTCCTTTCTCATGGCCAAAAAGATTACTATTGTTTTATTCTGATGTTGGAAAATAGCTTTCTTTTTACTTTGGGGTCTTTACAATGTCCTCATTACTTTTTTTTAGCAGTTCGTGATATTCGAACAATCGTCTGGAAAACCACATTTTTCTGGTCTCAATCGATTTTCTTGTCTGCTGTCCACAATTTACATCCATATGTCAAGACTGGCTTCACATAACACTGAAGAACTCTCATTGCAAAATATAGGCAAGTCAAATAGAAATCTTTGTAGTGTATTAGAATGTTGCTTGAACTGCCTTTGCTTGTATCCTGCATCTGTCAAACTAGTAGCAAAGCACCCGCAGTTAAGAAAATGTCATAAAAGGTGTACTTCTAGTGTATAGTAATAAGTCACAAGCAAAATGACTGCTGAACAATGGATCAGGCATGCTTCATTAATGTGCCATCCAAGATGTGGGAAAGGCACATGACTTCAAAAACCATGAGTCCACGTCTCTCCTTTGAAGGAAAGAGATGGGAGTAAAGATGGATACATCCAGAAACAAGAGGCATAATGGGTGCTAAGAGGACTTATCAACCAATGCAGAGCTGAAGTCGTCAATCACTGGATGCTGCAGGAATTGCTTTTGGTGGTGTGTGTTTGTGTCTAAGCATCTATGGACATGTTCGGAGTGCAGTGATGGTAACTCACAAATAAACTCAATAACTCCTGCTGGACAACTGCTACAATAATGGACAGAGATGGCCCTGTGTGGCTATCATCATTACCATATCAGGATAAGCTATATGGTGACATCACCAACCTTGAGCTGATGAATTCTTAATTCAAACTTATTGATGTCTAGAGATGTACACAGAAGAAGTATGGAAATAAATAAACTGTTTGATTTTCTCAGGTAATTTCCCGTATTTATAAAGCTGCCAAGAACTATCACAGCTGGAAGGCCAAGAACCGTCCAGAATTCAAACCATGGCTAAACCCTGAGCAAATGATGACCTTTCTACCAAAGTTTAACCCCTCTGATGTTTTAAACAACGAGAAACTTAGAGCTTCCAGTGAATCATTGGATGAAGGAGACCTTGATGAAGCAGATTTCAAGGATGAAGATTATTAGTTTTAGCAGAATTCGTAACATTTTTTTTAAAATTAGACTTTTGTTGTAGGTTTTAAACAAAATAGTAATGTTACCAGCGTAGTTCATTTTCTATTTTTGTTTGTCATATTTTAGTGATAATTTTTTTTTTTATTAAACTGTTTCAGTATTTGTACATATATAATTTTGTTTTAAAATATAATTAAAATATTTTGGGCTTCATGTTTTAGATAACAGAATTCTAGATAGTTTAATAACCTAGACATGCCAAAGATAGCAAAACATTTAAAGGATAACAGGTGATTAATTCATTAATACCACACTTGGTTGATATGAAGTTTAATTCCAGGAAAACGTTTTTTGGTTTATGAAAAGTTGGTATATGTGGGTTTGACTGCGGTTTCAGTATCTGTGGTAATTATCTGTATATTAATATGTTGTAATTGGCTTACTTTGTTAACATTCATGAAAATGTATATTTTGACAAGTCTTATGTGATATTTATTTCTGTTTATTATTTCTGTGATGTGCTATTCTGTCTCTCCCTGACACTGTGACAATATACTTATTTATATAGTAGCTTTTACACACAAAAACGGTATTTGTTCATTGCTTGCCATAAACATACAAATAACTGCATCTTTAGTGTCAAGGAGCAGGATATTGATAGCAAGACTTTACTGTTGCTAGGGAAGTATTTGACAGTGAGTCATTACCGTTGCTAAGGAAGCTTAAGTTGTTTTGCCCTGCACTTACACAGCTGGTTGTGATATCTGAATGCTTCTGCAAGAATTTGTATTTTCCTTTTTCTTTGGCGTTTAAGGAGCTTTTGCCATGGCAGCTGGCAGTTTGAAATCAAGACTTTTATATTTCAAAAAAGTTTTTTTAAATCTACATTGAAATTATATTAGCACTCTTTATAACTCTTTCTCTCTCTCTCTCTCTCCCATCCCCCCCAAAAAATCTCCATAATAGCCAGGTCTCTTTTCTATCTGTCTGCTACTTAGCCAAGTTGGTAAAGTGGTTAGTGCTCTCATCTACTGACTGTGTGGGTCCTGGTTCATTTCCAAAATTTGTTTTCTGACCAACATAGTTTTGGTGTTACCCAGCCTCTAAAAATGGATACCAGGGTTTCTTTGGGAAAAGAGGGCAAGCTGTTATAATGCCAGACCACATCACCATAAATATACTGATGAACATGCTCAAATATAGCCACCGATAAACATTCATAATAGATGTTGCAAGGCATGGTGGGTTTTTTTAAAATCTTATTTTATTTTTGTTTAGTCTTGTCAATTTGTCACCAACCATTTGACATGTCCTGCTGGGGAGACATCTTTGCTCATGCCTTCACAACTTTTGAGTAAAGTGAACATTCAGGGGCAAGAAAAGGAGACAAGAAACTTTGTGTAAGAGTTTCAATGATTCTCATTATATTGCCTGCCTCATTGTCTGTAATCTGTAGAGAGTCTTGATGTCCTGAACTCATCATCTTAAATGTATATCTTTTTCACTTTCTAGAAACTTAACAAAAAATAAAATAAAATAAAGTACCCGCGTCACACCAAATGGCATATAGGGAATATGGTGTTAGTGATCATAAATTTTACAGACCTTCAGCACATGATTTTTGGGGTAATGTGGTTGGTATTACGCCCATGTCGCTTTACTTTCCCAGAAAATAATCTGGTACCCATTAAAGGCTTTTCCTAAAACTATGCCCTGTATTATTGTTCTTCCAAGAGTATTAAGGTATTTAATAAACTTAAAATATGTTAATCTTATTTTCATAATTTAAACTCACTAGACATTTTTTTTTTTTTTCCAGTCCTCTTAAGATGTTTTTATTGGTTATTTTGTTTTTGTCTGTCCAAATCATTTTGGTGATTTTTCTGTAGCATTGCTTCCATCTCAATTGATTACATTTGTTTTTTTTTATCTGCATGAGTTAGTGAGGTATCACTCATTATCTTCTTTTCCTCACAAATAATTGGAAAGATGCATGCCCTGAGTAGCCTCCATATTGACAATTGATGATAAAGACTAATACAAATGAAACATCAATGACATACTGCCAATAGTTTTATCAAACTTTAATCAAGCACCAATATTCCCCTTAAGCAACAAATTTCCAAGCCGGCTTGCTGCAGGAGCTACTGAGTTAAGTGCCATGTGCACACTATGAGCTGTGCATTTAATCCGTTTTGATCGTGTTTCGATATTCCGATTGTTTATGATGAATGATGATATCGTATGACAGGTAAAAGATGACTGTGTTCACTTTCTGTGTGGCTTCGTTTTATGTCTTTTGGCATGTGATGAGACTGCTATGATGGGGACTACAGTTACTTTTCTTTGTTTGGGAGATAAGATTGTAATTTGGATGATTCCACTGGCATGGGCGGTTGAGCAATTATGGATTTTAATTCGTTTGCAGTGATACCATAGCCTACCCTAACAAATGTTTGTCTAATGTAGAGTTTCAAGTATCATTACTCTTTTTGGGATCAAAGTGGACAAGATGAATAGTTCATTCATTAAAATTGTTTAACGGAATTGTTTCTAATCATTGAAATGCGTTAGGATGCATGATAGAAAACAGGCTTGAGACTAAGAAATAAGATCAGAAATAAAGAAATGAGAAAAAAAAAGCTGGGAGTAATTCCCGTCATTGAATGAGTAAACAGATAAAATGGTTTAGCCATGTGATAAGACAGATCAAACTATGACACAACAAACCTTCAACAAGTACAGCAAGAACACCACACCCAAGACTCAGTCATGTAAAAGATGAATTGATGTAATATTAGAAACTCTAGGAAACAAAACATTAGGAGAAGCCAGCAGAAGAGCAAAAGACCACAAATTATATCTCCCCATGATGCTGAACGGCAAATGAGAAAAGAAAGAAGTAGTTGAATCATGATTCCATCTCTATTTTTGTCTTCTTGATAAATAGCTTGCTAAAACAGTTGGTGTTTTGCCACAGATGTTTCATTTGTATTGGTCTTTGTGAAGCATTGTCAATCTATTCTTAACCTCTACTGGGCAGTCACATCTATTGATGATGAGGGACAAAGATATTCAAATTTGTTGACAGCTTGTTGTTTATTGTTTTTGTCTTTCGAGTTTTCTTGGTTGTATTGTTTGTCATGATCTTTGTATAGAGATATAGGTTGTGCTGTATCTCAGGGCTGACAATAATATGTTTTGGAGACCCTCCTTGCTACTAAAATACAGCAGTTTTGTTTGTATATCTTAGTTCTGGGCTTTCCATGCTGGGTGGGTTGTTATTTATATATTTTAGTTCAAGAATTTCTGGGCTTTCCATACTGGGTGGGTTGACATTTATATATTTTAGTTCAAGAATTTTTGGGCTTTCCATGCTGGGTGGGTTGACATTTATATATCTCAGTTCAAGAATTTCTGGGCTTTCCAGCCATGGTGGGTTGACATTTACATATTTTAGTTCAAGAATTTATGGGCTTTCCAGCCTGGGTGGGTTGACATTTGTTATATCCTAATTTACAAAGTTTGTATATTGTGGATCTCAACTCATGTTTCCCATGTTTTATGAATTTATGTTAAACAAAAGAAATGAGAAAAATACAGCCCATTTGTACTCATTTCTCTATTTTAAGCCGCTCAGATGTTTCTCCTTCTAGCCTAATGACTGCTCCCTGTTTTTGGTCGCGACTGTGACAGTTAGGTGATGTGTAATGGGAAACCCATGAATGTCATTATTTCCGTTTAGTGTGACATTGTGTGCAATTTAAGGCCTTGGTGTAATGTATAAAACAGGCATGCAGGGCTATGTTGTATTCATTCTATTTCTCTTTAATTAATAATAAATCAAATGTGCGATCTCTGATACCACTACCTCTACTGAAACTTGCTGTGCCACTTGTAGCTTTTGTTCAAGTTTTTCATGATAATTTTCACAGAATTTTGCTGGCAATGTTACCATTTTTTGGAGAAGTATGAAAATTGCTCTTTTCCATTTTCAAAAAAGACTAAATAGATCAAATGTAAGTTTGTGCGTATGTGTTCTATGTCAGTCTGTAGGCAATGGGACAAGGCAACATGCTGGCAGAGAGATGACACAACGTCAGTGTTGACACATTGATTTATTTTGTTTTGCTTTGAAACACATAATCTAAACAAAATAATATACCTACATGGGTATTTGAAAACAAATATACAAAGCACTCATATTATCAGTGCCAAACATGATCACTCACAAGTCAGAAAAGAAAATCAGAAACAAGGTTACAAGAGAAAGAGTTGACATAGAACCAATTTTGAATAAGGTACAAAGACAACAAATATAATGGTTTGCCCACCTGGAGAGTGCCTAGTGAAGTCACATCATAGAGTGTATACACAAAAAGAGAAAAACACCAGCTCAATCTAGACCCAGACTAGTTGGAGTGATATCAGAAGGACAATACAGCAGTATCTAGTGTCAATGACTAAGGCTGCCAGAAGGGCAAAAACCAGAACATTGTATTTTTCTCAACACCTGAAGCACAAAAAGAAAGAAAGACGACTCAGAAAAATATACACAACAAAACAGAATATTGATGTGCCCTTGGACCATGACAAAGCAAGAAATATATAAACTAAAAGCGACAAATCATAGTTTCAAGTCTGATTGCTCTTTTGGTATCAATGCAGATAAAATGAACAGTTCATTTACTTAAATTTTTTAACAGATATATTTTTGCTTCTAACCATGATTTCATCTCTGTTTTTGCTTCTATTCATGGTTTCATCTCTGTATTGTTTCTTATCATGATTTCATCTACATTTTTGTGTTCTTGTTATTTTTATTTGAAATGCCAAAATCATGTCTCAGAAGTTCAGACATAAGTAGCTTTATGTATCAACTAATTTACCGTGATGGTGCTTAGCTTACTTTGTAATTGCTTGTAAGGACAAAGTACTTATCTCTTTTCTACAGAACATAGGGTGGGGCTCCATTTTCACCAAACATCAACCAACATTTCAAGCCAAATTACTTAGTTCTGATTGTATATTTAGCCAAATAGATTATAATTGGCTTCTTATGCCAAAGATAATGGGTGGGTACACTAGTAAACACTCTGTATGTAAATATCGGCACAGGTAACTAACTGGCATGAATTCTAGGAAGATTAAGCAGCAGCAGCAAAGAAAAGCAATGGATAGTACTGAGAGTTAAGTCTCAAACACTTCACACTCCAATGTAACCCAAAAGGAGAAGCTAATGTTCTGACATCAAAGAAACAGTTACTGAACTACACACCACAAATGTCTTTGACATAACCCTTTGTAAGTTCTCTACCATTGATGTCCACGCTTGAGGCATTAATTCTCACTTGGGCTAGCCATCATGGCCACCTCACTATACATAAGTCCCTCCTACATCAAGGCAGCAGTCAATCTATCCAAAACCAAGTGATTTATGTGCTATGATATAGCCTAAAAGCAGTTTGAGGTTGAACACAACATGCCTCGCCAGCAGACAAGAATAAACAATGCTACTGTTGTTGTTGTTGTTCTGGAAGTCTTTAACTCTTCTTTTACTGTTTATGGTGTCTCCCCCCTTAACTCTTTCTTAGTTGGTTCCATTACAGGAAATGTGTACTTAGATTGTTAGTCCACCCAACACTAGTGTTCTGTTTATCCACCTAAACTAGAGCACTTACAACATCAGCAGTTATGTGTGTTTGTTCTTTGCTCTTGTCTTCTGAATTCTGTTATAACCAAAAGCTAAGAAAGCTCTGTAGTTTACATGTGATGCAGTGACGTTCCATTTACCATACTGTTGTGAGTAATTGTTTTTATCTGCATCTTTATAAGATGAATATTTTTGTTTAACTAAATGTTCTAAAGACTTGAATATATTTTATTATAGAATCTAATACCTGGGCACAATAAATCAGATAGATGATACACTACAGAAACAAAAAGCAGAATAGCTCAGGCCATTTCAGAAAATGAAAAACATCTTGTGCAACAAGTCTATGTCAATAGAAGTGAGAAAGAGAGTTCATTGGTGCTATGTAGAGCCAATTCTGACCTATGGAAGTGAGACATGGACGGTAGACAAACAAAGGAAAAGATGATTAGAGGCCAAAGAGATGGATTTCTCAGAAGAATGTTGAAAGTTCCCAGAACAGCTAAAAAAACAAATAAGGACATTCTCAGAGTGGCCAGCACAAAAAGGGAGCTCATAAAAAAACATCAGAAAAAGAAAACAATCAACATTTTTTTGAGGACCTCATGAAAAAAAGAAAAGTTGGAGTACTTGGTTAGAACTGGCAAAATAGAAGGAAAGAGAGGTCATGGACGACAAAGAGATACAATACTAAATAGCATGGAAAAAAAGTCAACAACAGAATTGGTATGATGCACTGTGGATAGAGATTTGGGAAGGACATGCCTGTGCCAACATGTATGCATATTATAATGATGAATTTTTTATTATTTTTTTTTTTTTTCACAAACGTAGATTTGTCTTGAAAGCGGTGAAGTAATTTCATTAAAAGTAAACCACCATTAATGTAGAATCATGGGTGATTTAATTAACCATTACAGACATTATTATACACTCCTTTGTGCCATTTTATTGGCTTGATAACATTGACAAACTATTTTATTAACATTCCTTCTCTTTTTCAACCATAATTACTTTAAACAATTTTAATTTATTTCTGCAGCTTGGCTAACACAAGCTAAAAAGCTGACAATGAAACATTTACTTTTAACATCTTTGTTGTTTTACATTTGGGACCAAATTAATTTTCCCTTCCATAAAATTTGAAAGAATGAAAATGATTTCAGTTACTGTGCTCAATTGCTTAGGACGGAACAATAAATCGGAACAAATCTATTTTTATATTATTATTAATAATAAGATCATCTTTTATTATAGCGTGCTTCTGGTTATTGGGGTACGGGTACATTATGCATTAACCTAGAGATGTTATATGAAATGATATTAAATCATGCATGCATAACACAAGGATTGTTTTGTAATATGTATAACCTTTAAGTCATGCATGTTACAAGTAAGTAGCGTATTTTAAAATCTTTCTTTGTAATAAGTAACAGTTTCTTTTTTAATCAGGGTTGAAAAGAACGGGAATGAATCAAGGACAAACGTTCTGTGTATAGTTGTAAGTCCTTAACTTAACAGTTGGTAGTTTCTTGTGTTGCAGTTGTGGTATTTTTAGTATAATTATGGTATTAAGTTGATTGAATGTTTATATCTTGTTGACAATATTGCACTTATTTAATTCAAATGTGTATGTGAAGATGTAACATATGGATGTGAATCAAGGACAACAGACAAGAAAATCATTGAAGTCTGTAGAAATGTGGTTTTACAGAAGAATGTTGAGAATACCATGGACAGCTAAGAAGAGTAATGAAAACATTCTGAAAGAGGCCAAAGCAAAAAGAGAGCTAATTTCCAATATTAGGAAGAAACAATCATCATTTTTTTGCCATGTAATGAGAAGGGAAGAGCTGGAATATATAGTAACAACTGGGAAAATTGAGAGACGAAGAGATAGGGGGAAGCAAAGAGAAAAGATACTAGACAGCTTAAGAGAATGGCTTGGCAGAAGGTCAACAACAGAAATGATAAATAACTGTCGTGATCGAAAGTTGTGGAGAGACATGATGACCTATGCCAGCAGGCCCGGTACTTGATGATGATGTAAAGACTATTGTCACATGGCCGAGAGGGATCCTTGTGACGTGTAGATAAATTGTTCAAAAGTAGTAGGTTTGAATCCACTTTGAAGTGATCACATTTTCTCCACTTTTGAAGACAAATGTCTAAGAAGATTACTCTGTACAATGGAATAAATTCTAGACTAATATTGCAATAAGAGAAATGACCATGCAACCAAAGATCTCATCTACACTTATGAAGAGAAGATGGGCATATGCTGAAAAGAGACAACAAGAAAATTCAAAACAGGCTCTTCTTTGGGAAAACATCAGGATACAGAAAAAGAGGAAGAGAGACACTGACAAGAACTCTTATAAGAGAATCAAAGCTGGCAGGCATAGGCACATTAGATAAGATCAAACATTTCGTCCAGAATAGAAATGGGTGACGAAAACACTGCAAGCTCTTTGCAACGTCTAACAGTGCTGGAAGGATCAAGAATAGTATAAAAACAGAAAAGAGCAAAGTGTGTACCATCACCTTTAATCAAATGAAAGTAATAATATTCCTACCATCATTTATTTATGTTTAATTTATTTAAATGCTTACAGTGATTACAGATTAGTAAAGTAAGTAAAGTACCCCCCGTCACGCCAAGTGGCGGCGTATAGGGAAATATGGTGTTAGTGACCCTATATTTTACAGACCTTCAGCACATGATTTTTGGGGTAATGTGGTCGGTATTACGCCCGTGCTGCTTTACTTTCCCAGAAAAAATCCGGTACCCATTTAAGGCTGGGTGAACCCGGAGCCGTTGGTTGGGATCGAACCCTACCTCTTGTCCGTAGTAGTCCAGTTCACTAACCACTGAGCTATCGCGACTCCCACTAATTTTTAGGGAATTAGTAAAACCCAGGTGTCCTCGCCAGGGTACGAACCCCGGCTGTTGCCGTGGTAAGCCAACCGCCTATCGATTGCGCTAACCGGACACCCGATTACAGATTAGGGGTTTCAAAAATAGAGTAATGTCTTGACCATTCACATTAACATCCTGACCATTCACATTAACATCTGGAGTAAGGCAGGAGTGTGTTGTTCTGTCACCACTTTCGTTTATTACTTACCGTGCCAGTAAATGCCAAAATGCCATGCCCAGGAATAAGAGTAATATTGAGGAACTATTCTTTGCAGATGACCAGGTCTTGGGAGCACTTGAAGCTAAAATGTTGCAACTACATAATATGTCAATGTATTACAAATGTAAAAACATGAAAATCAACATTGTAAAAACAAAAATAATTGTACCTTAATATAAACAGGTAGCAAACTGATTTCAAATAGCTAGAAATAACATTATTCAAGGAACAAAATGGACAGAGAAATCAATAAATATCCAACATTTTAAAATAAACAATCAAAGTATTGGGGCAGCTAGCCCTTTTCAGCAGCAATTAAAGTGTCCATCAACACAAATATTTGATATGAAGCATTTTCATCTCCATCTTATGCTATCAGCGCCAAGTGTTGTCACTCCCAACAAGCCAGAAGAGATTCTAGTCACCATAGAAATATGATGTTTGATCAAATTGGCAGAAGTGACCGGAAGATAAAAAATGAGATCATATATGAATGAGTTGGCATAAAGAACCAATCTTTTGAACAACGTACAGAGGCGACATATAAAATTATTTGTCCACCTGGAAAGAATGCCTTGTTATTCAAAACTTTTCTGACTTTCACCCGATGACTGCTAAAGGAGTTGATAGGTCCTCTTCTTCATCCATCCTTTAAGGACGTTAAGTGGGTGAAGATGCATTGTGTTGTGTTTATTTGCACCTTTTGGCCCAATACATCCGACTTCAGCACAGCATTTATGAGTACTAGATATTGCCTTCTCTCTTCAAGCTCTTCTCACTTGACCAGACTGAATTCAAAACCATCCAGACATTAAAAGTAGCTGATCCAAAGTAAAATGAAGAGATAACATCAAAGAAAATAAACAACCTAACAGCATCAAATGATAATAGTTGAGGATACTAGAAGGTTGGGAGCCGCGATAGCTCAGTGGTTAGTGAACTGGACTACAAGGGGTAGGGTTCGATCCCAACCGACGGCTTCCGGGTTCACCCAGCCTTAAATGGGTACCGGATTTTTTTCTGGGAAAGTAAAGCAGCACGGGCGTAATACCGACCACATTACCCCAAAAATCATGTGCTGAAGGTCTGTAAAATATAGGGTCGCTAACACCATATTTCCCTATACGCCACTTGGCGTGACGGGGGTACTTTACTTTACTTTACTTATACCAGAAGGTTGAGAACTAGAACTGTATCATCTTCCTGGATACACAAAGAGAAATAAAAGAACACTGAAATATTAGTCACCTTTCTAAAATTAAACAAAGGGCCCGGCCAATGCTAAGGAGTTCAGCGCTGAGACCTTCCTTTGTGGTAAGGAATGAGACTGAAGTACTCATGGGCACAATCTGAATATGATGATAGTCCTATATACACGAACAAAACAGTCAAGAGATTATGGGTACACAACCAATTCTTTTGTTGACTCCTGCTAGTTTGCAATCATTTCATATTTACTGATAATAACTCCATTACAGTTATCACAAGAAAAGAGAAATATATGATGAAACATTTTGTTGTGATTTTATATATAAATATTCTACATTTATTATCATTCTTTAATAAACTATATGTATATTTTCTTTAATAAACGTGTATTTTATTTCATATAAATTTGGTATTGTGATGCTGTATATTTACATTATGTTCTTCCAATGTTCTGGTTTTTAACTTTTTAACTCTGGACCAATTATCCTGGCCATACATTAATGTTTTGTACTTGTAGTATTATTATTATGCTCCATTAATGGTTTTCTCATGTTAAACGATATTCTTTCTCATTAATTTGGTTTATACTTTGGTATGATTTATAAAAGATATGTACGGTAGCAATACTTTCGTGGTTCGCACAGAGGAGAGAATGAGTGATTGCTTTCAGATTGAAACAGGAGTAAAACAAGGGTGTATGCTCCTTTGCTATTTGAAATTACCATTCATTACATAATAAATAAATGTTGCATGGGCAATAAAGGCATTAAATGGCAAAAAGGCACAACGAGAATTACCTGAAAGATTTTGATTTAGCTGACACATAGTACTCCTAAGTGACAATTTTGGCAAGATGCAAAATATCACAGATATGCTATCATCTATGGCAGAAAGAATAAGACTTAAAATTAACAGGGATAAAACTAAAATAATGAAAAATAAAAATATACAGAAGACAATATAAATCACTGGAATAAGTAGACCACTATGTATATCTTGGTAGTAATATAAATCAAAAAGGTGAAACCAAAAAAAGAGATCAGGAAAGGGCTAGCAAAAGCAGCAGCAAATATTTAAAACCTGGACAAAATATGGAAATAAAAAATACTAAGCAAGTAAACAAAACTAATATTTAACTCAAACCTATTATCAACCTTTACCTATGCATATGAAGGCTGGAAAAAACTAAAGTGATTGAGAGAAAACTAAACACTTTTGAAGGCAAATGCCTAAGAAAAATGTTCTGTGTACAATGGAATGAATTCAAGACTTTGATGTTAGAACGGAATGGCTGCACTGCAGATGGGGCATTCCCATATCTGCTCAGCCCCCATTCCAGCAATCAACAAAGTGTCCATCCTGATTGTTCACGCTGTTCCATTGGACGCACTGCGTTCTGTGACAATTGCTCGCCTTTTACGTTCACACTGTTAACTATTCTACATACTTTTTGCATACAGCTCAAGATGGACACTTCCTGGCGCTGTAAGGCATAAAGGCCATCACATGCAGCATAATCTCCATGCGCCAAATACATGTGGACTTTATGATCAGTGAGCATGCCACGACAATAATCATTGTCCTAACAAATTAAATCAGGTCTCCACTTCGGTGGGACACTTAATCCGACTGCAGTCCAGCTAGTGACAAATTTGCAGTTAAAAACAGACAGTGCATACATCCTGTCCCCAGGGCAAAGCCGGGGACTGGTATCCTTCCACAAAACTTCACGACCAGTTGCACTGCAGCACCATCTCAGTGTGCGACACCAAAGCCATGTTGATTTCATGATCAAGTAAATATGACCGGGCTAGGGCTGTCTCCACAGACAAAAATCCAAACCAGTAAGAATCACTTTAAACCACGTTGCAAAAAAATGCCACTAGTCCTGAACCCGATGTGGCCATCTCGGCCTACTGCACTAACCGGAATTCAAGACTGATATTGAAATAAGACAAATGACCATGCAACCATCGATCTCATCTACAATTAGAGAGAGAGGATGGACATGTGTTGATAAGAGACATGAGAATTTCAAAACAAGCTCTTTTCTACGGGAAACAGGATACTGAAAAAGAAGAAGACCTAGAGAGACACTGAAGAGAACAGGTATAAGAGAAGCAAAATTGACAGGCATAGACTCATTGGATAAGATCAAATAACTCGCCAAGAATAGAGATGGATGGCAAAAAAAACATTACAAGCTCTTTGCAACTCAAGCGGTGCTGACGGATCAAGATAATTTATTTGGGATTAACAAGTTTTACTTAAGTTCACACTTGGTTAAGTAGTTCATAATTTTGGCTAAGTAGTTCATAATTTAAAGTTTAAAAATTATCTTTTATAAAAAAGAATATAACTTTATTTGGCTTGTGTTTATTATGGAAACTGTGGTAATGTATTAATAGAAATTGACAATCTTCTGTTTATTTACTGAATGAAATGTACTGTTAACCTCTCCTTTTAATTACATGAAAGAAATGCAAAATAGCTCAAGCCAAATCAGCATTTCAAAGAGAATGAAAATAATTGTGTGCAATAAATCTGTTAGTTGAAGTGAGAAAGGTTGATCGATGGCTTGACAAACTGTCATTGTAAAAAATATTGTTATGGAAACAGAGCCATAGATTTTAGAAGCAGTAATATCTGCAATATGTGCCATCTTTGGCTTATAAGGACAGTAGATAGATAGACAGAAGTGAGAAAGAGAGTTTATCAATGTTATATAGGGTTAAGTTCATTAATGTCACGCAGAGCTGATATGGAAGTGAAATATTGACAATAAGTAAAAAAGGAACAGGGACATAAGAAGTCATAAATATGTGGTTTCTCAGAAATATGCTGAGAGTTCCTTGAACAGTCGAAAAGACCATTTTAAAAAATTCTTAGTGAGACTAACACACTAGAGAGAGAGAGAGGTTCATACACACAGAATTTTAACATACTAGGGACAACTTTAAATGCACACAGAATTTTAACACAGAGAGAAAGAGCTGTAACGCAATAAAGAGAGCTTCAAAAACACAGAATTTTAACACAGAGAGAAAGAGCTGTAACGCAATAAAGAGAGCTTCAAAAACACAGAATTTTAACAGAGAGAAAGAGCTGTAACGCAATAAAGAGAGCTTCAAAAACACAGAATTTTAACACAGAGAGAAAGAAGCTCGAACACACACACATAGTTTTTATAATGTGTTCACAAATTGTTGTTTAAACATTTAAATCTCAGCTTTAGTGCTGTAAGAATGTTTGAAATTACACATTTATATCATTGTCAACCCTATGTCATAATTTTTTCCCTCCTGTCAGATAATTAGAAAAGATATTTTCTTCTTCCAGATATAGAAATATGTTGTAATCAACGTTTGGTTACTATTTATGAGTTTTACTGACCAAATTATGGTAACAACCACCTGGCTGTTCAAACTGTGCATTTCTAGTTTCTTTTAAGAAAATCCTGAACGAGCTTGCACATATCGAGTGTAAATGTTCAGCGCTTCTAACAATTTATGTGCATGTTCATTCAGAATTTTCTTAGATTTTCTTAACAGAAACCTGAAATGCACATTTTGAACACTCGGATGGTTGCTATCACAATATGGTCTGTAAAATTCATACATAGTAATCAAGCGAGGATTATGATATATTTCTATATCCTGAAGAAGAAAAATCTTTTCTAATTACCTGAAAGAGGGAGAAATGGCATATGGGTGATGATGATATAATTATGTATTTTCAAAAAAGTGTTTCCAATGTTGAGATATACATTTTTAAACAACAGCAAGCATTTGTGAATGCTCTTATAAGACACAAAGAGCTTTTCATCCCAGAGAGAGTGAGAGCTTTTTAAAAAAACTTCTAATACACACATAGGGCTTTTATCACAGAGAGAGAACTTCTTATACACTCATAGAGCTTTTTTCACAGAGAGAGAGCTTCTAATACACACATAGAGCTTTTATCACAGAGAGAGAGCTTCTAATACACACATAGAGCTTTTTTCACAGAGAGGGAGAGCTTCTAATACACACATAGAACTTTTATCACAGAGAGAGAGAGCTTTTATCACAGAGAGAGAGCTTCTAATACACACATAGAGCTTTTATCACAGAGAGAGAACTTCTAATACACACATAGAGCTTTTATCACAGAGAGAGAACTTCTAATACACACATAGAACTTTTATCACACAGAGAGAGAACTTCTAATACACACATAGGGCTTTTATCACAGAGAGAGAGCTTCTAAAAAAGCAGTCAACCTCTTATATTGGACATGATGTGAGAAGGGGACAATAGGACACAAAGTGATTGGGCAAAATACAAGGAAAAAGTGATTGGGGGGGAGGCGCAAGGATGAAACCATGACCAGATGTTGAAAATAATTGATACTGAAGCTTAGCTGGTGGTCACAAGAAGAAATGATACACAAAACTGGTCAAGAGTTTGTGGAAATAGAAAACTGCCTACACCAACTGCTATGGCATACATGTATGAAGAAGAACTAGATGTCCTGAGATTTTGCAGAGAGAACTTCATCCAGATAGCACTTTTCCCCTTATTATAGGTGATTGTTAAATGTTGATTCCTGTGTAGAGCATGTATACAAAACAGCAAATTCTTTACCTAATATGAGAATTATGCCAGAATTAAAACAACAGTTTTCAAGTGGTATCATTAATCTGTTCATCATCCTCATGGAGTGCCATCTCTGCAATGAAGGTTGGCTACCATGAAGCACCATTGTCTCATGCTTTGATGATGCAGGTTGTCATAGGCTGATTTGTCCATCTTTTCATGTTACTCATCCATGTTGGTCTTGGTCTGCCTCTGTTACCTTGTATTTTCCCTTCCAATGTTACTTTTAGTAGGCTGTTGTGTCTTTTAATATGCCTCAAAAATCTCATTACTCTTGTTTGAATTGTGTTTAGTAGTTCTCTTTTCATCTTTAGTCATTATAAGACTTCATTATTTGTTTTCTTTTCCTCCAGTTCTTCCCATTCTTCTATAAATTATATTTCAACGGCTTCTGTTTTTTTGTGTTCTGTTTACTTTGTCTAATGTCCATGTTTCTGCACCATACAGTAATGTTGAGAAGATATAACATTTTGCTATAATCTTTAAGACTCCAAAAATAATTATTGTCGCCCTATACATGTGGATTTGATTTTTTTTTCTGGGAAAGTAAAGATGCACAGGCGTAATACCGACTCCATTACCCCAAAAATTATGTGCCGAAGCCTCATAAAAATTATGGTCACTAACACCATATTCCCTATACACATTGTGGCGTGACAGGGCGCTTTACTTTTTTTTTTTTTATACGCATGGATCTGTTGATCACAGATTTCCTATGTTGACAGTTCTGTGCTGGCATGTTTATGAAATGTTGATTGCTGTTCAGATTACCAAGTCACCACAAGATGTTGATAACATACCTCAAGAACCCCTATAAGGGAGACCTTAGAGCTTGATGATATATTGAACTTTCTAAATGACTGTTTATATAGACAATTGTTACAGAAGTGATAAAACTTGAGAAATGGAAGACATGCTCAGTTCAAATAGAACTTAGGGGGACTGGTTGGTCTTGAGGCAAAATGCTGGCCTCGAGACAGAGAGGTTGTAGGTTCAAATCCCGACGTAAGATTTTTATTTATGATTTCTCTCTGCGGCAAACACCCCTGGTCTCAGCAGCGAGGCCTCGACTTGAAATGTCAATGAGTATTGGCAGAAAAAATATGAGTATTTCCAAAGTCGGAGTTATCTGTGTGTGCGGCGAGTGACCCCTGTGCACACGCCTGTCAGGGAAAAATGGATTAACACACAAAATTCAGTTCCTAGTCTCTAGGGACTTCATCAGAGGTAACAGCTGGCAAACGAAAAAAAAAAACTTGGTAAAATGCGATGCTCAAACAGTAAGACAACCAATCCATTGGTTCACTTTACTTTGCAACATCAATTATGTGTGTGGCTTATCACCAATGATTCTGCCCAGAAAGTAGCAGAAGTGATTTTTTAAAAAGTAGTTAATCATATTTTGGATAGAGGTGTCAACAATTAATTTATTTATTGTTGGTCTTTTTCTTATGGTCATTTTATTTTACCATCTACTTTAACAATAGATGTCATCCCATTTTTACAGATACTTTAAAGTAAGTCTGCAGATCTTATTTCTGTTGTACACTTTTATTAAGCCACCTCACTTATGGCTGATTCTGTCAATGTTAGGTCCAGTTACAGAATGAATAAGGTATATAATTGCTGTAATGGTAGATCCAGTCACATAAAAAATGAGATATATATTTGCTATAATGATAGGTCCAGTTACATAAAAATTAAGATATATATTTGCTGTAGCATCTAGCCTCATTTACTGTAAAAATGGTTCAGTTATTTCATTCAATACATGTTTTACTTGACCATGTTTGTTATGTAACAATTTGAAGTGACTCAATAGATCATGTTTATTAATCTTTTAAATATAATTTATCACAAACAAATAATTGGTTTATTTTGTTAATAATTGTTGCTTTGTGCCAGAAAGTTTTCTAAGTGACTCAATAGAATTGTTGAACTCATGTTTTTATTTTTATTTTATATACAAACTGGCTCAAAAGACCGTGTTTTGTTGTGATTATGTATTTATTTATCACCAATAGTTAATTTTGGTCAATTTTATTTAAAATGTCTGTAGTTATATTGTTTATTAATTAAAGCTATTTAGTTTAGTATGTGGTTGTGTTTATTTTTCACTGGTCTGTGGATTTATCTTGAACATTTGGATATATTTTTATCATAACATGAAATATGGGTTTTCATTTTTTGGTCGTACAAGTTATAGATATTTATTTATTGGCTTTTTTATGTTAAAAAAAAAAGTTTCTCAAATTTATAATCTTGTCCAGTTTGAAACATATATCTATTCATTCCACAATTTCTGCATTTGAGAATTTCTTTGTTATGAATCCCACGACCTATAATTTGATGCCCTTCAGCCCAATGATATCTGCAGATATCTCTGAGGTCATTTGTAGTACAAAGCATTGAATTTATCAGGTCTTTGAGGAAGTAGAGTTGCTCTGGTATCAGTGAGTTTTGGAGAGTCATACAGGTGATGGTCTACTGTTTCATGTGGGTGTTCACAGAGTGGACGTGCTGGAGTTTGGCTCCATTGTATTCTATTGATGTGACTTGAAAAATTTTGATCTATTTTTCTTTTGTGCTTGTTATATTTAACTTTTAATTATTTCATATTCCATGTAAACATAATGTAGTTCAGTAATTATGATGCTTAGACATTGAATCAAGGTTTGTCCCTCTCTTATGGACATGTTTGTCCGTTAAATTTAACTCTTTCCGTACTGAATCTTTTTATCGACGCAACGGAAGAGATTTCAGAGACAAAATTGTTCATAGTTTTAAGAATCAATATACATATTTATATAACACTTTATATATGAATGTTTAGATAATTGAACAAGGTATTAGATTTCACCAATATCCAGATGTTACAAGACATGTAAAAAGAATATGGTTTGATGGCGTTCACACTAATCAAATTGAGCATGGTGCACTATGCGGTGAAACGTATGTTGCTGAAAAAGGCATGGCGCACAGTGCGGCGAAACGTACGGAAAGAGTTAATTGTAAATGGGTTTCTGACTAGTAAGAATGAATCAAGAAAGACTGCATTGAAGAATGCAACATCATCGCCATACACTTCACTCTTATAGCAATATATCCTTTATATACCTCCGTGTTGCTATCAGGCCTTCCATGGTGAAGGAAGAAAAGATAAGACGCCACTGTTATCTGCCATGCATGTCATAAGAGATGACTGAGGATGTTTGAAATCATCACCTGTGCAGTCATGTAGGATGTGCACTGAGCAACCTTATCAGCGAAATTTACCTATAAATTTTGGGAAATGCTGTGACAAGTGACGGAGCATCTATGTGGTATTGCTGACTGCAATAAACTGGTTCAACGAATAGAATATATTCTTTATAGGCCTTCTTTTAAATATGATTTATTTTATTCACAGATATCTATGGCAATTATTTAGATTATCGCCTGTAATTAATTCATTTATATTTATTTTAAACAAGTACAGAATTCATGAATATATTATTCAGCAACTAAGCAATGGCAAACTTGAAATGGTATAATAGTTGCATCACATTGCCAAACTTTTCTTACAAAGATATATGGTTAATAGTTCAATCATTTGGGTGGTTCAGATCTCCTTTGTCTATGTTGTACTCAATTTACAGTGGTTTGAAGTATGTATGCCTAAGTACTTGTAAAGTCTTTGCAATTGCTGAAATGATATCTTTTCTAATTTGTAACTCACATGATTTTGTCCACTTAGATTTAGTTTTCACAACTTGTTTAGAGATTAGCAAGTGTGGTTTTTCTGCTGATAGATCAGAATTTGTGATCTCTATAGCTACAGAAATAGTTCAAATACAGTTATATTATTATATCACAATTTTTTTTCTTGTGTTTTGAAGCTTAAAACAGTATTTGTTTGTTTCTAAAGCACACAAACATGACCGACCATCCATCCACTTATGCAGCAACATGTCATTCATTAAAATACAATACAAGAATTAACACATGTTTTCCAGTAAACATTTAATAACTACATAACAGCAACTGAATTTTTGCATAAAATAATAGAATAGCAACATACAAAGTTTAAAAATAAAATATACCATTAAAAAAAAAAAAACCAACACAATTTACATCTGTTCCTAAAATAGATTTTTTTCTTGGTAGAAATGAAAGTTCTAGGCTTTAACAAATATGTGTGACATGTTATTTTTTTTAATGTGAAATACAATTTCAATTTCCAAATTCCATTGTTTAAAGTGTCATACTTTTTAAACAAAAAATTGACTGAGTCATGTCACCTTTGAAGCACTTAGTCGTGAAAACATTTAATAACATACAATTATCAAACAAGAAAGAGTAGTGCTAAAACTGTGCAGCACATACAAAGCAAGATCATGGAAAAGTCTAGATTATTCACGAATAAGCACCATTATGTATTGATTTGGCAATTGCCAAAGCAGGCAGGGTCTAACCTTTGAATGTGTGTGAGTCATTACTACTTCCTGTTCTAGAAGTATTAAAGAAAATCAATATAGGTGTACTGGTAGCAATTTTCTACCTTTCTTGCTAACAAATGCTGCATACAATAGAGCCAAGAATGAAATACCAGTTTTTGAAAAATTATACAGTGCACCTGCCAGTTTTTGGAATAAAAAAAAAAAAAAAAAACTATTTTAAAAAGAATTTAAATTTTGAGAATTAGTCATCCGTCTACTGATGATCATTTCAATATGTCTGTATATAATATAATTACTGACAAATCAGATGTTAATGTCAAAAATGATTTCCAATAAACAATACAAGCAAAATTTATAATCTGCAAACTTCACATAAAACATATTTGTTCTATCATTTTTATAATTAAAAAAAAAAAATGATCTCAAACCTTTCCAATGACAAAAGATAAAGATGTGACCATCTTTCCATAACACCAAGAGATGGTATAGGAACAATTCCAGCTTTAAATACACAAAAACTGTATGTGTTCAGAAATAAAATGTTCAACTTTAATAATTCTGGTTTAGACTGATATATCTGGTGGCTTTAATTGTAACATTTAAAATAACAGTGAAAATACAAGGAAAAAAAAACCAAATGTATAAACAATAAATGTATAAAGAACACCAAAAACTAGACATTTATATCACATCTAGAATATATATATATTCTGTAAAAATAAAATAATAAACCTTTTTATCTATATCCTATGCAATTCGATAAGCATAGAATGTTCGTTCATCCCTCTTCCCCCCCTCCCCCTCTAGAATACAGCAGACTATATATACTTAATCAATCAATCTACTGTAAGACATTACATATGACACTCATTTAGCACTGTCACGCAGGTTTTCCAGCTGTTGTGTGGCTTTAGCTTTAATTGCATCCAGGGTGGACCCAATGTCACCATTGTACTCAGTCAAAAGAGCGGTCAGCCAGCCATCTGTGTCAGAAAAGCCCATGGCCAACATTTGATCCAAGCTTTGTTGAATCCTAAGGTCTGAGAAAGATATAAAAAATATATAATATTAAATATTATGAATTTGTAAAAAAAAAAAAAAAAAAAAAAAAAAACAAACTTGATTTAGCCAAATAAACATCAACAAAACTGCAAAAGAGACAGAGAAAATTAAACGCTCTTGAAGACAAATGCCTAAGAAAAATACTCTGTACAGTGGAATGAATTCAAGGCAAATATAGAGATAAGAGAAATGGCCATGCAATCCATGATGTCTACAATTAGAAAGAGAAGATGAGCGTGTATGTTGAGAAGAGACAAGAGAATTCCAAAACAAGCTCTTCTATGGTGAAACAGGATACAGAAAAAGAAGAAGACCTAGAGAGACACTAAAAAGAAAACTTATAAGAGAAGCAAAGTTGGCAGGCAGAGACTTAAATAAGATTGAATATCTCACCAACAATAAAGATGGATGTTCAAAAACACTACGAGCCTTGTGGGGTGTGGGAAGGATCAAGATCAAGAAATATGAAACATCACATTCACAGATCAACTATGATGAAACATCACATTCACAGATCAACTATGATGAAACATCACATTCACAGATCAACTATGATGAAACATCACATTCGCAGTGGAAAAAAACAAAACCTATAACAGGAGCCATCTTTTTTCCCAAATACAAGATGCCAAAGTTCAATAACACATTCTTTGAAATAGATACATACATTCAACATGCATGATGAAGATAACAGATGCCCTTTACAACAAATGTAGACCCTTTATAACAAATGTAGAGGAGTGAAGTATGAGACATTACTGTACTAGGCCACAGCATTTGAAAGTAAGAGGGGGCCAATGTTTGTCTTCACTGTTAATAATCTTATATCACTCAGATTATACCACTACCCAGCCAGTGTGCTAACAATGCTCTCGACCACCATAATATAATCCTAATGTACCAGATTCCTTGTTAATAATTATTCTTAGTTAACTAGTTCATTTGACAAACACAGATTTCCCATGCCTTGTTTTAATTTAAATTTAATAAAAAATTTAAGCATAGCAAAATGTTATATCTTCTCAATATTCCTATATGGTGCAGAAACATGGACATTAGACTAGAAAACAGAACAGAGAATTGAAGCCTTTGAAATGTGAATATATATAGAAGATAGGTAGAATTGGATGGAAGGAAAAGAAAACAACGAAGTCTTAAAACAACTAAAAATGAAAAGAGAACTACTAAGCACAATTCAAACAAGACAAATGCGATTTTTGGGCCATGTTAAAAGACACAACAACCTACTAAAAGTAATCCTGGAGGGGAAAATAGAAGGTAAAAGAGGCAGACCAAGACTAACATGGACGAGTAACATCAAAAGATGGACAAATCAGCCTATGACAACCTGCAACATCAAAGCAAGAGACAGGGCAGAATGGCGCTCCATGGTAGCCAACCTTTGTTGCGGAGACGGCACTCGATGATGATGAATTAAAAATTATTTACATTTTCTGCTCATTTCCTTGAACTTTGCAGAGACCTGTGGCTTTTTAAACTCTTTTTGTACATTTCACCGCACTGTGCGCCATGTCGATTTCAGCGGCATATGTTTTGCTGCATAGTGCCCAATATATATAGTTCTCAATTTGATTAGTGTGAACCGTCATCAGACCATATTCTTTTTACATGTCTTGCATCATCTTGGTATTGGTGAAATCTAATACCTTGTTCAATTATCTAAAAATTCATATATAATATGTTAGCTAAATATGTAGATTGATTCTTAAAACCATGAAAAATTTAGAGTCTGAAATCTCTTCCGTTGCATCGATAAAAAGCTTCCGAATGAAACGAGTTAAGTCTTTACAATATTAAATATCATAGTCAAGCTGCTTGCATTTGTCCACTTTATTTTTTCCTTAATCTGAATTTCAGTCTCATCAATACTTTATCACTATGAGCATTTAAAACTCTGATCAATCTGTCATATTCACACTTCAAGTTTATCTTTCATGTAGATGATGTTGAACTGAAATAAATTGGACAGATATGTAAATTATTTTTCATCATCTGTCATTCTATGACAATTTTACCAATTGCTCAAGTAAGTAATAAAAGTTGTGTATGGTCTACATGGTCACACACAAAAGTTGTGTATGGTTTTTTTTTGTTTCCGGTTGTTTCCAAAATGGAGGAATTATTTTTCTCCGGCTTGGTATAGAACCGTTGATCAGAGGTTTAACAAGCCGCTATCGTAAAAACGATGTTGTTAATGAAACGTAGACCTGATACAGAATGTGTAAATTAGCAGTAGATAGTAGTGATAGTTTTTTCGGCCCTTACAGGAGACAGCAGAACTCTTTATACTGTACAAAAGATGCTGACAAACACCTATACATCCAGTGGAACACCAATTCTAGACAAATCTGGATTAATGCTAACAACAAGCGCAGACATAAAAGCCCGTTGGGCGGAACACTTCAAAGAAATTCTTAACCGTCCACTACCTCACAGTTTAATAGATTTTGAAGCTGAAACACCAGCAGCAGAATTAGATGTAAATTTAGATGACTTCACCTTGAGTGAAATAGAAACCACCTTAAAGCTAATGACCAATAACAAGGCTGCTGGAGAGGATAAGTTAACAGCTGAGATCCTCAAGGCAATTGATAGCCATAATTTAATACATCTCCAAAAAATGTTCAACATCATTTGGAAAACAGAGAAGACGCCTCATAAATGGAAAAAAGGAATCATTGTTAAGATCCCAAAAAAGGGCAATCTTAGAGATTGTAACAATTGGAGAGGCGTGACACTTTTGTCAGTTGCCTCAAAATTATTCTGTAAAATCATCCTAAATAGAATAAAGGATTCAATAGATACAGTAATGCGTGAAGAACAGGCTGGGTTTAGAAAAGGGAGAAGCTGTCTTGACCACATTTTCACTCTACGACTTATATTGGAGGAACACATTGAAAAGCAAAAACCTTTTGTACTTAACTTCATCGACTTCAAAAAAGCATTTGATAGTATTCATAGAGATTCTTTGTGGAAAATTCTGAAGCAATATGGCTTACCATCAAAAATCATAAATATTATCAAAGACATGTATGATGGTTACACATGTGCAGTTCGAACAGAGGAAGGACTGAGCGAATGTTTCCCAATAGAAACTGGGGTTAAACAAGGATGTATTTTATCGCCCTTGTTATTTGGAATTGTTATGGACTTCATAATGAAGAAATGCTGCACTGGTAATAAAGGCATCGAATGGATACAAGGAGACCATTTGGAGGACCTGGACTTTGCTGATGACATAGTTCTCATCAGCAATCAGATAAAAACGATGCAGGAAAACACAAATGAACTATCATCAATAGCCAGCAAAATTGGGCTTGAAGTCAATCATGAAAAGACTAAAGTCATGAAAAGTTTAATTCCAACAAGTGACAAAATATACATGGAAAACAAACCAGTAGAAGAGATCGATCACTTCATCTATCTTGGAAGTCACATTGATCGAGAAGGGGATACGAGCAAAGAAATTAGAATCAGACTGGCTAAAGCAGCAATGTCTTTCAGAAGCCTTGAAAAGTTGTGGAAATCAAAACTCATTAGCACAAACACAAAACTTAGGCTATTCAAATCAAATGTACTATCAACCCTTACGTATGCGTGTGAAAGCTGGAAAACAACAAGAGATATAGAAACAAAGTTGAACGCATTCGAAAATAAATGTCTAAGGAAAATACTTGGTATAGAATGGAACGAATTCAAAACAAACGAGGAAATTAGAGAAATCGCCAATCAACCACTAATATCTTCAGTAATAAAGAAAAGACGATGGTCATACGTTGGACATGTGATGAGAAGAGATAATAATCGAATAGCAAAGCAAGCCCTCATATGGGAAACAACAGGTAAAAGAAAAAGAGGAAGACCCAGGGAGACACTGAGAAGAACATTGATGAGAGAGGCAAGAGCAGCAGGAATCGGCTCCCTCAATGAGATAGAACTGCTTGCACAGAACAGAGACAGATGGCGAGATTTGATAAAATATCTCTAAAAGAAAACTGCTAGAACAAAAATTCATATAGGAGAAGGTGTATCTTGGTCTACGCCCTATGGGCCGGTTACGGCTCGAAAGGTCAATAGATAGATAGAGATGGTCTACACAAGTTATGTATTAATAAACATGACTAATGCTTACTTGGGTAAATTTTTGTCATTGGTATGGTGTCTGCATTTTGGGTGCCAGTGGTGGATCTTGGAGGTGCTACTGGACTGCTAGATGCTGGGGAATGTCCTGGCATTGGAATGGCACTTGGCCCAGGCATGGGAATTGGGGTTGAGTTAGGCAACTTGAAATCAACCCCATCTTCTCTAATGTAGGTCCAATCATCACTTGAGCTGTCACTCCCAGCCTAAATGAAAATAAAAAGATTATTCAAACATTAGAATACAAGGATATTTATTTGGAAGTGAATAACTGCTACAATCATGCCCAACATATGATAAACAGATAAGGCTCTTGTGGCCTTCATCAGTACCATACCTGGACAAGCTTTACGTTGGTGTCACCAGCCTTCAGGTGACCAAGTGCTTTTTTTGAACTTATTAAAACTAATGTTTAAAAGTATAGACAGAAAGCAATTTTAAAACTTAAGGAAAAAAAATTGTATTATTCTCTTTTTTCCTTCCACATTTGCCTTTCAATGTCAAGGGGAGATACAGTTTGTTGTCTTTTACTCTTCTGTCTTCTGTTGGCCCCTGCTGCTGTTATGTTTCTTAGTGTTTCTAATATTCCATCAATCCATCTTTTGCTCTTCTGTTGGCCCCTCCTGCTGTTATGTTTCCTAGTGTTTCTAATATTCCTTTAATCTATCTTTTTCATGGTCACCCCAGGGTGTCTGGTGCTCTTGTAGTGTTTGTTGAAGACTTGTGTCATATTTTTATGTTTTTATTATTTTTTTTTATTTGGCATGAATTACTCCTAGCTTTTTTCTGTTCTACACTTCTGATCTTATCACTCAGGCTCTTTCCTGTCATGTGTCTAAAACATTTTATCTTAGTAGTGGTTGCTTTTATCTTTCTTAACTTCAGCGTCTAGGTCTGGCATTGATTGCACAAAGTTGGGATGAAGATTGTGTTGTCGAGCCCAAATTTTGCATCTAGTTTTCTTTCCTGGTTGAACATGGTGGCATCGGTCTCAATGATTATTCGACAAGCTTTGTTGCATCTTGAGCCTATTTCTGCTGCTCGTGAATTACCATTTATCGCTAGACATCCAAGATATTTTAATTTCTCTTTGCTTAAATGTCTGTTATCTATCATTATGGTGATGTTCATAACTGTTGTATGTGTTGATTTTCATTTTATACTGGATGTTGCTACTTCTTGTAGGTCTTCTATTTTTCCATGTATGAAAGCCTGATCATCTATGAATAGAAGCTTATTAATCTCCTATCTCAGATTGGTAGGCAAACTTATATATGCAGTCATTTTGTAATGAACAATAAGGGTGATAGAACAGGAGCATGGCATAGATTCATAGTAACTTCAAAATGATCTGTGTAGCCTGCTGTTATTTTAGAGACTTTTACATACAGTGGCTAGATGTTGGCATCTCTTATGTTGTCAATATTTTCCACAATTCTTCTAAGTTTACTTTAATCAATTGTTTTTTTTTATACATAATACTAAAGTCATCAAACTTTGGATTAAAAGGTCAATATCTACCTTGCTAGCATCCTCTTTGGGGTTCTCAGTCTTGTCCTTTTGGGGAATCTTGCTACTTGAGTCTGTTTCCATCTTTTCAGCACCATTGCCTCCTGTAAATCCAGGCTCTTTGTTGTCTTCTGGAGCTCCATCTTGTTGAGCTCTGCGGCGCATGTGGTCCCAGGCAGGACATCTGCCTCCCCTTCCCAAGCACGGTGGCAGCCACCCCGCTGATGATTTCCATTGCCATGGTGAACATCATAGGTCACATCAATTCCTGAAATGGATTGTGAACATATTTAGTCAACTATGCACATTTTAAGTTAATAAAGCTACTCATCTTGTCCATTGTAACAGTAATGAAGTAAGAGTAAGAAATAATGAGCTAAAGTTAACTGTTGTTTTATCAATTACCTCATTATTCTATACATTTTCATGAAAGATGAAGCTATACGATTTGCTTTCAAATGAATTATTTTTGTGCTTAAAGCTTAAGGACAAGAATTTAATCAGAATAAATAGTAAAACAAACCTCTTAAGACCAGTGATAATGAACTTTCAACATATGCAAATCATCTATTATCACATAAAGACAACAAAGATGAATACAAAACATAACTAAGACAACAAAGTTGAATACAAAACATAACTAAGACAACAAAGATGAATACAAAACATTATCATTTACATAAAGTAAAGAAAACCCACCAAAGGATCCAGAAATGCAGCAATATCAGCTCCAACCTCTTTCAAGTAATCTTCATATGATGCTCTTTCCTTCTCTCTATCCTCATGGTTTGCCCCAGACTGGGCATCTGCACCCCCAGTGGTGCCGGCATTTGCAGCACCGGAGGTAGTAGAAGCCCCTGGAGCCATCCCTCTCATACAGCGGCTGATGTAGCGGCCCAGGTGAGGCGGCAGGAAAGTCTGAAGTAAAGAAAATAAAGCAAAATCACTTTTACAATTAAAAAAAAAAAACAATACCAAACTAGACTTTCATTTTGGCTTAATTAAAGTTTATGTTAAAAAAATATATAAAAAGCACATTTTAAATTTAGTATACTTAAACTTAATTTTACTTGCATGACAAAATAGTATGTAATTATATCATTTTCCTAGTTTATTTTTTACACGAACACAGTAAAGAATTTTTATAAAGATTGGATCTAAAAGTTCTCATTCTTTCTATCTATCTATCTATTGACCTTTTGAGCCATAGCCGGCCCATAGGGCGTAGACCAAGATACTCCTCTTATCTGAATTTTTGTTCTAGCAGTTTTCAATTCTTTTAAAGATATTTTATCAAATCTCGCCATTTGTCTCTGTTCTGTGCAAGCAGCTCTATCTCATTGAGGGAGCTGAATCCTGCTGCTCTTGCCTTTCTCATCAATGCTCTTCTCAGTGTCTCTCTGGGTCTTCCTCTTTTCCTCTTACCTGTTGTTTCCCATATGAGGGCTTGCTTTGCTATTCGGTTATTATCTCTTCTCATCACATGTCCAACGTATGACCATCCTCTTTTCTTGATTACTGAAGATATTAGTGGTTGAATGGCAATATACATTATATATATATATACATATATAAGTAAAGTACTAGTTCATGATAAAATATTTCAGTTCTAAAGTTGACCTTATTCTTTTCTCTATAATTTCGGTGTACAACTTTCCTACATGGCCGAGGAGGGAGATGCCTCTGTGTTAGTTTTAAAGTCTCTCTTACTGCCTTCTTATTCTTCTACTACCTTTCAGCTCCCTGTGGAGCATTGCTCTTCATTAAATACTTTCCAAGTCATTCTGTTCCTTGCCATTCTTTTAAGATCATTCCATGTCTTCCCCATCATCTTCCTCTCTGCTTCTATCTGTCTTCCCCAAGAATTCCTTGGTCTTCCTCTTTGTCTTTTCCCCTCTCTTACTGCCTTACTTTTACCTTAGGCTTGTTTCTAGTCTCCTGAAGCTTTTTAACAAAGAATGAATATTTTTCAAAAGACGTTATCTCACCAATGGACTGACACGAGGTTGGGTTATCTTAAACATGTCATGCTCAGTGTGCAGTCCCTTCCCTTCACAGGTCTGGCACAGATCATAGTCTGAGCAAATACAGCACTTGTAGCGTATGCCAATCACTGGACCTTCGCACCCATCACAAGTCACACCCACATGGACTGCTGCATCAGGATCTGCACGCGGACCCTGGCTAGGTCTTGGGCCCTGAGGCTGGCTTGGATTTGGTCCTTGTGGTTGTGGCTTCGGCTTGTCTGATGGGTTTTGCTGCTGTTGGTTCTTCTCATGTGCTTCTCCAGTCTCCATGGGCTCTGTGGATATTTAGTACATCTTTATTAAATGAAAGCATGTTGGTTCTATAAGCATAAAGTTCACCTGATCAATTTCAACTGTGTTTAGAATTAGAAATATGGTTTATTAACCTTAATTTATTAATATAACATATTAATTATTAATATTTTTTAACCATTAAACTTACGTCATAAATTAGATTTAGGAAGGAATCTTCATTCTTTTTTAAAATGAAATCTTTCTTTTTCCATAAATAACATTTTGATGAAAATGTTGATCCAGTTCAATCTTCAAACAAAACTGCTTTAACTTTGTGTCTGCTGCAAATATTATATATTTTTTTTTTTTACACTTTTACCAATCATAATAACTTGTTAGGAAGCTCACTTTACATGCACAAGCTGCATTATTCTTAATTACTGCATCTTACAAAATACAAAAAAATTTTTAATCTGCAATAGACTCACCAGGAATATACACACGCAAAACTCCATCTGATGCATTTGCTATGGCATCTTTCATCTCCTCAGTGGATGAGAAAGCCACACGGTCACCATCAGAATCTGGGTAGACATTTTTTTAATCAGAACTAGCAAGGCATAAGATATACAGACAAAATTATCAATCCTTCTGTTCAAAATTTATCATAAATAACAAATTCACAATAAGTGTTTTATACTAAACAAAATTAAAATAATATTGTACTTACATTTACAAAGTTAAACCTTAAACAGCTTTTGAAATTGTTCAAAATAATATAATAGAGGTCAACACACACCAAAAATGTAACTTAAATTATTTATAATTAATATAAAATGAATCAGGGGTGACAGAATAAGAGGAAAATAGTTCAGAAATTAACTCTGTACTTGATATCCCAATATATCATTGGACTGTAAACAAGTAACCCAAATGCAATGTTCCCTAAATATTGGATTGCCACACCGACCACAGATGAGAACACCAAACACTAAAATTATATAATCTTCAAAAGTGTGGTATTGAGTTTGAGGCATAAAAGACCACATTCTGGTGTAAATATAGTGAAAACATTATGTACCACTCAGTCACTGAGGCCATATTGGACATAGATTCACTATATTTTAACAAGTAATTTGACTGTGCTCATTTTGTGCATGTAATTATGAGGAACATGAGGTTAGTTGTTCAAAAATTGATCTGGTCATGATATTTATTTGAATTATAAAACAGATAGAAAAGGACTTCTTAGACACAAGGAATGTAATATTGATTTTAAAAAATATGTGATCATAACAAATGGGGTCTGAAAGAACCTGAATAGTAAGGCAACACAGATCAATGATATATGCAACAATGCCTGTTTCTACAACAAATTTACCTTGCCAGTAGAGTGTAAAGTTGCCATGGGTCAAAACTGGGTACAGTTGCTTGATCTTTTCCTTGGCAGCGGTGAACAGGTCTACACCAGCCACTGTGCTGAGTGGAAACCTGCGAATCTCATTAGATCCATTGCCACATTCCAGAAAAACTTTCACTGTTAATGACATGGTTTTTTTTTTAATATTTCACACCTGAAATAGAAAGTATAATGCGTTTACTTTGATAATTAAAACACCATCAAGATACATCAAACGTGTGAAATTTTATAAAAGATTAAGAAAATGTTATAATCACGAGGTGTTTTTTTTCCTTTTGTTGTACCATATGTTGTCATCATCGAGCGCCGTCTCCGCAACGAAGGTTGGCTACTATGGAGCACCATTCTGCTCTGTCTCTTGCTTTGATGGTGTAGGTTGTCATAGGCTGATTTGTCCATCTTTTGATGTTACTCGTCCATGTGTTGTAGAGAAGAGATATGTGTAGCTTTCTGGACATCACTAGTTGCACAGATTTGAGCTATTATCTTGAATTTATTGAGTCGCTCTTCTGATTTTATCTACCTACAGTTGCCTTTCCTAGTTATCCTTTCAATTTGTAGCTTATCTTCATGAAGTGTGCTCCTACTGTGGGCTAATTGGATTGGATTTATTTTGGTCATAATCATTTAACAGAATTAGACCACGAAAACGATGGATTGACAGAATATTAGAAACACTAGGAAAGGCAAATGAGTAAGGAGCGAAGAAGTTTACCAGGCTACTTACTAAAGTACTATTACTATTAGTATATATGTTTTTTATTACAATATTATAATAAATAACTAAGTCTTTGTTGTCTTGGGAGCCTAAGTCCCACAACCACACGACAAACTGACAAGACAAGTGTTTTGACAATTTTGTTTACATTTCATTAAATTCATTAGAGATTAGACGAAGATAAGGAAGTACAAGTTTAGTTACTAAGTACTACTAAACTTGAGACTTAGAGACAAATAATAATAAATGTATATTATTATAAAGGGAAACTTCTGAGGCGATAATCAGTGAATCAATTCAATAATTCATTTTTTCCGAGGCGAATGCAGTTAAACTCTGTAAACATACCTTTTCCTCTGAATTGAATTGATTCGATAAACTTACTACTACTTAAAAAGTAGTTTAGTAGTCACCTGTGGTGACTGTGATCTAGAAAAAAAAGATCCAATTATTTAATATTAATACAATTATTACATTAAACTAAGTCCACCAAATTCACTTACAATATTTAGTCTGCTCAAGCAAGATAAAAGTTTCACAAATACTTCTCCTGTTTGTTGCACTGAATATTCCCAGCTGAAGTTGAAATGTTCGCTGTTGTTGGGTAAGGAACTTTTATACCTGCGTCGCTGCGTCTGGATAGTTCCAAAACAAATGGCTGCGCCTGTAATGGGCTGACTCATGTCACGTGACGATGACGGGCTTAAAATAGAAGTACCATCATGCCAGGAAGTCTCTGAGAAAGGTGAAAGATATTAAAATAAATGTAGGCCATGTTTCACGCACTTCCTTTGCGAATGATAATTAATTGATAAGTATGAGAAAACGTATAATTATTTTATATATCATACTGACTGTATCTTGACATACACGTTTAACGCCACTTATGTAATATTGAAACGGCTGGAGAACTCGAGAAGGTCCTGGTATAAATGGAAACTCGTCATAGCCGTCACGTCCTGCACCCCCTTCCCTCATGGCAGGCTTCAATTCTCCTGTGTAACCGTCCCCTTGTAACGTTTATCTCAAATTGCAACATGTCACTGGAGACGCCATGATTGATTACGTCTTTTCTGCTTTTGTCATGGTTTAATACAAGAAATTCGGAGCGAAAATAAACTTTATGGAAGTACATGACAGCTCTGACGTCTCTCTAAATAAATTCCTGGATCGGGGAAAAAAAAAACAGCTTCCAAATTTCGTAATCTTAAAGATAGAGCACCTACAAGAACACTTAAATAAACTCAACAGCACACCAGGCACAAAATACAACATGAAAATCAACATCAACAAAGCAGAAGTCATAATTGTCGTCAAAAATAAACAGAGCATCGACATAACTATCATCATCATCATCGTGTGCCTTCTCCGCGACGAAGGTTGGCTACCATGGATCGCCATTCTACTCTGTTTCTTGCTTTGATGGTGCAGGCTGACATAGATTGACTTGTCCATCTTTTGATGTTACTCGTCCATGTTAGTCTTGGTCTGCCTCTGCCTCTTTTACCTTGTATTTTTCCTTCCAATATTACTTTTAGTATGCTGTTGTGTCTTTTAACAGCCCCAGAAATTTCATTTGTCTTGTCTTAATTGTATTTAGTAGTTCTCTTGTTATTTCAGTTGTTTTAAAACTTCATCGTTTGTTATATTTTGTTTCCATCCAATTCTACCTATTCTTCTATAAATCCACATTTCAAAGGCTTAAATTTTCTGTTCTGTTTTCTTGTCTAATGTCCATGTTTCTGCACCATACAGGAATATTGAGAAGACGTAACATTTTGCCATTCTTAGTTTCAGCCCTGCTGATATTTGTTTTGTTGTTGGTATATTTTTCATGGCATTCAAATTACTTTTTGCCATACCTATTCTTTTGTTTATTTCAGTTTTGCATTTCCAATCATTGGTTATAGTATGTCCCAGGCAGTTGCAGCTCTGGACTGGCTCCAGATGTATTCCCTCAACTGTGATATTTAATTGTAGGTCTTGAGAATTTTCTTTGTTTATGATCATAGTTTTAGAGCCGCGATAGCTCAGTGGTTAGTGAACTGGACCACAAAGGACAAGAGGTAGGGTTCGATCCCAACCGACGGCTTCGGGGTTCACCCAGCCTTAAATGGGTACCGGATTTTTTTCTGGGAAAGTAAAGCAGCACAGGCGTAATACCGACCACATTAGCCCAAAAATCATGTGCTGAAGGTCTGTAAAATATAGGGTCAATAATACCATATTTCCCTATACGCCACTTGGCGTGACGGGGGTACTTTACTTTACTATTATCATAGTTTTAGTCTTTTTGATATTCATTTCTAGTCCATATTTTTTGCTTGTCATGTTTATCACATTAAGCAATTGTTGTAGGTCTTTAGGATTTTCTGCTAGTAGAACAGTACCATCAGCATATCTTAGGTTATTGATTATCTTTCCATTAATGTTTAGGCCTGGTTTCTGAGATGTTTTTAAAGATTTGCTCAGTGTATAGATTGAACAAGCTTGGTGATAGGATGCATCCTTGTCTCACTTCTCTTTTTATGTCCATGGGTGTAGAGTTCTCCTTGTTATATCTTATTATTGCTGTTTGCTCCCAGTACAAATTACATATTAGTCGTATATCTGTGTCGTCTACATAACTATAGAGGGGTAATATTTAGTTAGGGGCTTCCTAAACTAAGAGCCTAAGGAAAGAATACGAGCTTAGTGTCCCAATTATTTTTGCTAAACGAGTGACCTTCCCTCGCTGATCAAGCATACTTTAATTATTTTTTAATTATTAATTATTAGTTTTTGCGCATTTATTATTATTTTTTTTTTACCAACAAGGTTAAGGTTAGTTTGGGCAAGTAGTGGGGTGTAATGTACACTCCTAAAGTATGGTGACTGCTTTACAAAAAACACAGCACAATACTGACGTTCCGGCCTACATGCGGCCTTCTTCGGAGAACGAGGGTTAGTTGTTGGCTATTCCAAACCCTAAACCTAACCCAGGTGTCTTCTAATGACAAATAGATTCGAGCGCGACAGAATAAAACGCAAGGGAAGGGGACGTTACTTCTAATAGAAATAATTTGAGACACTAAACTCGTAAATTACTAAATACACATTCACATTAAAAGAAATTTACCTAGCTATAAATTATATTCATCATAGTCTAACTAATAATGTAAATTTAACTGCACTACATTTTTAAGGAACATTACCCCAAAATCATGTGCCGAAGGTCTGTAAAATATAGGGTCACTAACACCATATTTCCCTATACGCCACTTGACGTGACGGGGGTACTTAACTTTTTTTTACTTACATTTTTAAGAGCAATTGTGATGTAATATAACCTAGAACGCAATTGAACAGAGCGTATATCTCCAAGAAAACGACATAAAACCAAAGGCCAACCATCTATGGTAGTAATAATAGTAAAACTATTGAAGGTTCGCGCAAACCAGACTAGCGATAAAGGTTTCTACAGGAAGGACAGATGAGCAGAAATTCATTTTCTGAACTAATCCTTCATCGAGACGTCGATCATAGCATGACCTCTCCAATTATTGCTGTCTCAGTATCTCTCATTTTCTCTCCAAATCTTGTCCAAATATAATACATTTTTAAAAAATTTGCCAAGACTTCGTCTTCGCATAATTCTATGTCTTCTCTGTTTCCTTTCCACACGAACTTGTCTAGCAATTCTTGTGGAGGGCTGTTAACACTTTCGTCCATCCGTTGCCTTTATTTATCTTCTTTCCTCATAGTGAATTGATTTGAAGAGACAGACAGACAGAGAGAGAGAGAGAGAGAGAGAGAGAGAGAGAGAGAGAGAAAGACTATTTAGCCCTATTATAGTAAATATAATCAATATGCTGGAGAAATTAAACATTGATGGCAAGGATCTGCGAATCATAAAGAACATGTACTGGCAACAAATAGCAGCTATACGAATTAACAACCAAACAGGACAATTCTAATTTATAAAGCAAGGAGTCAGACAAGGCTGTGTTCTGTCACCGGATTTGTTTTCACTTTACAGCGAATATATTATGAGATCAATAGTAGACAAAAAAAGGAATTGAAGTCAACGGTCATAACATAAATAATTTGCGATATGCGGATTACACAGTCTTAATAGCAGAGACAGAGAATGAACTACAAGACATGATAGACATAATAGTAAAAGAAAGCAACAAGAAAGGTCTCAGTCTGAATAGTAAGAAACAGAAGTAATGGTTATATCGAAGAAACAATCACCACCATCATGCAGCATAAAAATAAACGAGACAAATCTGAAACAAGTGCAACGTTTCAAATACTTGGGCGCAATAATAACATCAGATGGGAGATGCACCACATAAATAACAAGCAGAATAGCTCAGGCCAAAATAGCATTTCAGACAATGAAAAATATCTTATCCAACAAATCTATGTCAATAAAAATGAGAAAGAGAGTTCATCGGTGCTATATAGAACCAATTCTGACCTATGGAAGCGAATCATGGACAGTAGACAAACAAATGAAAAGACGATTGGAGGCTACAGAGATGGGATTTCTCAGAAGAATGTTGAAAGTTCCCTGGACAGCTAAAAAGACCAATGAGGAAGTTCTCAAAGAGGCCAACACAGAAAGGGAGCTCTTAAAAAACATCAGAAAGAAGCAATCAACATTTTTCGGGCACATCATGAGAAGAGGAAAGTTGGAATACTTGGTTACAACTGGCAAAATAAAATGAAAGAGAGATCGCGGACGACAAAGAGAGAAATACTGGATAGCTTGGTGTCATGGCATGGAAAACAGTCAACAACAGAACTGATACGATGCACTGTAGATAGGAGATTGTGGAGGGACATGATCACCTACGCCGACCGGTATGGCACATGATGATGATGATAGTAAATATATTGTGTTTTATATTTCTAGCATTAATGCCATTTTGCAGGACACAGTAAGCCAACAGGCAAAAGAAGACTAGGCACGCAGAGAAAGCGATGGGGAAATAGCATCAGAGAATGAGCAGATGTAACCTTCGTGAAGACCAGAACAGAAAATTGAAGCCTTTGAAATGTGGATCTATAGAAGAATATGTAAAATTGGATGGAAAGAAAAGAAAACAAACGATGAAGTTTTAAAACAACTAAAAATGAAAAGAGAACTACTAAATACAATTAGAACAAGACAAATGCAATTTTTGGGGCATATTAAAAGACATAACAGCCTAATAAAAGTAATATATTGGAAGGAAAATACAAGGTAAAAGAGGCAGACCAAGACTAACATGGACGAGTATCATCAAAAGATGGACAAGTCAACCTATAACAATCTGCACAATCAAAGCAAGAGACAGAGTGGAATGGCGTTCCATGGTAGCCAACCTTCGATGCGGAGACGGCACTCAATGATGATGATGAACCTTCGTGACAGCGCTGAAAGCAATTCCTGAATGCGAAGGTTTGAGGACGGTTGTCATGACGACGTTGTTAAGAATGCAACCGACAACGCTATGGGACTGAAGAATGACTGCCATGTTTTTTTTAAAAATAACTTTTGCTAGCTTTCACCTCTAGAGACTAGATACTGAATTATGCGTGTTAATCCGTTTTTCTCTGGCATCCGTATGCATCAGTGTCCCTCGCCGCACTGGCAGATAACTCCGTCTTCGGAGGTACTCATATTTTTTTTTCCGTTGATGAGTAATTGAAGTGAGCTTGAGTTGAAAGCCGGGCCTCGCTCATGAGACCAAGGGTGGTTGCCGCAAAGAGAAATCACATAAAAATCCAAACTGATGCAGCCGGGATTTGAACTCATAACCTCTCCGTTTCGAAACAAGTCCCCCGAATGTAATGTTTAATAAATGACTTTGGAGTGAGGAAAACGAGGCTATACTGTGAAACTATATGTATAGGGTGTCTCTTTAATGACTGTGCATTTTTTGTTGTTGAAACAATTACGCACCTAAATTTTATCTATGTATGACGTAATAGTTCAAGCACCATTTACGTGTTCATTTAAACATCACTGCTACATGATAGATCTGGCTTACAATGGTGTTAACGATTGAAGAAAGAGTATTTATAGTGGAGCATGTGTTCCGTAACGGCGGCAAGTATTCGAATGGGGTTGTTGAACAATTTGTGAATAGATTTCCTGATACACCAGTGCCTCATAGAAATATTGTGAGTAATTTAATAATCAAATTTCAAAACACCGGTAGTGTACATGATGTTAGCCGTCCTGGTAGACCATCTGTTCTTGAAGTAACATCTCTCAACATCCAGGACAGCATTCTAATGAGTCCTGGCGAATCAATAAGAAAGCTGGCTCAACAAGTACACAAATCAAGCAATACTGTTCATAGAGTTCTGAAAAAAAAATTAAAGTTATATCTGTACAAATTTTCCGTCGTTCCTCAATTAAAAGAATTAGATCACCAATCCAGAATTAATTATTGTATGTGGTTTGAGAATTTTCTAGCCCAAGAAGGTGAGGAAATCCTTGATTTCACTTTCTTCACAGATGAAGCATGGTTCCATTTGTCTGGGTACGTGAATAGGCAGAATGATCGTCTTTGGAGTGATGAAAATCCACATGCATTGCACCCAGTGCCTCTCCACGATCAGAAAGTAGGAGTGTGGTGTGCAATGAGTCGTCAGCGGATAATCGGCCCAATTTTCTTCTATGACACAATAAATTCAGAAAGATACAGGATTAACATACTGGAGCGATTCGTAACCCAAATTTCTGAGCCAGAAATTGAAAAAGCTTGGTTTCAACAAGATGGCGCAACTGCTCACACTGCTTTAAAATCACTGGAATTTTTATATGAAATTTTTGCTAATCGTATAATCTCTCGCGGAATTTGGCCTGCACGGTCTCCTGATCTTACTCCCATGGACTACTATCTCTGGGGTGAACTGAAAGGAAAAGTGTACGAAAACAATCCCCACACACTCGATGAGCTGCAGGTTTCAATCGCCAACAACATGAATAATGTTACACAGCCCATACTGCGTAAGGTTTTTGACAATATGAAAAAACGTATCAATATTTGCCAACTAAAACGTGGTGGATATTTCGAATACCTTTTGTGAATAGTGATGTTATATGTTTAACTTTACCGAAAAAGGAACAAGCTACAGCAGTACATGATGCGTGATTTACATAAATAAATTGGAACAACTAGATTTTCAAATAATGCACAGTCATTAAAGAAACACCCACCGATCTGGAAGACCTTCAATTTCACAAGACCAAATTATGGAACTCCAAGACAGAATTACAATGAGTCCAAATGCATCTTTAAACCACTTGTATCAACAGGTGCAAATATCTAAGAGTTCTGTTCACAAGGTTTTAAGAAGTGAACTACACTATCGTCCATACAAATTAACTGAAGTGTCTCAACTTCAAGAAAGAGATTATGAATCCCGTTTAAACTACTGCATGTGGTTTCAGAATTTTATTTATGAACATGGCGCTGCCATCCTTGACGTCACTTTTTTCACTGATGAGGCCTGGTTTCATTTATCCGGTTATGTGAACAGTCAGAACAATCGGCTGTGGAGCAGTGAAAACCCCATGAATTTCATCAAGTGCCGCTTTACGATCAAAAAGTCGGAGTGTGGTGCGCTATAAGTCGTATGCGGATAATAGGACCTATATTTTTTAATGAAACAATAAATGCAGAACGTTACCGTACTTTAATTCTGGAACCGTTCATAGCACACCTTACAGAACGGGAAATTATGGAATCCTGGTTTCAGCAGGATGGGGCAACAGCACACACAGCCACAACAACACTCAATTATTTAGAAAGCATATTTGCAAATCGCATTATTTCACGTGCAATCTGGCCTGCTCGTTCACCAGATCTAACACCCCGAGATTATTATCTGTGGGGGGCATTGAAGGGGAAAGTTTATGAAAATAATCCGCAGACAATTAATGACCTAAAGACTTAAATAGTAGACAAGATTAAACAAATATCACCAGACATTATTCTGAAGGTTTTCGCAAATATGGAAAGACGAATCACGACATGTCTTGAGGCCCGTGGTGGACATTTTCAACATATGCTTTAGGCACAACTTTATTGTGTTAATACCAACATTACCCATTATAAGCTCGCCGATAGCAGTCAAGTATATTTGAATATTTTACAATTTGTGTGACGCATTAGTTAACCGCATTTCTGGTGACGTTTTTCTTCCGAGAGTAGAAATTCACTGCACTGCGACTTTAAAAACACCCTGTATATCACAATTATAAACATTACTGCTTGTAATCTAAATATAATTTTAAATAAATTCCTGAATCGGAAAAAAAAACAGCTTCCAAATTTCGTAATCTTAAAGATAGAGCACCTACAAGAACACTTAAATAAACTCAACAGCATAGGCACAAAATACAACATGAAAATCAACATCAACAAAACAGAAGCCACGATTGTCGTCAAAGATAAACAGAACATCAACATAACTATAGAAGGCAGGCAACTAAAACAAGTAGAGGAATTCAAATATACCTAGGAAGTTTAGTGACAAATGACAGTTCACAAACAGCAGAAATAAACTCAAGATGTATCAAAGCTTGTGAAATAATTGGACAGTTATCACCACTATTGTCCAACAATGAAATAATTGGACAGTTATCACCACTATTGTCCAACAAGGAAATAATTGGACAGTTATCACCACTATTGTCCAACAATGAAATAATTGGACAGTTATCACCACTATTATCCAACAGCGGGGAAATAACCCTAGAGGCTTAACGGACACTACAATATAATCCCTCCCAACCTTGTGATACCAATGCCAGACGCAAAAACAATAGGAAAAATGACCTCTACAGAGATGAAATGTGTCAGACGAATGACAGGAAACAGTCTGAGAGATAATATCAGAAATGAAGAACTGAGAGAAAAGCTAGGAATAGCCCCAGCCATAGAATATGTAAAGAAACAACATATATTTAGAATGGTTTGGCCACGTGACAAGACAAAGTGATCAAAACACAACACAGTGAGCCCTCAATAAACGTTGCGAGAATACCAGACCCACGGTTCGACCACGAAAAAGATGGATCGATGGAATATTATAAGTACTGGAAACATAACTGCAGCAGAAGCGAACAGAAGAGCAAAAAAAAAAAAAAAAAAAAAAAAAAACACCGCAGATTATATCTCCCCTCGACGCTGAAAGGCAATTGAGGAAGGAAAGTAGAAGAAGAAGAAGAAGAAAGAGAGAGCATTAGCCAACATCAAATTAACACTCAGGACTAATATTCAAATTTACCAAAGTTGAGTGCTTAGTACACTTATATGCGGATCAGAAACTTCGACTACCTATGCAGGGCAGGAGAAAAGGTTAAACAACTTCCATGGGCGTTGCCTTCAAAAGATTATGAAATCAAATGGCAGGACAAAGTAACCAAATCTAATGTCTTACAACGAGCCAAACTCCCATCCATCGTGGCAACACTTAGGAGTCGTAGAATAAGATGGATGGGTTATGTAATAAGAACGGCAAACATTGGTATTTCCAAACAAATATTGTATGGCGTATTTAAAGAAGGAAAGAGACCAAAGGGCAGACCAGTGCTGAGATATAAGGAATTTTGCAGGGCTTCCTTTAATGAATTCTCTATCAGTAAAAGAACCTGGGAAAATCTAACTGCAAATCGTAGCACATAGAGAACAAAAATATATAAAAAATGGCGCGGCAACATTCGAGGCAGTGCTTATATTAAATTCAGAAGACAAAGCACTGGCTATTCAACACAAAAATAACATGCACAATAAATTTATAACTCTGACTGATGCACTGTCAGTACTATCAGCTCTAAAAAGCCCAAGAACAATGAACTAGATGACTTGAGAACAGCCCTGGACCAACTATGCAATAACTTCCAGAGAGTAGGCATTCAGTGGATACCATCACACTGTAATATACACGGGAACGAACGCGCAGACAAATTAGCCAAAGAGGGAGGGAGATTACCACAAGAGAGCCATCCGCTCAGTTATGATGAAACCAAATCCATCATCAAAGGTCAGTACCATTAAAAATGGAAACGAGAACACCCAAAGCATAACGAGAGTGACGGATACCACCAACTATCAAGGAGGGATCAAGTCATCATACTTCGCCTACGCACTGGCCACAATAGAATGAGAAATCACATGTTCACCAAATTCAAAATAGGTACAACCAACCTATGCCACTGTACACTGGACAACAAAACATGTTCTACAGGATTGCCCCCAGTACACAGACCTGAGAAGAGCAATGTGGTCCACACCCACCTCCCTGGAAGAGAAACTATATGGGGCAATCGACTCGCTTAAACAGACAGCTGCCTTCATGAGAGAGTCTGGGATCCTACTATGATTGAATCTTGATCGCAGAGAGAGAGAGAGAGAGAGAGAGAGACAGAGAGAAGACTAAAGGCGCAGAAGAAAGGAGACGAGGCAGGCATATCGAATACATACTGAACAAGGTGAACATATCGTTCTGCAGGCGGATCTGTCTATCCAATATTGGCAGATTCAGCAACGAGAGAAGCTTTTCAGCAAAGCGGCACTCAGCATGAGACATTCATAATTTTTACCAAACTACTGACTTATCATGATTGCTTGCTACCAACCGTCTATCAATCCCATCTCTGTGGCCGCCAAAGGCCATATATATTTACATTGTTATTTTATGTAAATCGCAGATTTAATAATAATTATTTTGAATGTTTGGCTCAATAGTGACAAGTTTTAAAATAAATAATAACAATGGTATTCACAGGCAGAGCGGTGGTTTTCAGAATATGTATACGGTTTTTAAGGTTTTTATTTTATTCTGTATTCAACGGACAGCTAAGGCGATTGAGCTATGGATGAAAAAGGGAGGAAAGAAAAGGGGGGGGGGGGAGGGGAGAAATAGAGAAGAAAGAAGAATGAGAGAAATAGGAAACATGTGCATAGTATACGTAGCAAAAAGAGTGTGCATCAAGTATAGATCCAAAAGAAGAAACAGGGAAAATATATGTAGGGAGAGAGTGTGAAAGTGATGATGTATATTAGAGAGAGAGTGATGGAAGAGAACTATGAAAGACAGGGGACAGAGATGAGAGAAAACGAGAGGAAGGAAATATGAGAGTAAGAGAATGAAAGAGAGATTGGTCTAAAGAGTCTGAAAGTGTTACAAATAGAAGTTTGTGAACGAGATAGGGATATATGAGTGTACGGAATATGGATAAGCAAGGGAGAGAGTGAATATGTAAACAAAACATCATCATCATCATTGAGTGCCGTCTCCGCAACGAAGGTTGGCTACCATGGAGCGCCATTTTGCTCTATCTCTTGCTTTGATGGTGCAGGTTGTCATCGGTTGGTTTGTCCATCTTTTGATGTTATTCGTCCATGTTAATCTTGGTCTGCCTCTGCCTCTTTTACCTTGTATTTTCCCCTCCAGGATCACTTTCAGTAGGCTGTTGTGTCTTTTAACATGGCCTAAGAATCGCATTTGTCTTGTTCTAATTGTGTTCAGAAGTTCTCTTTCATTTTTAGTTGTTTTAAGACTTTGTCATTTGTTTTCTTTTCCTTCCATCCAATTCTACCTATTCTTCTATATATCCACATTTCAAAGGCTTCAATTCTCTGTTCTGTTTTCTTATCTAATGTCCATGTTTCAGCACCATATAGGAATATTGAGAAGATGTAACATTTTGCTATTCTTAGTTTTAGCTCTGGTGTTATTTGTTTTGATGTTAGTATGTCCTTCATGACATTAAAATTACTTTTTGCCATTCCTATTCTTTTGTTTATTTCAGTTGTACATTTTCCATCACTGGTTATAGTATGTCCAAGGTAGTTATAGTTCTGAACTGTCTCAAGGTCTATTCCTTCAATTTTGATATCCACTTGTGGGTTTTGAGTATTTTCTTTGTTTATGATCATAGTTTTAGTCTTTTTGATATTCATATCTAGTCCATATTTTTTGCTTGTCGTGTTTATTTCATTAAGTAATTGTTGTAGGTCTTTAGGATTTTCTGCTAGTAGTACAGTATCGTCAGCATATCTTAGGTTATTGATTATCTTTCCATTAATTTGTAGGCCTGGCATCTCTATGATGTTTTTAAAGATTTGCTCAGTGTATAGATTGAACAAGCTTGGTGATAGGATGCATCCTTGTCTTACTCCTCTTTTTATATCAATGGGTGTAGAGAACTCTTTGTTATATTTTATTATTGCTGTTTGCTCCCAGTATAGATTGCATATTAGTCGTATATCCATGTCATCTAGATGTATCTCTTTTAGGCATTCTATAAGTTGTTTGTGGTGTACTCTATCAAAAGCTTTGGTGTAGTCTATGAAGCAGGCATATATTGGTTTGTTTACTTCTGTGTATTTTCGATTAATGTTCTCATGCAGAATATGGCTTCTTTTGTCCCGCTATTTTTCCTAAATCCAAATTGCTGCTCATCTAATTCAGTATTGATTTTATTCTGAATCCTTCCTTGTATAACTTTTAGCAAGATTTTTGTAACATGGCTCATTAGGCTTATTGTTCTAAAGTCACTGCATTCAGCTGCACCATTCTTTTTAGGCAATGCAATGAAAGTTGATGTTTTTAGTTCATTTGGTATGTATCCTGTGTGGTATATGTCGTTGCATATGTCTGTAATCACTTCAATGCCAAAATCTTCAAGTGCCTGTATCATCTCTATCTGTATGCTTTCAGGTCCTGCTGCTTTTCACCTTTTCATTGTTTTTATAGCTTTTTCCACCTCAGATTTTAAGATTTTATAGCCTGATGTACATTTTATAACTGGTTTCTTGTCCCTTTGATCATGAAATAGTTCTGTTATATATTCCTGCCATCTATCTATGATATCCTTATTGTCTATTAGCATTTTTCCTTTTTTGTCTGCAATGCATCCACCTTCTGTGGCTGTTTTATTTTTATTAGTCATTCTCTTTATTTCTGTGTGCATTCCTCTTAGGTCTTGTTTGCTTTCCATAGTTTCTATTTCTCTACATTTTTGGCTGAGCCAGTCTTCTTTTGCCTTTTTGCACATTTTGCGTATCTCATTATCTATTTTATTGTATTGGGCAGTGTTCTTCGCTTGTCTCCTTTCTTCCATTTTTTCTAAGATGGTGTTAGTTATCCATTTTTGTTTTTTGTTCTTTTCTCTTTTGGGTAAGGTGTCGCAGGCTTTTTGTATGCTTTTCTTTATGCATTGCCATTTGGTTGTTACTTTTTCATCAGGATTTTCTCTTCTGTATTGTTCAATTCCTTCCTCTAGCAGCTTCTGGTATGTGTTCTTTACTTGTATGTAAACAAAACATACTGGCTAAGAATGAAAGCGAGTCAGTGGAGACGATAAGGAAAACAAATATAGAGAGATTACTTAAGTAAGGGAGGAACACGAATGACTGGAGAAACAGAACCTGCGACAGGGAGAAAGATATAGAGAGACAATAGCAAAAGTAGAGATCATTTTAAAAGTTATTGCTAAGATATAAAGAAGGAGTGGGATAACTAAGGAGAGACAGCGGACAGATGTGAGAAGAAGACAAATGCGGAGAAAAAGTGAGACGAGGAAGTTAGGTGGAGTTTAGTTATTGAGTTATTTGCAGGTCATCATCATTGTACTCCGAACATGTCCATAGGTGCTCAGATCCCTTCTTCTGCAACTCCCGCAGTGTCCAGCGACTGACGACTCCAGTTCTATGTTGGTTGATAAGTCTTCTTACACGGCCACTAATTTTCTCATTTCTGGCTGCGCCCACCTTAACTCTCATTTCCATCATCCGAAGAAGTGACGTGGATCTGTGTTTGTCGAAGTCCTGTGTTCTTCCCACATCTCGGAGGGCATTGATGATGTGTGCCCGATCCATTGGTTGCCCGTCCTCAACGACAGCGCAGCTAGCCAACCTGTCCACTCTTTCATTTCCCCGTACTCTCGCATGTCCAGGGACATAGACAAAGGTGACCTTACGTATTTTGGACTTCAGCAATGACTCTACCCACTGTATGTGTACAGAGCCTGCATCCACTTAAAAAAAAAAAAATTATGCTCATCGAATCACTTCAGTATACATGCGTGGGTGTAGACTTGTGACTCTAACCATTTGAATGCCTTGGTCACTGCCATCACCTCCCTTTACGTTACGTGGAGTTGATGAGGAATAGATGAGTCGTAGACAGGATGTAAATTATCTGTGAGCGATAATAAAAAGTTGAATGGAAAGATAATCAATAACCTAAGATATGCTGACGATACTGTTCTACTAGCAGAAAGTCCTAAAGATCTACAACAATTACTTAATGAAATAAACATGACAAGCAACAAATATGGACTAGATATGAATATCAAAAAGACTAAAACTATGACCATAAACAAAGAAGATACTCAAAACCCACAAGTGGATATCAAAATTGAAGGAATAGACATGGAGACAGTTCAGAACTACAACTACCTTGGACAAACTATAACCAGTGATGGAAAATGTACAACTGAAATAAACAAAAGAATAAGAATGGCAAAAAGTAATTGTCATGAGGAACATACTAACATCAAAACAAATAACACCAGGGCTAAAACTAAGAATAGCAAAATGTTGCATCTTCTCAATATTTCTGTATGGTGCAGAAACATGGACATTAGACAAGAAAACAGAACAGAGAATTGAAGCCTTTGAAATGTGGATTTATAGAAGAATAGGTAGAGTTGGGTGGAAGGAAAAGAAAACAAACGATGAAGTCTTAAAACTACTAAAAATGAAAAGAGAACTACTAAGCACAATTCAAAAAAGGCAAGTGCGATTTTTGGGACATGTTAAAAGACACAACAGCCTACTAAAAGTAATCCTGGAGGGGAAAATACAAGGTAAAAGAAGCAGAGGCAGACCAAGAATAACATGGACGAGTAACATCAAAAGATAGACAAATCAGCCTATGACAACCTGCACCATCAAAGCAAGAGAGAGAGAGAGAGAGAGCAGAATGGCGCTCCTTGGTAGCCAACCTTCGTAGCTGAGAAGGCACTCGATGCTGATGACAATAAAAAGAAATCTAAGGAGGAACAAAGACGATTTAATGTATAAAGAAAGAACGATAACAAGACTGGAAACTTCATAAGACATTTATTGCTGACTTCTTTGGATTATATGTTTATGCTGTATGCTTTAGATAAATATAATTGCATAACTGAAGTTTCACAACAGAGACTACACAACAAGCACACACTCTATAACTATTCATTACGCTCAGACACGCTGAAAGCGAGGGGCAGGACATATAAGTTGACAGGAAGATTGTGGAGCATTCTCGATAGCTATAAATTGTCACAAAGATCACGGATAATTGCTGCAGCATCGATCCACTCACTGTAGATGGCACCACTTAATAACATGTGGTTGGTTGTATGATCTGAGGACAAAGAATTATGAAAATTGCTGCAAGGAAAAACAGAGAATTCCAGAATTTTCCCATTAGAATTTTTATTGTCAACTCCGCGCCTGCGCAGCGGCTTGTTTTGATCAATTTCGCATGCGTCATTCGACCAAACTGCGCAGTTTGTTTTACGCATGCGCTTAGGACCACGCAGCACACTTTAGCGCCGCAGGTCATGGTCGCAGGTTTAACTCACTTAAGGTGATCTCATAGTACAGAGGAATAAATTCATTGGATCCTCAGGTAAAATTGATTTCCTCAGTGACAACACAGGAACTAAAGGTGGAAAAGGGGTTTTGGTCGATCTGGCGTGCTTAGTGGGAAAAGTAGACGTGTCTACAATTAACACCTTACAGGAAAGGTCAGTATGCATATGCTTCGAGGAATGCTGGGACGGGCCGTAGAGCGGGTTGGGGATGCTTCGATTGCAATGAAACTGATTCCAGGAAAAGAGTAGAATCGAATCCGCTACGTCTACGGGTGTTGTCACTTGCTACCAAACCCGACACTTCTTTAATGAGTTTTAGCACTAAACACTCACTCCTCCAGAGACCCCAACACATCTTCCAGCCATCAATTGTGAACCAATCTATACTAACAGTTACGAACAGCGACCGTATTGTGTGGACATCATCAGTCAAACGATCGGCAAAGTAGGCTGCGCTACTCAGTTTCAAAATAATTAAGTGACATACGCACACACAAACTCATCATCATCAAGTACCGGGCCTGCTGGCGTAGGTGATCATGTCTCTCAACAACTTTCGATCACGACAGTTATTTAGCATTTCTGTTGTTGACCTTCTGTCAAGCCATTCTCTTAAGCAGTCTGGTACATTTTGTCATTGCTCCCCTCTATCTCTTCGTCCCTCAAGTTTCCTAGTTGTTACAATATATTCCAGTTGTTCGCTTCTCATTACATGGCCAAAATATGATGATTGTTTCTTCCTAATATTGGAAATTAACTATCTTTTTGCTTTAGCCTCTTTCGGAATGTTTTCATTACTCTTCTTAGCTGTCCATGGTATTCTCAACACTCTTCTGTAAAACCACATTTCTACAGACTCCAGTGATTTTCTTGTCTGTTGTCCTATTGTCCATGATTCATATCCATATGCCAAGACTGGCTCTACGTAACATTTAAGAACTCTTTTTCTTGTTTCTATTGTCAAAAATGGATTGCATAGTATCTTCCTCATTTTTTTGGAAAGCTGCTTTTGCATGAGACATTCTGCATCTCACCTCTTTTGTACATCTTCCGTCTGAGGTTAACAACCTTCCCAAATATTTAAATTAATTTACCTGTTTTAATATTGTTCCACTTGTCTTTATTTAGCACTGAAATGATGTCTTTTTCTTTCTTGTTACCATTACTTCTGCCTTTCTGATATTAAGGCTGAGTCCTTTATTTTTGCTTTCTTCCACTATAATGTGATTCTTAGTAATATCTTAGTCATGTGACTCAAAGGCTTATTGTGCGATAATCATTGCATTCAATCGCACCAGATTTCTTTGGTAGAGCTATATTGATTTGCTAAAAGTTATTTGCTAAAAATCTTGCTAAAAGTTATACAAGGAAGGATTCAGAATAAAATCAATACTGAATTAGATGAGCAGCAATTTGGATTTAGGAAAAATAGCGGGACAAAAGAAGCCATATTCTGCATGAGAACATTAATCGAAAAATACACAGAAGTAAACAAACCAATATATGCCTGCTTCATAGACTACACCAAAGCTTTTGATAGAGTACACCACAAACAACTTATAGAATGCCTAAAAGAGATACATCTAGATGACATGGATATACGACTAATATGCAATCTATACTGGGAGCAAACAGCAATAATAAAATATAACAAAGAGTTCTCTACACCCATTGATATAAAAAGAGGAGTAAGACAAGGATGCATCCTATCACCAAGCTTGTTCAATCTTGTTCACTGAGCAAATCTTTAAAAACATCATAGAGATGCCAGGCCTACAAATTAATGGAAAGATAATCAATAACCTAAGATATGCTGACGATACTGTACTACTAGCAGAAAATCCTAAAGACCTACAACAATTACTTAATGAAATAAACACGACAAGCAAAAAATATGGACTAGATATGAATATCAAAAAGACTAAAACTTTGATCATAAACAAAGAAAATACTCAAAACCCACAAGTGGATATCAAAATTGAAGGAATAGACCTTGAGACAGTTCAGAACTATAACTACCTTGGACATACTATAACCAGTGATGGAAAATGTACAACTGAAATAAACAAAAGAATAGGAATGGCAAAAAGTAATTTTAATGTCATGAAGGACATACTAACATCAAAACAAATAACACCAGAGCTAAAACTAAGAATAGCAAAATGTTACATCTTCTCAATATTCCTATATGGTGCTGAAACATGGACATTAGACAAGAAAACAGAACAGAGAATTGAAGCCTTTGAAATGTGAATATATAGAAGAATGGGTAGAATTGGATGGAAGGAAAAGAAAACAAATGACAAAGTCTTAAAACAACTAAAAATGAAAAGAGAACTTCTGAACACAATTAGAACAAGACAAATGCGATTCTTAGGCCATGTTAAAAGACACAACAGCCTACTGAAAGTGATCCTGGAAGGGAAAATACAAGGTAAAAGAGGCAGAGGCAGACCAAGATTAACATGGACGAGTAACATCAAAAGATGGACAAATCAACCGATGACAACCTGCACCATCAAAGCAAGAGATAGAGCAAAATGGCGCTCCATGGTAGCCAACCTTCGTTGCGGAGACGGCACTCAATGATGATGATGATATTGATTTGAGCAGGTCACATGGTATATATCCGGTGTTGTAGATATAATTCAATATTTTTGTTATTATTTCTATTCCAAAATCCCACACAAACTACAGATACATTTCTCACACAATGAAAACACTCCTATTCAAATTTCGCTGTAATATCTTTACTGGTAATATAATTATTGTGAAACCCGGTTTTCGTAGACACCTTACAAATGAACATTTTATTTAATAATTTTAGTTCTTTGAACTAGCCCCTCATCTAAATATATCTCCCAGAAAAATCCAGCCACGCAGTCAGTCACCTGACTCGTCCTGGCTGAGTCATGCAACGTTTTGCACACGTCTCGAGCTATGCAAGCCGCGCAGGTCGAGGGTATAAAATGTTTTGGAGCTGCTCCGCAGGCCAGTTATCTCAACGGCCAGATAATTTTGTTATCAAGAAACTACAGCTGAAAACCTGCGAAGGAGGCTTAAGAAGACATCGAAAGAAACCGCTGAGAAAACAACAATCAGCATGTGAGTATATTTATTAATTTACTTTTAGTAGTTTTATGATTATCTGTGAATGTGAACGTTTATTATAGTAGTTCTAGTTAAGTTTGACAAAGTAAACAACAAAGTAAGATTGTACAGTTGTTTGTTGTGGTCGTAACGAATGTTGTTGTTTATGTTGATAGTAGAGTCTTATCAGTCTTTGTTGATACGCTGATATAATAGTATAGTTTTGTTGATATGCCGATATACTGATATAGTATAGAGTTTTGTTGATACGCTGATATAATAGTATGACTGTCTATACTATAATACGCTGACTATATGATATAGTATAGAGAGTCTTTGTTGATAAGCTGCTATAGTAACTAGTATAGAGTAGTCTTGTTGATACGCTGATATAGTATAGAGTTTTGTTGACACGCTGATATAGTATGTATAGAGTTTTGTTGATACGCTGAGTGATATAGTATAGAGTTTTGTTGATACACTGATATAGTATGTATAGAGTTTTGTTGATACGCTAATATAGTATAGAGGCTTTATCGATACGCTGATATAGTATAGAGTTTTGTTGATATGATATATGCTGATAAAGTATAGAGAGTCTTGTTGGTACGCTGATATAGTATAGAGTCTTGTTGATATGCTGATATAGTATAGAGTTTTGTTGATACGCAGATAGTATAGAGTTTTGTTGATACACTGATATAGTATAGAGTCTTTGTTGATACGCTGATATAGTATAGTTTTGTTGATACGCTGATATAGTATAGAGTCTTTGTTGATACGCTTATATAGTATAGTTTTGTTGATACGCTAATATAGTATAGAGTTTTGTTGAAACGCTGATATAGTATAGATTTTTGTTGATTCGCTGGTATAGTAGAGTTTTGTTGATACGCTGATATAGTATAGAGTCTTTGTTGATACGCTGATATAGTATAGTTTTGTTGATACGCTAATATAGTATAGAGTTTTGTTGATACGCTGATATAGTATAGATTTTTGTTGATTCGCTGGTATAGTAGAGTTTTGTTGATACGCTGATATAGTATAGAGGCTTTGTTGATACGCTGATTATAGAATAATAATGATATTCATTTATATAGTTATTACCACAAGACCCTTAGCACCACATACTTCAATATTATAGTCCGTTCACATTCGTTTGCCTAGACATTAATTTATTTTTTTCAAAAACTTATTGTTCATTTGCATTGATCTTTTGAAGTTAGGTTTAGAATACTAATGTCGCTATAAAAATATTTTTTATCAAAGAAATGTGATCCAGTTTCAAAGATGCCTTATTTAACCTATATTTAAAAAAAGTTAATCGATATTATAAACACCAGCGGGATTATGTAGATGCTTACATCTCACAGCTGATTCTTTAACATATAGGCATGACCTTCACGGCTGAATGCGCACCGTCCTAAAATAGTTATGTTTCCACTATAAATTTTTATAAAGAAATGTTACATATGAAATTTCCCGTTTAGCACAAAATGACATTTTAGCCGAAACCGGAAATTATGTGACGTCAAAATCACGGCCGTAGACTCGAGTTCGAGTCATAATTCAGAGGCAAATCTCAATATTTACAGAAAGGAGGCGGCACTATCCATATTATCTTCTGCAAGTCTATGTGAGAATGAATATAAAAGCAAAATATTTTACTGAGCATAACATTAAAGGAATGGCAGTTAGCAGATGGAAGTATTAAAAGATCAGTACCAAGCAGTAAAGGGCAACGTTTGATAGTTGCACATGCAGGTAGCAGACATAATGGGTTGTTGCAGAATGCTCATCTCGTTTTCATTTCAAAATCCATAGACAATAGAGACTACCACTCCGAAATGAATGGGCACATATTTAAAGACTGGATCGAGAAAAGTATCCTTCCAATATTAGATCGACCTTCTTGTCTGATAATGGACAATGCTTCATACCATAACGTAGTTAACGTAGAATATAGAATCCCAACATCATCAAGTACAAAAGATGCAATCAAAACATGGCTCATAAAAGAACACATACAAGTTAACGACAGCTACTTGAAACCCGAATTGCTTAGCCTTGTAAAACAGACACAACGTACAAAGATATTTAAAATAGACAAGTTAATTCAAGAACATGGCCATAGATGTTTGAGACTACCTCCATATCATGCACACTTAAATCCTATAGAACTAGTTTGGGCAAAAGTTAAAGGACACGTAGCATATACAAATAAAACTTTCAAATTATGCGATGTTGAGACACTTACAAATCAGGCTCTATCAAATATAAATAAAGACTACTGGGTAAAATGTGAGGATCATGTGTTACAACAAGAAGAGGAATATTGGAAAAAGGATGGTTTGTTGTTTGTTCAGCCGAAAGCAGTAATCGACCTATTTGACTCGTCTGATTCTGAATGATCATTACTCTGATTAAGTCTACAGATAAATAGTTTGATTTGCAAAATTTCCTAGTTGATTTGTTAAACAGTTTATTGTTCAAGACCACCCAAGCAATCAAAAATATGTTATAAGCAAACCAACAACCATTACTTTGAATGGAAGCCTGCTTGAGTCAGTACAGAAGTTCAGCTATCTTGGATCCACTATTACAGCCACACTTTCCTTAGATGAGGAACTAAATGTACGTATTTGAAAGGCAGCGACAACATTTGGGAAACTCACACCAAGAGCATGGAACTATATCAAATTGACTCTACGAACAAAAGTTCTATATATAATTTAAAATTTGTATACTTGCCACCAAGTAAAATTTTATGGACACATATTCTATTCTATGGGTCATCGTTGCACTAGATTACTGTAAAACATTTTGATTAGGGTCAAAATAATAGTTAAATGGGCAAAGATCAAAGGAATTCGCCGCTTTAAGAAAACCGTTATAGCTAGACATCGAGTAACACATATGTTCTCGTGACATGGACATTTTAACACCGTATGCCAAAAATCATGTGAAATCATCAAGAACTTTTTGAATTATAAATCATAACATCTCTGCAAACGAATCTGAACGGACTATAGCTGTCAGATAATTAATAATCAAGATGTCATAGTTAATCATAATTAACATATAAATAAATAATTAAATAAACTAAAAAAAACAATTATAAAGTTATTTTCTGATGCAAGTTAACTTGATGTAAATAATGTATTAATATAATAATAGTAATACAATGATGAGACTAAGAGCCATATCAGCAATGCTTTTTTCGACCCACACATTACAGCAGCTATCAGCTATCAATTAAATAAAAGCTGTTTCATATCAAAATAGAGGAATGCCATAATACTGTAGAGTTTAGGGGACAAGTGGAGGTAGAGAGCAGAGAAGAACATGGGGAAGACATGGAACTATTTTAAGAATAAGACACTTACTTAGAGAATGACAAGAAACAGGAAAGTGTTTGTTGAAGAATGTATATAATATCATAGCTCAACAGAAAGAAAAATAACAGGTAACAGGAAACTCTTTATACAGAGCTTTTGCAGCAGGTAATTATATCATAAAAAGCGATTCGAGCAAGTATTTTTGCCCTTTATCATCTTGACTCTCTAGGGGAGGTGGGCCCGCCTGGGTCCACTTAATACCCTTTTAAGGGCAGACAATGAAGAGTAATTGTTAGGTTAATACAGAAGGCATATGGGGAATATGGTGCCAACATTTCTCAGTGACAGCATTTCATGTTTCTTTGGGGAAAATCATTTTGTTTATTTCTGTATGTATTTCAAAACTAGTTCGCTGTTGACTTTTTTAAGACTAATTTTTGTCTTTAATGTTTCAAAATAATTTTCACATACTCACAAATAGGTTAACTCTTTCCGTACATTTCGATGTGCCGTGTGCCATGCCGATTTCAGCTGCATACGTTTTACCGCATACTGTGTTCTTGCAATTTGTTTAGAGTAAACCATCATCAAACTGATTTCTTTTTACATGTTTTGTATCATCTTGATATTAATGAAATCTAATACCCTGTCCAATTATCTAAAACTTCATCTTTAATATGCTAAATAAATATAAATATGTAGATTTATTCTTAAAACCATGATAAATTTTGTCTCTGAAATTTCTTCCATTGCATTGATAAAAAGTTTCTGTACTGAAAGAGTTAAATACAGATTTGTCTTGGAAACATTCATTTGTTGTGTCTAGGGAACGACTTTTTGCTTTGTGGAGTTTATAATACAGATTTTTAACTTTCTCTTCCTGAATAACTGTCCTTACCCAGCAGATGAATTTACAAGTTTGTATTATAAACAAAATAATAATAAGAATAGCTGTCCATTGCATGCGATGATATCAGTTTCAGTTATATGCTAATGCACCTTTATTGTGTACAAATGAAAGTTGATTTCTGACATAAAATCAACTGTCATAGATGGGGTTAACACGATGGATGTAGCTGCATGGATGCTAATTGTTCTATATTTTCCCACATTTTTATTTATACTTTGTTGATATGAGCATAGGCTACATTCATCACCTTCCCAGAGTAATACCCTGGTACCCATTTCTGCCAATGGCTGGGTCGACTGCGGGGGTATTTTTTTTCCAACCACGAGTACAACTCATACTGCTTCCAGCGGGAATCAAACACGGGTTGTCTGGGACGGTAGCCCAGTTGGGTGGTTTTCTCAACTAGGCTCCCGAGGCTTCCACACACGGTTGCTATTTCATTTAACTATAGTTAATTATTTTACAATACTGCATTTCAGATAAAGCTAAAGCTGTATAAGTGAGTGTCTAGAACAACGCAATCATGAGCCTCACTGTTAAAGCTCACTTGGAAAGGACTGATGGCACACTCGAGATGAGGAGAATTCCTGTGACAGTAACCAGTCTCAATGGTGGTAGTGGTATCTTTCAAGAGATTGCTACAAAAGTGGGCACTACGTTTCCTGGACTTGCTAACAAGCGATTCACAATGAGATGGAAAGGTAGTTACAATGTTACATTTATAATACAATAACAAAAATATGTTTATAGTTTAGCTGTCTATGTCCTGTCTAGTCTGTATATTTCTCTTTCACAACCACTTACAAATATGTTTTCTCTATTTCTCTCTCATAAACTTTTGCAACAATTAAAGAACAGTGTGTTAGAGATTACAAAACCATCTTTTATCTCCAAATGTAAAGATTAATAGTAATATATAGTATTTATTGTTTCAATAATAGCAATGGTTGTTGTAGATATTTGAAGATTGTGTCTTACACATCACTGGCATCTTTTGTTTATAACTTCTCCTTGTCTGAGTGAATTAAATAATTTTAAGCATAATTAAGTTTTATCGTGTTTTTTTTTCTGGTTTTATCCTAAGTATTTTTAGCAGCTTTGTTTTAGAATCAAGCTTTTATTTAAATTTGAGGTTTCAACATCATGCAGTTGGGCAGAAGTTCTACATTGACATTAAATTTTGAGGAGTATATTTAATAAAGTAATGTTTTTTTTTAAATTGCAGACTCTGACGGGGATTTTGTCATGATGTCTACTGATGAAGAGATGCAAGAGGCAATTTCTCATGCCCAGAACTCACTCTTGAAGCTGTTCATCACAGGTATGCCTTTTAGTTTTGTAGTTGCAGATTCTGGGGAACATTATTTAACCCTAGATTACAATACCTACCTGTGACGTGCATTCGTTACATTTCGTAATACAAATTACTACCACTTAATTGTAACATTAGCAGCACTAAAAATAGTATTTTCTTTGAACTTTTGACATTAAAAAAAAGTAAAGTAAAGAGCCCCCGTCATGCCAAGTGGCGTGTAGGGAATATGGTGTTAGTGACCATAAATTTTACAGACCTGCAGCACATTATTTTTGGGGTAATGTGGTCGGTATTACGCCCATGCCGCTTTACTTTCCCTGTAAAAAATCTGATACCCATTTAAGGCTGGGTGAACCAGGAACCCATTGGTTGGGATCGAACCCTATCCATTGTCCTTTGTAGTCCAGTTCATAAACCACTGAGCTATCGCGGCTCCAAAACTTTTGACATACCACTGTTTTTATCAATTAGCCACTTGGGGAACTTGGATTTCCTGTGTCAGGTTTATTTATAACCCGAAATTGATCGCTTGGACCAGGCATGTTATTTGTTTATTCAGACAATCGCAGTTGTTGTTGTTGATGGATTGCCATGAGTTGATGCGAGCATGTTGCCCTTTGACTCATAAGATGTGGCGGGTCGTAATGGCTTTCTTGACATTTCCGGCTCTTACTGGAGAGGTTGGATTTCATCTGTCCCAGGCTATGCTGGGAAACTACTAGTCCAGCCCAGAGGTACTGCAATACTGGGTCCTCTATATCAGTAACAGCCACCACTATGGGGAACACGGCGATCCTAGCTTCTGTTAGCCAGTCTGGTTTGACGCAGACTGTTTCCAGGGGAGACCACAAGGAGGTAGAAATGCTAGGTCTTGGTCAGCTGATGGTGCGCCAACCCTGCTATTGCGACCACAGGTGCTTCTGCTCCCCCAGATGGTCGCAGTAAGTTTGTCAGTATATTCAACTGCCTCAAAGCATTATTCGTTGAGTATCCTGAGTCACAAATGGTTGTTTGATGTTGCAGATGGCTGAGGAAAATTTCCCTGGTCACAGAAAAATAAAAACCGACCACAACTTGGTTGAAATTTGGCGAATTTTGTTCTCATATCATAGGATCATATCTCACGAAATGGGGGAAAATCCTACATTAATATAAAGAAATCCAACATTTAGGGGGTCACTAGAAGTAGTATTTAAAAAGGTACACGGGCGGGAGGGGGGAATGTTTGAATACAGCAAACTATCAAATTTGGAAGAATTTGTGTTTTGATGTAATTTTTACTGTGGTATCGTATTTAGGTAATCTTTCATCAAACATTTCTCTCTTCTAAATGGAAATATAAATGACAGTTTTATAATCGTTAATCCCTAAAGAGTGCAAAATTTTTTCAAATGGATATTGATGAACTCGTGTTCTGTTCATTTTGCAAAGAACATACAACCTGACGACAATGAGATCCTTTAAACTGCTATCTATTTCCTTATTAGTGAACAATGTTAATGTTCTTCCTGCATCTTGTTGCTATTGCCAAAACTGTATTTAAAATAAGATCATTTGTACTGTTTTTAGTGTTATTGAACCAACTAGCTCCATAGTTTATTTTATTCATAAGATCAGAATTAGTAAATTCTGGAAATTATTCATTTTAAAATGTTTGACATCAAACACTTTTGCATATATCAGTATTGAATTTGATTGCTGTAATTTGATCAAATACTGTTTTACTATATCACTTTATTGTGTAATATCAGTAAAAGATAAATGCTTAAAGTTTATTCTGTTTTTGTTTCATTATTTCTTGTACTTTTCAGTTGATGGTTTAAAGGAAGCTGAAGATTGTTTGGAAATGGAATCTGACATAGGTGAAACAAGGAGGGAAGAGAGTGCACAAGACAGCCAAAGAGATGATGTTCGTGAATCAGACCTTTTTATGGATTTTATGAGACCACGCTTTTGTGGACCTCTTCCACCAGATTTTAGCTTTGGTGGTCGCTCAAGCTGCAGTTCAGCTTTTGATAGACCAATGGAATTCCATTGTAGGGTCGGTGGATCGAGAAAAAGATGTCATTCTAACTATTCTGAATCTCATGGCCACCCTTTTGAACAGCGTGGTCCATTTGTCCACCTGGGCCCTCGTGGTCATCATTTTAGTCACCATGGTCCATTTGGTCACCATATGAGTATGCCTAAACTGTTTAGATGCCACAGCATTTTTGATGGGATGCCTTCTCATCCCTTTCCAGTAGTAGACTTACGCTCTGGACATCATCATCATGGAAAAAAGCATCATGGAAAACATGGTTGGAAGGCTAACCTGAGAGTAAGTACTTTCTCCTCATTCTAAATATATTTCTATCTATTGACGAGAGTAGATATTTACAAGAGTCGAGTATGTTTATATCAAATATGTTATATTTAACATTCTTAGATAATAGAAATGAAATGAAACAAAAACAAATTAGCAGACAATAAATTTTTGAAATATTAAAAAGGTCTATATGGAAATGAATAACGCTGTTACACAAGAAGCAATAAAATAAAAGTTAAACGACACTTTTAACTCAATAACTACCAAATTAAAAGAAAGGATGTATTTAGATAAATTTGAATAGGTAATGAAAACAGCACTCTCACTTTTAGTAATCCACGATATTGAATTTTTAGTGCAATAAAAAGTGGTCGTTCATGAGATAAAATATTTAGTTGTCGTTTATGTTTTATCATTTTATATGCGTTACATAATATTTTATTTTATAGGATGCTGTGCCTGTAGTACACAGACGCTGGACAAAGGCATATATTCGCAACTGGCGTGTCCAGAACTTGAAGAATGCAACCTCCACAAGTAGTGACAGTGATCAAGATGATTTCATTCAGGAGACCTCAAATATTCCTGAGGCCTATGTAAAGTGGCTGGAGATGGTGTTGCCTAAATGGCACAAATGTTTGGGACAAGATGTCAGCAAGAATTCTGAAAACTCTTCTGAAGAAAAATACAAGCTGAAGGTAAATAAACATATCCACAGTATCAAACACTGAAAAAAACCAATAAAATGCGTATTACAATTTTTTTTTTAAAACTTACCCATTACAGAACTATAAAAACTGTTTATATAATATTTATAATATATTTTTGACAATATTATTTTCATATTCAACATCTGCATACATTTTCTCACACCATCTTGAATTTTATTGTAGAAAATACTAGTCATTTTGTTGTTGATAAAACATCTGAAGAAAATCCCTGTCTATTTTTGTTTTTCCCATTTGCTAGCTTTTTCACCACTAAGTCCCTAGAAACTAGGACCTCAATTATGCATATTAATCTATTTTTATCTGGTAGCCGTGTGCACAGGAGTCCCTCCCTACACAGGCAGATAACTCCGTCATTGGCAGTACTCCTATTTTTTCCATTGGCGAGTAATTGAGGTTTCAAGCTGAGCTTACTGCTGAGACCAGGGGTGGTTGTCGCAGTGATAAATCACAAATGAGACCTGCATTTTGCCCCAAGACCAACCAGTTCCTAAATGCCTGATATGAAAAATCTATGTTGATGATTGGTATCTCTAGTAGATGATTTTTTACAGAGCTTGTAAGATAGTCAAGGAGCAGGGATAAGTTACAAATTACCAGCTTGTTACGGAAATTAGAACTAAAAAACTTAAATTGGGACATAACTGTGAGATTTAGCAAGAGAAAAAGAAAATGTAAACTCATTAAGTAAGAGAAATAAACAGCAAGACAAAAAATAAATGTAAATTCAACATGACATTTGTATTTAAAAAAAGAAATACATTATAATGGTGTTATCCACAGTTAAACCATGCAGTTACACTTATATTCAGTTTCATTAATTGATTCTTGTTCAGAATAAAGGGATGAAAATTGCAACACAAAACTACTAACTTAGAACTAATGGAAAGTACCAAACACCAGTGAATAAAGGAATACAACAAAGTTAATGGTGCTGGATGGGACACACTGCAGGAACCAACTGAAAGTGTTTCACAACAAGCCATTTTTATTTTTTTTTTTAAATCTACGGGGATGAGACAATTGCTGGTGACATAGTCCTCATCAGCAGTCAGATAAAAACGATGCAGGAAAACACAAATGAACTATCATCAATAGCCAGCAAAATTGGGCTTGAGATCAATCATAAAGTCATGAAAAGCTTAATTCCAACAGATGACAAAATATACATGGAAGACAAACCAGTGGAAGAGATCAATCACTTTATCTATCTTGGAAGTCACATTGATCGAGAAGGGGATACGAGCAAAGAAATTAGACTCAGAATAGCTAAAGCAGCAATGTCTTTCAGAAGCCTTGAAAAGTTGTGGAAATCAAAACTCATCAGCACAAACACCAAACTTAGACTATTCAAATCTAATGTACTATCTACCTTTACGTATGCATGTGAGAACTGGAAAACAAGAGACATTGAAACAAAGTTGAATGCATTCGAAAATAAATGTCTAAGGAAAATACTTGGTATAGCGTGGAACGAACTCAAAACAAACAAGGAAATTAGATAAATCGCCAATCAACTGCTAATATCTTCAGTAATCAAGAAAAGACGATGGTCATATGTTGGGCATGTGATGAGGTGAGATAATAACCGAATAACAAAGCAAGCCCTCATGTGGGAAACAACAGGTAAGAGGAAAAGAGGCCGACCCAGAGAGACACTGAGAAGAACATTGATCAGAGAGGCAAGAGCAGCAGGAATCGGCTCCCTCAATGAGATAGAGTTGCTTGCACAGAACAAAGACAAATGGTGAGATTTGATAAAATATCTTTAGAAGGATTGAAAACTGCTGGAATAAAAATTTAGATAAGAGAAAGAGTATCTGGGTCTATGCCCTGTGGGCCATCTACGGCTCGAAAGGTCGATGGATGGGTGGGTGGGTTGGTGGGACGGACAAAGGGGAAAGCTAAAATACATTTAGTAAAGACAGGTGGAAGCAGAGATAAAAGAGAATGGGGAAGACTTGGAGCAATCTTAAGAGAACGGCATAAAACAAAACAGCTTGGAAATGTTGGAAGATTTATGCTCAAGGAGTTGTAAAGAAGAACACACTTATACTTTATATTTCTACTTTTGACACAATAGTACTTTGTACTTTCAACATATAAGATCCAGTCTCTTATTCTACATTTTTACTTTCAAGAGTTTTATATGAATATTTATTTGTTATTATTCATTAACAGAAATGTTATGATCATATATTTTATTATTGTTAGAGAATTATTTTTTAAAATGAATACATTGTTCAAAGCAACAACAACAACAAAATGTGAGCAATAATATAATGTATTTTTGGGTGTGTTTCAGGCATCTGTGCCAGTAGAGTTTCGTAAATGGACAAAATGGTACCTGGCCAGGCATTTTGGCAAAAAGAATCTCCCAAATTTCGCAAGCATGGTATCTGCCACAAAAACGGTGGAGGAAAGTGTAACAAACATGGAAAGGATTGGAAAAAGGGCTGCAAAATGCAGACTATCAGCGTAAGTTATTCAGTTGTTTTATTTTTTTCAAACAAATACAGACCATAGATTTTAGCATTGCTGTTTATTTCATGATTTTAGACTTTTAAGTTAAGATTGTGTCCAATGACCGCATTAACAACCTGGTTAGTGGCTGAAAGGTTGCTAAGAACAATGATCAATGTTAAAAATTAAGATTAGACATACGGTTTCAAAGATCATATTAAATGTATTAGAGAGGTTGATATTGATATCTCATGTTACAGATTGCTTAGTAAATTACAGAAAAAAAGAATATATTGGACAATCTAAATAAAATTATTTACAAGTTTGTAGTACCCAGTTATTTGTAACTATTCTGTAATAGTTAATTTCACTGTTCCATGAACAAACTATTACTTTAATGTTTTTTGCTGCTGTACCATCCCAGTCTTGTGATAGCTTTACATTGATTAAATATGATGCATAATGTAAGTTTTTCTACTGCCACTTTTGCAGACCTCCATTCCAATGATGCATCGCATGTGGGTCAAAATCTTCATCAAAGACTGGCGCCAGGAACACAACATCCCTGATCCTAAGCTAACCTCTCGTAGCACAGTGTCCAGTGAGAGTGAAGACACAGAGAAAGAGAGTCTGAAAGGAGACATCACAGTTCCAAATGACTATGTCCGATGGACGCGCAAGTTTCTTGCAAGATGGCATTTCTGGAGAGGAGAAGTAGAGAAAGCGGAAATTGAGAAAGGAGGAATGGCTGAGTTTGCGGTAATGTACCTTACAATAAATGTTTACTTCTGCTGTTTATAATGTTAAGTGTTATCACAGCTCTAAGTTTTCTTTTTTCATTTAATTAAAAAATGTATTTAGTATAATATAAATAAGACGTAACTGCAGTGCACAATAAAGACAAGTGGAACAATATTAAAACAGGTAAATGAATTCAAATATCTGGGAACAATGTTAGCCTCAGATGGTAGATGTACAAAAGATGTGAGATGCAGAATGGCTCAGGCCAAAGGAAGCTTTCCAAAAAATGAGGAAGATATGTGCAATCCATTTTTGACAATAGAAGGGAGTTCTTAGCCAGTCTTAACAAATGGATGTGAATCATAGACAATAGGACAACAGACAAGAAAATCACTGGAGGCTGTAGAAATGTGGTTTTACAGAAGAATATTGAATCCAAGAAGAGCGATTACAGAAGAATGTTGAGAATACCATGGACAGCTAAGAAGAGTAATGAAAAGGTTCTGAAAGAGGCTAAAGCAAAAAGAGCTAATTTCCAATTTTAAGAAGAAATAATCACTTTTTGGCAATGCAATGAGAAGGGAATAGCTATAATATATTGTGACAACTGGAAAAATTGAGGGATGAAGAGATAGAGGGACGCAAAGAGAGAAGATACCAGACAGATTAAGAGAATGGCTTGGCATAAGGTCAACGACATAAATGATAAATAATTGTCGAGATAAAAAATTGTGGAGAGATGTGATCACCTACACAAGCAGGCATGGCGCTTGATGAAAATATAAATTCATTTATTTTACAAACAGCCCATATTTTGTTAGTGAAACAGCTTCACAAATATATTATCTTTTAAACTGTGATCAGTTTATGTGATCTTATAATAATTACTTGATTGCTCTTCAATAGGATACAGTTCCCAAGAATTTTCGCAAGTGGGTAAAATGTTACCTCTGGCAACGCTACGGCAGTGGAACAACGAAGACTGACAAAGAAGCAGACACAACAGTCCAGTACCAGAAATGGCTGAAGGCCTTTCAAAGAAAATGGCTGCAAAAACAGCTGAAAGATGATTATGTGGTTCTAAGTAGTGATGATGAAACTGCTAGTCGACCATTAAATGTGGATGATGCTGGTAGGTTTGATTAATTTTTTTTTGACCAATTTTGTTTAGTTCTGGCACTACAAAAATACTTTTTTTTTTTTTTAAAAAACAAGGAGCAAATCAAAAATAGCAGACAGTAGCTAACAAAAATTAATTAAATAATATTCATGTAGCCACTCATATATTGAGCCGCGATAGCTCAGTGGTTAGTGAACTGGACTCCAAAGGACAAGAGGTAGGGTTCGATCCCAACCGATGGATTCCGGGTTCACCCAGCCTTAAATGGGTACCGGATTTTTTCTGGGAAAGTAGAGCGGCACGGGCGTAATACTGTCCACATTACCCCAAAAATCATATGCTGAAGGTCTGTAAAATTTATGGTCACTAACACCATATTCCCTATACGCCACTTGGCGTGACGGGGGCTCTTTACTTTTTTTTTTCCTCTCATATTCCATAAAGCATTTTTGCTGAAATACTACACTTTCACCTAGTTACATTTAGTAGTAATATCTGAAAATGTGTATTAAATATTCTAAATAAATAGTTAAATTTAAAATAATTTTTTCTTACTTAAAATTTTGTTTAAAAAATTTCCAGTACAAAAATGTTGTAATTATTCTGTTAAAAAATTACACATTTTTTAAGAGTAAAGAAAAAAAAATTCATTATTTTTTATTTATTGTAGAGAACACAGTTGAGTCACTAAAGAAACTTTGCTTGGAAGGTGATGAAGACGGTTCCAAGAAGGTCTCTCCCAGCACAGAAAAAACGGAAAGCGGAAAGGAAACAAAAGTGACGGAAATCGGTGATTTTGAAGAGACATTGTTTCATAAAAAGGTACATTTATTGTTGGAGACAAATAATAATAAATGAATATTATTATGGAGGGAAACTTCCAAGACAATAGCTCAGTGGATCGTTTCAGGGGAAGAAGTATGTTTACAACACTCAAGGAAAAAAAATCACAAATAATTAACAGAAAAAAACAAAACAAAGAACAATAGACAGCCCGAAGCTGGATCGAACCCATACTCAGAGCCTTGCCACAAGAAACAAAAGCTATAGCACATGAGGTAACTTAATTGGGCCACATGCTCTAGCTTTTGTTGCTCATGGCAAGATGCTGTGTCGAGGAGTACGGGTTCAGGCTGTCTATTGTTCTTTGTTTTTTTTTCTTCTGTTATTTGTGATTTTTTTTTTTTTTTTTTTTCTGAGTGCTGTAAACATACCTCTTTCCCTGAAACGATTCACACATTTATTGTATTAATGTCCCATTATTGTTATTTTAGAATAGTGACACTGTGACCTTCCAGGCATGTCATAAGGAGGCTGATCGATGGCTTGACAAGCTGTCATTGTAAAAAAAAAGTATTGTTATGGAAACAGAGCCATAGATTTTAGAAGCAGCGATCTCTGCAATATGTGCCATTTTGGCACACAAGGTTTGTTTTTGAGATTGTGGTTCTGCCCTATGTGCCGTCTTTGGTTCGAAAGGACAATAGATTGTTATTTTATCTGGGTAAAATTATTGCCAAAACACATACAAACAATTGCTTTGTGGCAAATAGTTTTTTATTTTTGGTTGCTATGACCAGGGAAATTTCCTGGTCATTGGCAGACACCAAATAACCCTTTGTGAATTAGGAAAACACAGCGAATAACGCCATGTGGTCGCCGAACATACTGACAAACATATGATGACCATACCAATATTGCACATTGTAGCATGTCCGGTCCATCAGGTGAACCTCAGGTCATAAATCAATCTGAGTCAGGAATTTCAAGTCCCTGTGTTTTGTCTAGAGTGAACACATGGGACTGTGTCAAGAGAGAGAGAGAGTGAGATAAATTTCTATATTTAGAGCACCTAATGTTACATTTAAGTGGTAGTAATTTTTACTATGGTATCGTAACTGGGAGAGTTACAGATAGGTTTAATAGAAGATCATTGATGAAAAGAAAGTTTTTTTTTTTTTTATATAGAGGATATGTGTGGATTGATTGTCGAACTGAAGCCAATAATTAGTTTGTTAAAGCAAAATATATTTGTTTATTCTTTAGATTATTTTTAGACCATTATTGCATTAGTGAAAAACTGCTATTTACTATTTGTTACAGATGAGTCCAGGATTCCGTCATTGGGCAAAGGAGGCTCTCATGCACTGGGATGGTAAAACTGTCTCAACCACAGGACAAGCTGACGGAGCCAGTACTATTGAGAGAATCCCACCACATATCTACAAGTGGATGTCCAAATTGATGATGAAGGTGGAAATAAAAAGAATGAAGCAGGAATTGAAACAATACAAGCACTCAAAGAAAGCTGCCATGAAAGCACAGCAATGAAATTTCTTTGTCCATTGTTACAAACTTTGGGCAGATTGTTTTTATTGATTATTAGTCACCCATGTTTGATATTTGTTAAACTTTGTTCAATGAGGGGCTTTTAAATGTTGATTATGAGCAACTTTTTATACGTATGTGTGAACTTAGGTTCCTCTTTCTAGTCTAAAGACAGATAATTCTTTCATAACCCATAAAATAAATGGAGAGTTAAGGTTAAATGCTGTATCACTTGTACATTTTAAAATAATATTTTAATAATCCATTATGAAAAAAAATTACACGTGTATTATTTATTTTAAAGTGGGATTTCAAGTAAATGTACTGTTGATTAGGTGGTATTTAATTTCAGATGTGGGACTCTTAATTTTCCTGAGTGTTTCTTTTTACCAGTGAAATATAAATTTAAAGTAATTCTATGAAAAGTTACAAGAGAGATGTATTTTTTTTTGGCTAAACTGGTTGTTTTTTTTCATGTCTTCCATTATGACATTCATGATACAAATTAATTTAATTATTATTGTTGTAATTATGATTGAAAGGGGAGGGGAGGGGAAAGTAGGCAGTTCTTGTAGCTGAAGATTATGTGCTAATGTGAGAGTGGTATTAAATTACAAAAACTAGCACTCAATAACACTCTTGAGAACAGCAGAGACAGCACCATCAGTCTTTAGATAGATGGTCATTTGTCAAGAAAGGTGGAGATTTTATTGTTGCGAAACAAGACACCAACACTTGTGTCAGCCATTGATTGTTGTAACCGTCTATAACCAAATGAAAGAATGTCTCAGATTTGTAACCAGACGGTTTATGCACCGTTCTTTGGTAAACATAATAAATTGTGGGATTATGTTTTATATAATTTTAAATGTTTTATTTGCGCTGAGAACTTCTGGGTCCATGATACAGTTCTTGACAACAAAATGATTGTAAACTACCAAGCTAACTTAAACTTAGTGCTTTACAGTTGTAACCATTACATCCAGTTCCAAATGTGAAAGCAGTGGGTGGACTGTGTAAAACTACCACACTGTGCATTAACTTTAGATATAATTGTTAAAGAGTGTAATTTGAGAATATACATTCTTTTTCTGATACACAGGCAACAATTTTTGTTTGAGTAGAATTCAGTCATAAAAAGAAAAATTGCAGTAGTTTTAAATGAAAAGGAATGTGAGTTTTTTTTGTGTGTGGACATTGCGTACACCACTACCGTATATTGATTAAAGGTGTAGTACAATATTAATTTCTCCTAAATTTGAATTTTATTTTTTTTCTTGTATATTTACTTTCTCTTAGAAATTTTGCTTTACTCTTGGTCTGTAGAATATTCTTTATTTTACAGGAACAGTTTCTGATACTTTCATTCAGTTACTTCTTATGTCAATTTATCTGATTACAAATTATGTTTTACTTCTGGGTTTAGAGTTTGTATTTAATTTTAAAATGAGGAACTTTTTTAATGTTTTGATTAGGTGAATTAACAGACTGAGAAAACAGAACAGAAAATTGAAGCCTTTGAAATGTGGACTTATAGAACAATTGGATGGAAAGAAAAGAAAACAGATTGATGAAGTCTTAAAACAACTAAAAATGAAGAGTACTACTAAACACAATTCAATTCAGACAAGATAAATGAGATTTTTTTGTTAAAAGACACAGCAGACTACTAAAAGTAATCTTGGAAGGGAAAATGCAAGGTAAAAGAAGCAGACCATGACTTACATGGATGAGTAAAATCAAAAGTTGGACAAGTCAGTCTATGACAATATGTAAACAAGAGGCAGAGTGGAATGGAGCTCCATGGGTAGCCAACCTTTGATGCGGAGGCTACACTTAGTGATGATGAAACTGACCAAATATTTCTATACATTACATTTTGCCACATATACATTACATGTTATCTGGTATCATATGCTGATCGAACAAACATTTATCAAAAATGTTATTTGGTGTCTTATTTATAAGTCATAGCTATTTCTTGTATTTGTAATTTGGTTTACCAGTAAATGAATTGGGTAGAAATAAAGATTTAAAAAAAAATTTCAAGTATTGTCTGTTGTATACAATTAATGTACTGTCAAGCAACAGCTAATAATAGAAAAATTACTTTTTATTTTTTAAAAGTCTGTTACTAAATGAAATTATGTACATTTAAAAAAAAAATATGGGAGAATTGTTTGATGTCGTTGTATCGTTTGATATCTGTGTATTGTTTGGACATGACAAAATGTCAAATTTTAAGAAATTTGTGTTTTGATGTTAAAAATTACCATATCGTAATCTAGGGTTAAAAGTACATTGTCCCTTCCCCTCTCTACTAGATTGTGTAAAGTAAGCATGCTGCTGGTCTCATATTGTCCCTTCCCCTCTCTACTAGATTGTGTAAAAGTAAGCAAGCTGCTGGTCTCATATTGTCCCTTCCCCTCTCTACTAGATTGTGTAAAAGTAAGCATGCTGCTGGTCTCATATTGTCCCTTCCCCTCTCTACTAGATTGTATAAAAGTAAGCAAGCTGCTGGTCTCATTGTCCTTCCCCCTCTCTACTAGATTGTGTAAAAGTAAGCATGCTGCCAGTCTCATATTGTCCCTTCCCTTCTAGATTGTATAAAAGTAAGCAAGCTGCTGGTCTCATTGTCCTTCCCCTCTCTGCTAGATTGTGTAAAAGGAGGCTGGTCTCATATTGTCCCTTCCCCTCTCTACAAGATTGTGTAAAAGGCTGGTCTCATATTGTCCCTCCACTCCAAATAGAATTGGTCATACAATCCTGTGGACATTCTTCTTTTTCATCCCATAATCCCAGGAGTTGTTGGGGCACCAGTGACAGGAATATATTAACCTTCTGTTTTTTCTTATCTTGAGTCTCTGGGACTCAGAAGAGCCACAAGGCCAACTCATATTAATTCTTTGATATCTTCCTACCTCTTTCTCTGTCCACATTTCCTTCTCATTGTTTCTTGCAGAATGGTTTGTACTGGCACAGACTTGAAAAACTTGGTAAAACCATTTCATTTTGCACTATGGACATCAGACGGCAAGAAAAAGAGAACCCACATATAGATATGTGAAAGAGGATATGCAAAGGATTCCAAAATGTCTGGGATCTTTAGGAAATAGCAACAGAAAGAAATGGTTTAAGAAACATGAGTCATATCTGTCTCTGGTTCAACAAAAAATGCTAAACATTAAATCTCCATTCTCGTGAGAAGTTATCCTATTAGCTTCAATATCTCTGATGCTTTCTTTGACTATGGCCAAGAAAGCCCATTCTGGTCAACCTTCAAGCTGCACAGACCCATTGTTGAATGCAACATAACAGTTTTAAGATATAAACTGTTTACATTTGAGGCATCCCATTTAATCATGTTCAAATGCTGACATTGTGAAACTGTCAATATCACAGATTACTTAGGATATTAAATGCTGTTTTTCAACACAAATTAGCAAACATTTCTTCATGTCTCATTCTTCTGGACAACTCCACTTGATAATCAAAAGGAAGCAATGAACCCAAGGCTCCAAACTTCAACTGTTGTAAGGCCAGTGGCAAATGTGAATGCACCAATCAAAACATAAGTCCATTTTCCCATTGCACAAGGATCTCTACCAAATGTAATATCTACTCTTTTCTTGACTCTGGTCTGCTGCCCATTCAGTTTTTGCCACTCCTGACAGTCCAATTTTAGAACCACTTTTGTTGGTAATTGGAATGCAGTAAAATTAGTTGCAAAAGAAATATAATAAAAGAATAAATGAGTCAAACATAGTAAATAAAGTACACACACACAAGAAGGGAAAGAATGAGAAAGGCAAATATGTTCGGGTAGAAATAACAGATTTAACATTTCAATTATATACCAAAATAGTATACTTTATTTACCATTACATTTGAATAACCACTAAAAATGTAATAATAAACTGCCTACTTTTGCAGGAGTTATATAAAATAAATTTATCACAAATTAACATAGAACTAAAAAAAAAATAACTTTTATTGGACACACAAAGGGTAAAAAAAACAAGAAAGTTGCACAAAATATGGAGAATGTTTTAGAATAAATAGCTGTAAATTTCCTGCTTCAAAATTGTATCATTCTACAGAATATTTCCCCAATGTTTTCACTGGACCTGTGTAGTTTATCTTGTGACCAGGCAAATCTTTAGTGATGATATCAGTGCTGAAGCTAGTCAGTAGCAAACCCCTCTCCCCATAATATGTGCTAGGCAGAGAAAGGTCAAGGACTGAGGTAAGGTGTGTAGTTTCTGTTACTGTCTTATAAAGTCACAAAACATGCTAATCATGGTTGCTTTGATGCTCTGCTAGGAAGGTCAAGAGGCAATGCCATAAGATGTTAAATTAGTGCTTATTATTCTTTCATAATGCAAAACTTTTATTATCATAATGTATATTCTTGCTGGGCAAATGTTTGGACACGTATGAAAGTCAAAAATGCTAAGAAAATATTGTGTTCACTAAACTGCTTGTGAGTTATGATAAAGTATTCAAGAAAAAAATGCTGTGCTGAGACTAAGTAAAAATATACACAGAAGAAATGATTACATTTGAGAAAGTGAGAGAAGGTACAGAAATAAAAATAAGGAATGCAACATAATTCAGATGATCAGAATGACTGAAATTGCTCATGAAATGTGAGGAAGTGAAATTTAAAAAATAATTTCTGTAGTCTGGGATATAGTTTTGGTTATCATTTCATTTAATAGGGAGCTGAGATAGTTCAGTGGTTAGTGAACTACTAGGGTCAAGTGGTCGGATTCGATGCTGATTGATGGCTTTCAGGGTCACACAGCCTTAAATGTGTACCTGATTTTTTTTCTGAGGAATAAAAGCAGCATGGGCATAACACTGATCACATATCACCCTAAAAATATTGTGCTGAAGGTCTATAAAAAATATGGGCCCTAACACCATATTCCCTAGCATGCCAAATAACGTATGACAGTGCTCTTCTTTTTTTCTTTTAATCTTATAAACTTAACATTGTTAAAAACAACTGTTAACTGATGCATGACAGTAAAACAAAGATTTTCACCCGAAGAGCTATCATGGACAGTGGAGAAAAGCATACAGCCACTGTCACCTTCAACGCATGTTGTATGAGGTGACTAAAGAGGCTGGGGTCAATGCTACAGAGTTTGTGAATTTGAACTGAAGATATGTCCAGCACTTTCGCTAGTATATGGCAGCTGTGCTTTATACTGGGGATTGTGCTGAGGAGGTGATCTCAGCAATACGGAGTTATCCATTCTGCAATGAAGATGATCTGTAAACTAAACTAAAGATATGATATATAATAAACAGTTCTTCATCACACTTTACCTTAATTGCCTGTTAATGAGGAATAAGCATCGATATTTCTGTCCAAAATGTAATATTAGTTCTTGATCATAAACAATTAACAAAAACAAGTAACTTCGTTATTACAAAACATAACATTACATTTTCCCTGTTAAGAATCTATAACATATCCCTCCCTCATGATGTAAGAACAGTGAGGCCACGATTTGTAAAAACACATAAAAGTATGTTTATCTTCTCTGTAGAGACAATACAACAGTGACACATAAAAAAGCGCCAGAATAATAGTTGTAAAACTTTCATCCACAAATATTTGCAACTGGATGGATGAATCAAATTTCAAATGAATAAGTAACCTTCAGTAAAAAAAAAAAATATGCACTAAATTATAATTCCCATTAAAATACACGGAGATTACAAAACACATTTTAATAAATCAACTGAAAATGAAAAAGGAACTGCTTAACATAATTCAAACAAGACAACTTAAGTTTTTAGGATGTGAAGATTCTAATACCCTACTGAAGGTCATCTTGGAGGGGAAAGTACAAGGCAGACCGAGACAAAGGTGATTGATAACATCAAAAGATGGACAGGTGGGACTATTATAGTGTGCACTGTCAAGAGAAGTGAGTAAAATTGCGCTCAATGGTAGTAAACATTCGATGTGGAGATGGCACATAATGTATGAAATTTTAATCAAATTTGTTTTATAAACAAAATGGAAAGACCTCACAGATTTCAACAAGCAGAGAAATGGAGGAAACAGGTTGCAGTTATAAATGTTGATCAAACAATGTTAAGGGGTATAGGACAGGAAGAAAACAATGCTCTCCAGTCAATTAAATGTATCACAGAGACTTAAGATGGATACTAGAATACATAGCTGTATGTAATTAAATCTTTATATCTAAAATGTGTGCATTTCTGTAGAAAGTGTAGATATATTGTTTAGTTTGTATACAAAATTATGAGGGCAAAGACAGTCCTAAAGCACATAATACTGAATGGATGTGAACTCAATGATAAACCACAGTACCAAAAAAATCAGCATTTAAAGGTGGGCTGATTCATCAAACCTAAGTGACACTTATTTACAGTTTGTTGACTATGACCTGCCTGTACTCTCTCAAGGTCTACATAAATTTAAATGTAATAGAAGTCAAAATGTCAAGAGAGCAGTACAAAGACTTAGGCCAAACAATGTGTCTTATGATAATGTTCAATAAGTAAAAAAACAAAAAAAAAACAAACAAACAAAACCCTGCTTAACCTTGTGGTATATATGCCCACGTCTCCCCCAAGGCCATCAGCCCATCTAAGATCCATGTAGTGAGTATCATGCTAGCCAATCCTAATGTTCCAGAAAAAAATCTCTGGTACCCATTTTAAGAGACTGGTTAAACCCTGAAAACTCCAAAGTACTTCATAATTACAAACTGTTGTCTGATGAATAAAATTACAGGATACAAAAAATAATTATTGCATAAGAACAAATATTATTGTAGACTTTACAAATATCACAAAACTAGTAATCCCAATTTTGCAACACAGAAGATTAACTTAATTACACCGTAGATTAATTATGTATAATGGTTAACAAGTAGGAATGACAACCATCTTTGATGGGCAAGTTATGAGTGTGTGTGTACAACCAGCAAGCTTCTGAAAATATTGGTATGCATCATCTGCTGAAAGCAAATGGGCACCTATGGGTTTGCCCAGAGTGCTGTGATGTAAACTCTAACAATGAATACTATAGGTTGTGGTGGCCCATCTAATGTGTCTGTTATTGGCACATTCTTTCAAAGTTGCTTATGCTATGTTGGGATACATCAAAGAACAGAGCAAAAAAAATAATTATACACAAATAAATGGCACAGAGTTTAGATCTTACCAGTCTATGAACTTTCATGTTTTGGTTTCAAGCTATGTAGTAAAAAAGTAAAGAGCCCAGTCACGCCAAGTGGCGTATAGGGAATATGGTGCTAGTGACCATACATTTTAAAGACCTTCAGCACATGATTTTTTGGGTAATGTGGTCGATATTACGCCCGTGCTGCTTTACTTTCCCAGAAAAAAATCTGGTGCCTATTGAAGGCTGGGTGAACCCGGAAGCCGTCAGTTGGGATCGAACCCTACCTCTTGTCCTTTGTAGTCCAGTTCACTGAGCTATCACGGCTCCCAAGCTATGTAGTGGTTATGTGTTAATTATTGCTGGTTCACAGAACAATTACTATGGGAAGCTCAACGACGGGACTAAGAAAAAAACCAAGAACTAGCAGGAAAATGGCAATCATGGAGAGCTGACTTTTGGCCTATGTGTTGTCTTGGGCCTGAGATGAACTAACTAACAGTACTGTTTGTGATTCCTCTGTCCATCCAGGCTTGAAGCTGCTACAGAACTGGTGTCTCATGAGTCATAAAAAAAAGTGTGCAAATGAAAGAACAGAAGCATTCTTCTTGCAACACCAGCATTTCTCATCTACCATCAGATACAGGCAGGCATATTTATAGAAATAAAACTCTCCTTGTTCCCTGAGGGCAGGTCACAAATTAAGTGGGCCTAAGACACCAAAAATGAAGGGCAGTTTACATAAATATCTGAAATAATAACAGGAGTAAGGCAGGGATGCCTTCTATCTCCATTTATATTTCTACTGGCCATAGATTCATCATCATTGAGTGCCGTCTCCGCAACGAAGGTTGGCTACCATGGAGCGCCATTTTGCTCTATCTCTTGCTTTGATGGTGCAGGTTGTCATCGGTTGATTTGTCCATCTTTTGATGTTACTCGTCCATGTTAATCTTGGTCTGCCTCTGCCTCTTTTACCTTGTATTTTCCCCTCCAGGATCACTTTCAGTAGGCTGTTGTGTCTTTTAACATGGCCTAAGAATCGCATTTGTCTTGTTCTAATTGTGTTCAGAAGTTCTCTTTTCATTTTTAGTTGTTTTAAGACTTTGTCATTTGTTTTCTTTTCCTTCCATCCAATTCTACCTATTCTTCTATATATCCACATTTCAAAGGCTTCAATTCTCTGTATTATGAGTATGCCATAGATTGGATTATGAAAATAACTCAGAACAACAGAAATGAAATCCAGTGGTCACTGGACCAAGCAACTTAATGACTTAGACTTTGCTGATGACATAGTTCTTCTATCACGAACAGATGTACAATAAAATGAGCACACTTGAGAGATCACAACAGCTGGGACAGAAAATAAATAGAGATAAGATCAAAATTAAGAGAATGCAGTTGGCAATAACCAAATAACAATAGAAGAAAAACCTCTACTAGACATACAACCGTACATATATCTGGGCAGTAATATAGACAAAGAGAGAGGAACAGAGAATGATACCAAGATAAGGATATAAAAAAAAGCAAGAGGAGCAATCATTGCACTGGGAAACACATATAAATACAAAGATAAAATTGCCATCTCCAATGTTAAGTCAGTCCTATTATATGGCAGTGAAACATGGAGAACAACAAAAATGACATTCATGAAGATACAGACCTTCATTAATGTATGCTTACCCAGAATAAAAGGATGGAAATGGCAGGACAAAGTCACTAACATATAATTATGGAAATGTACCAGTCAAATACCAGTGGATAAAGAGATACAGAGAAGACAATGACACTGGATAGGACACACACTGTGGAAGCCAACTGAGAGTATTACACAACAGGCCCTTTTTTAGGATCCCCAAGAAAAAAAGACAGGAAGGCTAAAATATTCTTGGAGAGGAAAGATGAATGCAGAAATGAAGATGATGAGGAAGACATGGAATGATCTAAAGGAATGACAAGAAACAGAACGGCTTGGAAAGTGTTTGTTAAAGACTGCTCCACAGAGAGCTGAAAGGTAGAAAAAGAAGATACCAAAACACATTTTGGTCAACAAACTCCTAGCTGACTGCACCAGGATCAGTGAATCAGAACTGATCAAGATCCCACTCCATCTTTCAATGGTGGACCTGGAAATAATGTACAACCTAACCAGTCTAGCCAAGAAAGTAGGGGTTGAAGCAGGGAGGTAAATTGGTACCCAAAATACAGTGCTGAAGTCGGATGTGCTGGGCTGAAATGTACAGATTTACAGCTTGTTGTAAGCTACATCACAAAGCACCAATTTAACACATTCTCTACTATGAGCAGCAAGAACTGGCTCTAGTTACTGACATGTTGAACCTTTGAGCTAGTTTTTGTGGCTTTTAATTCATTGACTGTTCCACAGTTATTTCCACCAAAACCTTTTAACTCTCTTATTTAACTTCTTTTCTGAGAAAATGTCTGAAAAAAAAAAACCCCACAAGTTTTAGGTTAAATTCCATTTTTTTCCCTCATATTTATTTTAAAGTGTGTTAAACTCATCTGTAAGAAATGTGTTTACACTCTTATGGTCAGAAAATGGAGGGAAGTAGACATCAGCTACACATGGGGAAGAAAGATTTCAGTTAGTGGGGTAGCTTTTGGATTGAATACAACAAGCTACAAAAAAGAATGGCTTTTTAAGTTTCACTACTATCCATGGTAGACCTACTATCCTTATAAAACCTGACTAAATGTATGTCACAACTGCCTACTTTGGATGATAACTGCTCTCCGGATCTGACACCACTGTTTACTCAAAAGCCCTGAATTTAACTAAAAAAAAAAAACAACCTTTTTCAATTTACTTCTTCATTTCTGAATCTCGTTCACATACTTTGTGCATTTTACCCGACATTCAGTTTCTAGAAATTATTAGTTATTCCAAGTATGATTATTCTATTCTAGCTCTGATGTTTTGTTTTTGTCTTTTATACCCGCTTATCTCCCTTTAACGATTCCCTATTATCATTCTCTACCATACCCCATTGGGAAATCTCAAACCAAAACAATGAATGACACACTAGCAACTTAGAATGTCACCAAGAGGTTATCTTTTCAGATGTATTGTTTTACAGACATACAATAATGATAATCTTCCACAACACAGAAGTAAACTGAACAAGCCTACCACTAAAAAGGTGAATCATATTTCAGTGAAAACAATTCCAGGGGAATTAAAATACAGATATAACTTGCCAGAAAGGAGAAAAATGTGGGCAAATAGTCAATGACAGACCTCATTGATAAAGAGTCATCCTGTATAACAAAAGAGAATCATCCTATTGAAGACCGCCATGTGTTTGACTAGAACAAACCACTACCTTCAGACATAGAATGGGTCATAACAAACTGAATAAACACATTCAAGATCTGAGGCTATCAGATACACAAGTGAACATGTGGGCAAAATGATGAAGTGATAGATACAGCATATGCTACAGGGGTGCTCCACATTTGCCCAGCTAAGAAAGAGTGTCAGCCTAAAGAATTAACATTATAACCAAACACCCATGGAGCTAGAGATGAGCTCCATATAACAACATACATCTGTATAACACTGAACTGTACAAATAACAAGATTTACCACGTAAGACCCTAGTCACACATTTTTCTTGTAGTGGTCCCATTGCTTATCATACATCAGGCATATGAAATGCTTGAATCAAACAAAGTTACAACATTTGTAGTTGAATGGGTTAGTTATTGGGTTATTTGTGAGTTATCCTCACTGCACAAGTTGAATAGGTTAGTGTTCTTATCCACTATTTTTAAAGAAATGTTTAACTATGAGTCAGGTATACAAATTTGCAGCAGGGATGGCTCAAACATGGGCACTAAGAAATTAACCAATATTCTTCGATATCAAGCATGCCACCACTCTACTCCCATACTTCAGATGACTTTAGCACATACCTGTAGTTCATATCATTATATACTTAAGTCATTGATTAACCCCTAATCAAGTTACCTACCTGTGGCGCGCTTCGTTACATTCTGTAGTACAAAATATTACCACTTAATTGTAACATTAGGCGCACTAAAAATAGTATTTTCTTTGAACTTTTGACTCACAACAGTAAGTTTATCAATTATACATGCAGGGAACGTGGATTTCATGTCTCAGGTTGATTTATGACCTGAAATTGACCACTTGGATCAGACTAGTATTTTGTCTATTCTGACGGGCGCTGCAAATTCGTCAGAATGTTTGGCTACACCAAAGGGCTATTCACGGAGTTTCCCGAGTTATAAAGAGTTGTTTGATGTCAAAGATGACAGAGGAAATTTCCCTGGTCAAAGTTAAAATAAAACAAAAAAAAAGCTTTTTGGCTACCTCATAGAGTCACAAAGGGTTGTTTGATGTCTGCCAATGCCCAAGGCATTGTCTGGTCACAGCAAAAAAGGAAAATTGATAATTTCCACTCGGATGTGGGTAATGTAATGAATACGGCAAAATGTAAAATTTGAAGAATTTGTGTTTTGATGCGGTAATATTTACGACGATATCTTATAGGGTTAAATACCGCCGCATTTATTGACGTAATAGACTCACAAATAGAGACATATTTCAGTTCAAATCAACGTGATTTGCATTCTGACAAAACTAAAACATTCAAAACCACAGTTAAATGAGATACTGAAATATCTGAAGGCTAAGAACAGGTGTCCCTAAAATCCCACCCAAAAGCTGAGCAATGAGTTGCAGGTAACAATCTTCAGAATCAGAATAGGACACTGAAAACAATGTAAAGTGACCCATTATATATTCAGACCGAACAGAGCTACTACTCCAAGTGCATAACTGGTCATCAGACACTAGAACACATACTTCAGACATATATGAGCTGTACACGGGTCTGGGATTGAAGGCATGGTCCCAAAAATAGTGTCTGGATGATGGACTGCAGGAAACATGTTGTAGGCTGTATGATACACAGATGAGACATATTGCATTGTATAGACAAACTGTTGAGCAAAGATAACTGCCTGCAGATGAAGTATAACTACAGCATTGCCATAAATCATGTGGCAGATAATTACAATAAAATATAACATTTGTAAAAACCAAAAACATAATGCATAATAGTTTTAGCACCCTCATACAATTCCAAATGATTAAAAACCATTTCATGAATAAATGAAACTTTTGTCTCAGTAATCACCGATACAAAAATATAAACAATGCAATAAACATTCCACATTATCTGGCCCAGTTCATGGTGCAATGAATGTGTTCCAATTAAAACACTGTATGTAAAGTGAGGAAAGATTCACATTTAATCAGCCAACAAATAAATACAACAGGCTCAACAATAACTAGTCACACAACCAAGAATCTCTACCAGTTATTAATTATCTAAAATTATCAGTTATTCCATCGTTGTTATTGACAACTATATCTCTATTCTTTTCTGTCTGTATCTTACTGCTCTGTTGTGGAGATGTGTCTGTATTTAGTATTAAAGACTTTGGCAAATAAATCAGACTAGTATCTGAAATGTCATCTGTGTTGTTGCAGTGATTATTCACAGCTATAGATTTTTCTGTTGCAAGTGTTCTTGTGGCTGAAGTTGTAGCTGCTGAAGACATGAGAAGTCTCCTTGGAGTCGGAGGTTGAGATGGTGACTGCAAAAGTTTGAGCTCATTCACAATGCGTTTCACACCAACCATCCACTGACTCACCTTAAAAACAAAATACCACATAGAAATTATGTGAATTAAAACACACAAAAATGACATAAGAATAACAATCGGTGAAATAGAAAATGACTGGTTGGCTGTTGTAAACTGATGTTTAATAAGCAAAGAAAGAATCAATCAGCTAAATAATTTTGTATGGATTTTTATTAGTGTGTATATTTGTTATTCATTGCTTATCTTCCATTCTATTCATGAACAAGGCAATTTATTAAATAATAATTCAAATACTCTTTTTTCCATCTAGGTGACTAATGTATAGAGAGACATAAAAGCACTGGGTACAACACCACCACAAACATTTTAAAGTTGAAATATCCGCTGTGTGCATAATGTATTTCGCTAAATTTATAACATAAATGTAAAAGAAATTTCACTCTTCGTTAAACAGAATTTACACTCAGGGACAGTTACAGGTGGATCATCCTCATAAGATCTCCATTAAATGATATAAAATATTTCAGGAGAGGGCTCCCTTTACACCGGCTTTCAACATATGTGGACTAAGCATTTTAGTTGTGTAAGGAGCTATTTCTGCTAAGGGAACACAGATGTCTGGTCTTCGACACCCTGGTCATAATGATTTCACATCAATTCTCTATTTGTTCACAATTGGACTATGAGATGTTGCTCCGATGCTGTTATTACGGCTAACATATTGTCAGTCGTAGCAGCAGTAGTCACCAAACTTGTAAGCAATGCATGAGTTACAGATAATAAAAGTAGCAGCTCAGGTGATGTTTCAACACAAAACTAAAAATGTGTTTTAAACACAGGAAATAGGTCTATGCTATCAGAAGAAGAGTACTTTATTATCTGACTTCAGTAAACTGAAATCAATAAAGTAATTTGAGGACAAAATAAATCAAAGTCAAACAAGAATAGCTCTGTACATGACTCCTGTTGTCAATCAGCATCATGTGCCATACTGGTTGGCGTATGTGATCATACCCTTCCATGTTTCTTTATCCACAGTTCATCGTATCAATTCTTTTGTTGACTGTTTTCCATGCCACGACATCAAGCTATCTAGTATTTTCTCTCTTTGTCATCTGTGATTTCTCTTTCTCTGTATATTGCCAGTTGTAACCAAGTTATCCAACATTCCTCTTCTCATGATGTGCCCGATAAATGTTGACTGTTTCTTTCTGTTTTTTTGCGAGTCCCTCTTTGTGTTGGCCTCTTTGAGAATTTCCTAGTTGGTCTTTTTAGCTATCCATGGAACTTTCAACATTCTTCTGAGAAATTCCATCTTTGTGGCCTCTAATTGTCTTTTCATTTATTTGTTTACTGTCCATGATTCGCTTTCATAGGTCAGAATTGGCTCTATATAGCACCAATGAGCTCTCTTTCTCACTTCTTTTGACATAGACTTGTTGCATAAGACATTTTTCATTTTCTGAAATGCTATTCTGCTTTTTATTTCTGTGGTGCATCTTCCATCTGATGTTATTATTGTGCCCACATATTTTACGCATTGCACTTGTTTCAAATTTGTCCTGTTTATTTTTTTGCTGCATGATGGTGATGATTGTTTCTTCGATATGACCATTGCTTCTGTTTTCTTATTCAGAATGAGATCTTTCTTGTTGCTTTCTTTTACTATTATGTCTATCATTTCTTGTAGTTCATTCTCCGTATTAAAACTGTCATCAGAATATCGCAAATTGTTTATGTTGTGACTGTTGACTTCAATTCCTTTTATATCTATTATTGATCTCATAATATTTTTGCTGTAAAGTGAAAACAAATCCAGCGACAGAATACAGCCTTGTCTGACTCCTTGTTTTATATATTGGAACTGTCCTGTTTGGTTGCTAATTCTTACGGCTCCTGTTATCAATACTTATTAAAATAAAAAGAGATTCACAAACAAGATATTCACAGCTACAGTGTTATTCTGACCTCTGTTATGTGGTCCACCATCAAAGTTAGATGTAATTTGTCAGCTTGTTTCAAATCAAAATTTTTTAGTGCTGAAAACAAAATATAAATTAAATTATAAACAAAAATTAATACTACTTTATTCTTCACCATTACCTTTATATAAAATGTCAAAAGTAAAATAGAAAAAAAAAGCCATTTAAAATTAAACTTTGAAGCTAAATGTACCACAAAATGAAAGGCTAGAATGAAATTGATTAATTAGTTACTTTAAGCTAAAAAAAGAAAAAGAAAATCAAAATCAATAATGTGACAGATGTTTACATGTTTTACAGAGTATGTCAGTTATGTAGGTAACACAAATATTGATTAATGTCAAGTATAATCTACATGATGATGCATCAGATTATTTTAGATCGAAACACATATTTATAAACCGTACACATCAATGTTTAAAAGGTGTTAATATATAATAAAAAATAACATTTTTATAACATTTATATTATAATATTTATATTTTCATTTTTAATAATTTAATAATATTGTAGTCTTTATAAAACAAGCCATAGAAATGAACCATCAGACATGAAGAGTTATGATTTCTGCCCTAAGTGATGCCTTCAGCCCCAGAGGAATTAAGCAACATTATATTTTCTGGAAATTTCTGACAAGACATGACATTGTCTGATATCCTTCAAATTTGGCAGTTATATGGATGTGAACTAAATTCAAAACATTCAGTAATGAAAAAAGCACAACTGTTACATCTAAATGTAAAAAGAGAACTCCATTACAAAAATTTGGAGTTTCCCTGTGGATATGTATAAATTGTATAATATAACCAAGTGGTATCTCTTAGGAAAATCCCTTTGTAAAAAGTGGCCTCAAAAAGGTAAGATCTGAATTACTAATGATCAGATTATTTTCATTTGGTGCTGTATAGGACTATAGGGGATCTAACAGACTCTAATTATGATGTTCTGTCTGTGGAGTCAATCAATTCACTTAAACAGACAGCTGTCTTCATGTGAGAGTCTGGAATCCTACTCTGATTGAGTCTTGATTGCAGAGAGAGTGTATAGGACACACACTGCGGAAGCCAACTGAGAGTATCACACAACAGGCTCTTTTTTGGAATCACCAAAGATAAAGATAGAGGAAGACCAAAATATTCTTGGAGAAGATGGAAGCAGAGATGAAGAAGACACAGAATGATCTTAAAATAATGGCAAGAAACAGAACAGCTTGGAAAATATTTGCTGAAGACCTATGCTCCACAGGGAGCTGAATGGTAGAAGAAGAAGATTATTTTCATTAAGTATATAGTAGCAATATTTTCATAGCAAAAATAAATAACAGCAGCAAATAAAAACTAAAATGCTGCAATTTAGAAATTAAATGGTAAGTACACATACTTAAAAAGCAACATTTTATTTTACTCCTTTTCTGCAAAGGCATACAATTCACTAATTATTATTTAATAGAAATGTGAGTTTTGTAATTGTTAATAGGCAACATGTATTTGACGCATCGCCCTTGTGAGGTGAGATGCAGAATGGCTCAGGCAAAAGCATCTTTCCAAAAAATGAGGAAGATACTATGCAATCCATTTTTGACAATAAAAACAAGAAAAAGAGTTCTTAAATGTTATGTAGAACCACTTTTAACACATGGATGTGAATCATGGACAATAGGACAACAGACAAGAAAATCACTGGAGGCTGTAGAAATGTGGTTTTACAGAAGAATGTTGAGAATACCATGAACAGCTAAGAAGAGTAATGAAAATATTCTGAAAGAGGCTAAAGCAAAAAGAGAGCTAATTTCCAATATTAGGAAGAAACAATCATCATTTTTTGGCCATGTAATGAGAAGATAAAAAAAGCTGTGATATATTGTAACAACTGGGAAAATTGAAGGACGATGAGATAGAGGGAAGCAAAGACAAAAGATACCAGACAGCTTAAGAGAATGGCTTGGCAGATGGTCAACAACAGAAATGATAAATAACTGTCATGATCGAAAGTTGTGGAAAGACATGATCACCTATGCCAGCAGGCCTGGTACTTGATGATGATGATGATGAGCAGGCAACAGTTAATTTCAAAATGTATTTGAACACTAAATAACTGTAGCCTTTTTGAAATAAAAAAAAAACACATCTAAAATAACAAATGACTAAAAAATATTAACACACAAGCAATAATCTTATTTTAAAATTGAGAGCTCTCACAACAGTTTAACAAAGAAATGTATCATGGTTGATAGTTGTTAACCTGAGGTTTTGCCACCTTCGTGTTAGCAGCAATGGATGATAAATGCAGCCCCAGCACGGGCTACAGTGGTATTTATTGGTATTTACATTTGTTAGTATCAAATGTAGGTTGGTATAATTTGACTGGTTAGCTCATATTTAAAGATAGCCATTTTCACAAATCAGTGTATACATTTTATTTTATTAAAATTGTATGTGCAGGTTAATTATAAAAAGAACAAAATACGGGAAGCCACAGAATTGGTCTTTTTCTCATGCAATTCGATGAGAAGATGGCAAACAAGTTGTTTCTGCCCCCATACAATTCTGTAAAAATCAAGACATTTCCATATCATATGGAAAGTATGTACTTTTCTTCCTGTCAATATTAAACAGTCACAATATGGACACTCAAATATAAGAACATTGCAAATGCCAGCATCAAATATCATAAAAATGTACGGGTTTGAAAACTTAGGGCATATTTAAGAATATATTAATGATTATTAATCATCTGAAAGAAACAACTACTCAAAGTAATTAGTGCTATTTACAACTTCATATACTGTGAGTGAACTTACCAGAAGCAAGACATCCCAATTTAATCTTTGCCATTTCAGACAGTTTATTATCTCTCCATTGATCGTCCATCACACCTAAACGAATTTGTACATCTTCTCTTGACTGTCCCTATATATTTGGATAATAATATACATTATTATAATGATATTGTGTATGCATCATGGACAGTAGACAAACAAATGAAAAGATGATTGGAGGCCACAGAGATGGGATTTCTCAGAAGAATGTTGAAAGTTCCCTGGACAGATAAAAAGATCAATGAGGATGTTCTCAAAGAGGCTAACACAAAAAGGCAGCTCCTAAAAAACATCAGAAAGAAACAATCAACATTTTTCAGGCACATCATGAGAAGAGGAAAGTTGGAATACTTGGTTACAACTGGCAATATAAAAGGAAAGAGAGATCACGGACGACAAAGAGAGAAAATACTAGATGGCTTGGTGTCATAGCATGGAAAGCAGTCAACAACAGAACCGATACGATGCACTGTAGATAGAAGATTGTGGAAGGACATGATCGCCTACGCCAACCAGTATGGCACATGATGATGATTGTGTATGCCCAGTGGTGCTGTGGCTAGTGCACTTGCATATATATATATTTTTTTTTTGGTTGTATCGCACATATAATCTGAATGCCATTACAACATAACACAATTGTCCTCATTTTATGCATGAGAGGCCTCACAGAAATATATGTGAGCAAATATGACTCAAATGGTGTCATTTTGATAGATCTAAAGTTCACCCCTGTAGATAACATACTCTTGTAGTTCAGAACTATACCTGATCAGTAGTTAAATGGACTCAAATGTGCCCTCTTATAATTTTCTTGCTACCATGTAAGAGTAAAGTAAAGGATTCCCTCCACATCTTGAGGGGCGTGTTTAATATGGCATTAGTTTTCAGTGACCAATGGAATGTTTAACCACTGATCTGGTTAACTGCTGTTTTCCCATTTAAATTTGGTGCCTATTTAAGGATGGGTGAATTAGGAGTTGCTGATCAAGATCAGACCCGACTTCTTGACCTTAGTAGTCCAGTTCACTAACCACTGAGCCATCACTTGCCTATTATGTATGATTTCAATTGCATCAACTGTCAGATTCTCATAGCATTTCCTCTCTATTAAATAATGCTAATCTTTCTCTTGAGTCTTTGAGTACTTTTGTTGTTGTTTTGCTCTCTTTTGTGTCCAAGTCAGTAGATCTGCACAACGGTAAAAAATTATTAAACTGCAAAAGTGAAGAAAGTCAAATAATATTTAATTTTTAAAAATGGTGTGAAGATTTAAACTTCAATGTATCACACTATGGCATTTAGAGGTATGGGTTACTTCCCAAACTTAGTGAGCTAGGTACCTATTCTATTTTTTTAAGCAAGGCCATCTGGTGATGGTTATGATTGTCAGGCTAGGTTTAAACCCATGGTTGAGACCAACTGGTGATTGTCAGGCTAGGTTTAAACCCATGGTTGAGACCAACTTGTGATTGTCAGGCTAGGTTTAAACTCATGGTTGAGACCAACTTGTGATTGTCAGGCTAGGTTTAAACTCATGGTTGAGACCAACTTGTGATTGTCAGGCTAGGTTTAAACTCATGGTTGAGACCAACTTGTGATTGTCAGGCTAGATTTAAACCCATGATTAAGACCAACTCGTGATTGCCAGGCTAGATTTAAACCCAAGATTAAGACCAACTGGTGATTGTCAGGCTAGGTTTAAACTCATGTTGAGACCAACTGGTGATTGTCAGGCTTGGTTTAAACTCATGTTGAGACCAACTGGTGATTGTCAGGCTAGGTTTAAACCCATGGTCATTTTATCACTAAATAATGTGCTACCAACTATTCTATTAAGAAATAACACTACCAACAGCTAAAGATAATTATCCGTCACAAAAGAAACAAAATAATATACCTGAATACCAACTTTGCATATATCTACCATTTCATGCAAAACTTTCTTAGTATATTTTCTTAGTGAATCTGTTGAGCAGAGATTCAGTCTCTCTAAAAGTTCTGGAAGAGTTTCTAAAATCAGTGGCTCCTGAACTGCGGCTGCAAATGATGGTGGAAGTATATTTGGATCTACTGGTGGATTTTGCAGTATAAGTGGAACTGGTGGATGAACTGCTGTTGATTCTGAAGGAGGCAAGATAAGAACTTGATGTGGGCTGAAAGCTCCATCGCCTGGACTAAGAAGCATCCCTGCAATTTGATATAATAAAACAAATTTAAAGATATTCAATAATATTACAGCTGTTATCTAAATGAAATAAAACTTACTTTACATGTATTTTTTTTTTTTTTTAAAACCTGATGACAGGTTTATTGAAATGTGCTTGTTTAGATTTCAACCTTTAACTAATAACGGAATATATTAACAGATAACAACAGTCTATTACTCTCTCTCTCTATTGTCCTTTCGAGCCGAAGACGGCACATAGGGCAGAACCACAATCTCAAAAACAGAAACCTTGCGTGCCAAAGTGGCACATATTGCAGAGATCACTGCTTCTAAAATCTATGGCTCTGTTTCCATAACAATACTTTTTACAATGACAGCTTGTCATGCCATCGATCAACCTCCTTAGTCGCCTCTTACGACATGCCTGGAAGGTCACAGTGTCACTATTCTTTACTTCCCTCATAATGAGGCCGCGGTAATACACAGGAAGTCTATTACTCAGTCCACCATAAAAACTTGGCCACCTGCATCATTATTTCTTATCACTTCCTTTCCTTTATACCCTGTTCAGTGGCTGAGCAGTTAGTGTGTTTGCTTCCTGGTCAGAAGGATCCAGTTTCAAATCCCAGAAGTGAAGGATTTTATTTTCAGACCAACAAAGCTCCAGGGATCACCCACCCAATCTATAAAAGAGTACCAAATAATTTTTTGGGGAAGGAAAAAGGTCCTAGTTGTGAGATCGCCTAGAGGTCCAAAAGAAGTGACCATATGACAGTAGCTGCCTAGCCACTACTAATTATTTGACCATAAAGGTTGGAGAGGTACACAGCAGTTCTCAAACAGGAACAGAGATATGGTGTTTGAAGATGTTCTTTGGTCTGATCAGGAGAAAAATAAGGGAAGAGGATACCAATACTGATCGGACTTGGTGGAAGAAAATGAAAGAAAAGATCTTTAGTGAGTGGGGAAAAGAAAGGGGCCAAAAGTGGTAGAAAAGAATCACAGAAACCAAACTATCCAAGATGGGGAGAGAGAAGTGCTCCCAAAAATGATGCTGTGTATGTATTGTAGTAGAGTTTGCAAATGAAGGTGTATATCAGATGTATTTCTGGGAAACGAAACCGTCCTTGATTTAAAAAATGCCACCTGAAACTACAAAACAATTATTGATGTACCAGTAAGACATCAGAGGAAGGTGATCCTGGAAGGAAGAAAATATATGGTGCTTGAGGTACCTCATGAATAGACAAGCTTAGTTCAGACCATCTTAGTGTCCATGGCCACCCCACTAGTTTAGTCAATGAATTGACCATTGAATTCTTCTTCTTCTTCTACCTTTCAGCTCCCTACGGAGAATAGGTCTTCAACAAACACTTTCCAAGTCGTTCTGTTTCTTGCCATTCTTTTAAGATCATTCCATGTCTTCCCCATCATCTTCATCTCTGCTTCTATCTGTCTTCTCCAAGAATTCTTTGGTCTTCCTCTTTGTCTTTTCCCCTGGGGATTCCAAAAAAGGGCCTGTTGTGTAATACTCTCAGTTGAATTCAAGAGATATAAAGCCAATTCCACCAGGCAAAGAAATAACCAAGTGGTTAGTCCTAAGATCAAGGAAAAATTGAAAAACAGAGAGGCTTTCACTGTGGAATATTGAGGCATAGAGGGAGAGGCAATAAAAATAGTGTGGTGGTATGTCTTGAGACTATACCCTGAGACTATTGGTATATATCAACATACCAGGGGAATCAGGTTTGTGGATCTTAGGCAGCATATTGAAGAAGGGCTTGCCTAAGGCAGAGTCTGGAATAATGAGATTGGAGGCACTAAAAAAAAGTTGATGGTGAATCAGTTCCAACAAGTTTACATATTTGTTGCCCTATTATACCAAAGATGGCCTGTGGCCGAAGCTTGCAATTATTTCGTGCTGTCCTCACTTAGTAAAGCTGTCAAATACATTCTAAAATATATAATTTCCCACGCTTCATCCAGCTTTACCGTGAGCTCACACAATATCCTATATTTGTGTCTGTTTTAAGAATGTCATCTGTGCCTGTTAATGTAAGAAGCAAATTGTAAGAACCAAAGGAAAGACTAATACAGGTCTTTTCAAATTTGTATCATCTGATTTTAGGCTTTAAAAAAATGTGTTGACAGGTTTGTAAGTACAGAAACAGCTGCTGTGAAGAATTAATATGAACATGTAATCATAAGACAATTAGAGACCACCAGAGATGGGATTACTTAGAGGAATGTTGAGGGCTCCCTGGACAGCTAAAAAGACCAATGAGGATATTCTCAAGGAGGCCAACACAAAAAGGGAGCTTTTTAAAAACATCAGAGAGAAACAATCAACATTTTTTGGGCACATCATGAGAAGAGGAAAGTTGGAATACTTGGTTACAACTGGCAAAATGCAGGGAAAAAGAGATCACAGATGGCAAAGAGAGAAAAAACTATAAAGCTTGGTATGGCATAGAAAACAGTCAACAACAGAAATGATATGATGCACTATGGATAGGGATTGTGGAAGGACATGATTGCCTACGCCAGCCTGTATGGCACATGAAGATGATGAATCAAGCAATAGGCTGCTGCTAGATGTGCAACCATGTATGTAAATTGCAGCTTTATAGTCTATTTGTGAACATGACCAAACTTCAAAGAGTAGAGTGAGTGCATGATTAAGTGATGAATCACCGTTAGTGATAGGTCTTGAGTGTGTTTTACAGGAAGTTAAGCCAGAGAAGACTAGTCAAATAACAAAGAAAATAATTTTAACAATGATTATAATCCAGCATTCAATGAGCATTGGTTGGTGTCAATCTCACCTGAAACATAATGCCAACACTAACATGGAAATTCTACACCAGAAAATATGGTACTGTTAAATAGTATAATGCTACAACTTTACAACGCGAATTGAAGTATAATGTCTAATCATAATCATCTAGTGGATTTGTCCAGACTTGAAGTCAGTCACAGGCGACTGAGTGAATGATAATCTCATGATACTGAATGTGGAAGATCTGACTACTTACAAACTGAAACTAAGTCTACTAAAAGTAGTAAAAATTAGTTTAAATATAGTAAAATAACTAAAAACTTAAGTTACTTTTTTTTTTAAAGTTTATTTACACTTAATTAATTCCTAAGGCCAAGTATTCGAGATAAGATTACATATTAACATATTATGATTATGACTAATTGTCACTAATGACTAAGTTAAGACAGTGCGCTGACTAAGACTTTGTGAGTAGACAGACACTACTTACTGAACTTACTCGCGTATGGTATGAAGTAAGATTTTTTTAGAATTGAAAAAAAAGAGTGAGTGAAGATAACTGATAACTCAGATAACTTGTCGAAGTCTTAAGTTACATTTCACTTTGACGAACTTTACTTTTAAAATCTTTTCTTTACTTTTACTTTGAATTTACTAAATTTAGTAGTATTACTACTAGTTACTAGTATTAGTTTTTATCTTTAGTAGGTGTAGTGTAGTTAGTTAAAGTCTGTTGAGTAACTAACTCAATAACTGTGAGTAGTGTGAGTTCAGTAACTGAGAGGAGAGGTAGAGTAGACTAGAGTAACTCTGAGTAACTTTGAGTAACTGTACTAAAGATTAAACTAAGCTTTAAAAAATCTGTTTATACTTATAATTAAATGAAACCATTATGCTTCTTTTTTAATTGTAAGTCAGGCATAACCTACTGGTTTGCAAGTGATGATCAAGGAATCAAGACTTGACTTCTACCAGACTAGCAACTTCAACAGTTTTTGTGGACATCAAGTCTGGAGGCATCCATTGTGAATCACGTGACAGCCTCCTAACCAATCAGCGAGCAGTAAGATTAGACTGGTTCCCTCCGGTATTTCCTACCACGAAAAGTTCTCTGCTGCCACATGAAGTTTTAATTCATTTTTCTTGAAAGTAAATAAACGTTTGTGAAGTGTTCCTTACATTTATAATTAATTAGTTGTGTCGTGTACTTTAAAATATGGTTGTTTTCGAGTATTTAAGTGTTGGATAGTAAACCATTCTCGTAGAAAACAAGGCGTACAATAATAAATAAACTAAACGCGGTAACGACTGAACATGTCACACTCTTAGAGTAAGTAAGAGTCTCTTGTCACTTCTACTTCTGTTCATGTTATTATTTAATTATTTGGATTTGATAATTATTTTATTAAGTTGAATGTTGCATGCTCACATGCTGGTGTTTAAATTCACTGGTATTTCTCAATTACAGAGATTGTCATTTATATTCATTGTGTAGGTAAATTAACTAGTTTATGTCGGTAATAACTTATTTTATGAGCGGTTATTATCATCTTATTATGATTATATATATATAGTTTAAGTTAAGTTTATCGTTACCCGGGTCTGGAACTGATGCGCCCTAAAACAGATTAAAACCAAAAACCAACTCTTTCAGAAACTCAAATATAATTCAAATTTATTATTAATATTAATTGAATCAATGTTATTAATTATTTTAGTTGATTAAAGAAACATTAAACAAAACTCGTTAAGTACAGAATGAAAAAGTTTCAATAATTTTCATCTCACTGCAGCCAGCAGCACACTTACTACTCTACCCACCCACAGCCACTACAGACAGGTTTTCAATATTTTAATTGTTTGTTTTTTCTTCTGGAATATCCTAGTCCTGATACTCAGCCGCCGACGGCTTTTGTAATTTAAAAGAAATATTTCTTTTTTAAAGGATTTTAGAAGAGACGATACACAGTGTAAATAATTTAATTTACTATTTCGGAACATTTGTTATGAAGCGGAATTTAATTCGGATGAGGTCAAGACGATTGCTGATCTCATTGACATTATTGTTGCTTTGTTTTGCTCATGGATATATCGCTGTGGAAGATGGACCAAAGAAATCTAATGTACGTGATGTGCCGAAGGAAGCACAGACACCAGTTATTAATTCAAATACTATTAAACTGGATGTCACACCAAAGAAATCGGATGCCAGTCCACAATCAAAAGTTGCAGATGTACCACACATAAGTGAGTAATTCAGTTTACTTATTATATATTAAGCCTGTTTCTTTCTTCCCATGTGTCATCATCAAGTACAGGCCTGCTGTCGTAGGTGATCATGTCTCTCCACAACTTTCGATAATGACAGTTATTTATCATTTCTGTTGTTGACCTTCTGCCAAACCATTCTCTTTAGCTGTCTGGTATTTTTTCTCTTTGCTTCCCTCTATCTCTTCGTCCCTCAATGTTTCCAGTTGTTACAATATATTCCAGATGTTCTCTTCTCATTACATTACATGGCCAAAAGATGATGATTGTTTCTTCTTAATATTGGAAATTAACTCTCTTTTTGTTTTGGCCTCTTTCAGAACATCTTCATTACTCTTCTTAGCTGTCCATGGTACTCTCAACATTCTTCTGTAAAACCATATTTCTACAGACTCCAGTGATTTTCTTGTCTGTTGTTCTATTGTCCATGATTCACATTCATATGTTAAGACTGGCTCTACGTAACATTTAAGAACTCTTTTTCTTGTTTCTATTGTCAAAAATGGATTGCATAGTTTCTTCCTCATTTTTTGGAAAGCTGCTTTTGCCTGAGCCATTCTCAGGTCTGCATCGCACCTCTTTTGTACATCTTCCGTCTGAGGTTAACAAAGTTCCCAAATATTTAAATTCATTTACCTGTTTTAATATTGTTCCACTTGTCTTTATTTTGCACTGAGGTGGTGTCTTTTTCTTTGTTGTTACCATTACTTCTGTTTTTGCTATTAAGGCTGAGTCCTTTATTTTTGCTTTCTTTCACTATATCCATGTGTAACAATTTATATAGAATATGGGTATCATATACATTATAATACATAAATATAATTAAGTTAATTATGTTTAAAAAATGCCTGTCTTGTTAGAGTTATGCTTGTAAATAGCATTTAAAAAAATAGTTTGGGTGGTTTTGTGCCTACACACTACTGACTACTGTTGCACAAAGTTGGTTACATCAATTCAGTATTCAATGATAAAATATGTTGTCACTCACTCTCTGGTGACAGGATCCTATGGCCAGTGATTCACATTCAATGAGAAAGCTCCCACCAGATGAAAATTGAAAGCAAGTTTTGAATAATATAATTTAGAAACACTTTTCAATAAAACCTTTCTGATTAGAGTAGCACACATGGTACTTTTGAATTACTCATTTAGTGTCATCTGGTTTGATCCAGTTTTGCAAGTATAACAATTTAATTTTTTTTTTTAAAAAAAGGACATCAACTGAATCTCAATGATAACTCTGAATATTAGTAATATGTATAATTTAAGTTAAAAAAATATTTGTTGATTTTATATGAAGTAAATGGTGGCATCTTTATACTTTCATTTTTCTTTAAATTTTAGAATTATCATTTTAGTGGAAGTCTTGCAGCAATTCTTCTTCTTCTACCTTTTTTCCGCTTTGTCTTTTTCCTTGGGGGTTCCAAAAAAGGGCCTGTTGTATAATACTCTCAGTTGGCTTCCACAGTGTGTGTCCTATCCAGTGCCATTGTCTTTGCAGCAATTGCCATATTATATCATGTCATAATATATGCTGTTACAGTGATAAGTCTGTGCATTTTTTGTTTTACATTGTACACTGGTTTCTGCTATTTCGAGAACAAATTTATCAACATTTTTCTTTTTAAATTTTAGGTATAGTTTGGTGGTTTTGTTTTAAATACGTAAAGGAATCTCATTATGCCAAGTGGCATTTATTGGGAATATGGCATTAATAATAATTTTTCAATGACATATAGTCAGCATCATTCACGGCCACCTTGCTTTCTCATAGAAAATCATTGATACTAATTTTCAGAGGCTGTTTCTGTTTGGGAAAGAATCCGTCTTATCTAAGGATTGAAGCTGGACTCTCATGATAAGTTCCCACCTCAGCCTTCCTATACATTTGGGAAATATAGTGTTAGGGACAATTTTTTCCATGGCCAAACAGTACATTTTTTGGATGATGTAGACAGAAAAATAAATTTTGGTGCCAGTTTAGGTGAGCTCCACTGCCTTGTTAATCCGAAAGAAAAATCTGCCACCTCAAGAGTTTCACGATCCGTAGATATGTGCATTGGCCACCTTGGTTTCCCTATTGTATAAGAGAGATGTTATTGAAATATCTCATTGACTGTTTATAAGGGAGCAAATACATATTAGTACTGAGACTCAAAGAGATGGAAGTCAGGTTCATTTAGAGAAGGGCAGTTAAATAAAGTATGTATTAAGAATATGTAATCTGTGAACTATAGGAATCACAATCATGATTGACCCAGGTAATACAGTTCTACAGAGTCTAGTTAACTGATTATTGTATTGAGGCAATTTGGTCAAGGTTTAACAAATCAGCTCATTAAACTAGTAGAGCAGCTACAGAAGTAATCAATCCATCTGGCCAAAAATATATATATATATGCTGTAATATTTACTCTGAATGTATTGTAAGGCCTCTTCTCTCCCTTTGAACACTTGAGAGTCAAGGCAAGGAGTGTGAATTAGACACATCATTGTCTCCATATTATTTGTTTGGGCACAGCATGCAAGTGGTGGTTAGAAAGAAATATATGCACTGAAAAAGAGGTAAGGGCTCGTGGTGGAAAATTGCTTTGTTTGTTCTGTAGGTGGACCTGACACTCCGATATAGTGACAATTAGCTATGAGAGAAGCTGTGTGGCAATACAAAGCAAGACAGCAACTGTTAAAGATTGAACTGTCAATGATGATGTATAAGGCCCTTTAATTGTGCAGTTAAAATGAATGCATAGATGAGCAATATACAATGTGAAATACACATGAGCAATTTTATCTGTATATACTCATTCCAACATTGTGCAACCAATACCAAACATTGTCACTTACAACTAATCATAAAAGAAAGCTTGTCACCACAGGTGAGATGTCTGAGAAAAGCGCTTGGAGTGACCAGAAAAGACAGATTCAGAAATGAAATGACAAGAGAAAAAGTTGAAACAAGTTTAAGCTACATAAAGAAACTACAAATAAAATGGTTAACCCATCTAAAAAGAATGTCATGACCATGTGATTCCTTACCATACAAAGCACATATTAAATGAGAAGAGCAAGAGGCAGACACAGAGTAAGATGGACAGACAATATCAAAGAAGTGTCACATCAGTTAACAATGAGTGAAGCTGCTAAAAGGGCAAGAACCAGAATATTTATCTCCCTCAACACCCGAACAGATACAAGAGGAAGTTAAGAAAAAAGACACTCTTAAAAAAAAGAAATAGCAAATATGTATTCACAAATCATACAAGTTTTTACAAGATTTCATATCATCCACTTTACTAGAGACAATGAGTCTGGGCCTTTTAGAGCATTGGCTTGACAATGAATAAATTGTACATCTTGATATGTTTATTAGGAAACAACAGATAAATTTGTTTGGTCATGTGATGACAGAGACATAAAAAATATGACACAATGAGCTGTCAAAAATGTTATGAGATCACCAGATCCAAAGCCCCAATTAAAAAAATGCAGACCAAAAGCAACCTGGTGGGGAACAGTTGAGACAAAGATACTCAGTTTGAGCCAAACTTGAGGCACCCTGAAAGATGGCATAAACTGAGCAAAGCCCACTGGTTGTTCTGTTAGTCTGGTCAAGGACGATGCACATTTGTTGCTAAAGTGTTCAAGTTTACAAATAGTTAAAGTGTTCAATTTACATATAGTTAAAGTGTTGTTCAACTTTACATATAGTTAAAGTGTTCAAGTTTACATATATTTAAAGTGTTGTTCAAGTTTACAAATAGTTAAAGTATTGTTCAAGTTTACATATAGTTAAAGTATTGTTCAAGTTTACAAATAGTTAAAGTATTGTTCAAGTTTACATATAGTTAAAGTATTGTTCAAGTTTACAGATAGTTAAGGTATTGTTCAAGTTTACATATAGTTAAAGTATTGTTCAAGTTTACAAATAGTTAAAGTATTGTTCAAGTTTACATATAGTTAAAGTATTGTTCAAGTTTACATATAGTTAAAGTATTGTTCAAGTTTACAAATAGTTAATTGTCTCTTGACTATTCTTACACAATTCCGTTCTAGAAGCTACAGCATTTGTTGGTTTATTGATGAACAAGGAAAATAGAAATATATTTTTGATAACCTAAGAAAGCCGAGGTTTTAGTTAATTTTGTTGTTGTTGTTTTTGCTCTATTGTTTAAATATAAATAAAGTCTAGTGACAATGAATGGGGAAAGAATCTTTAATATAATACCTCAGGAGTAAGTAATGGAGGAAATGTTGTGTAAAGGGATAATTTAGTCCTAGTAATTGAAAGATAAAGAAATAATTTTTTTTATGCCTAGGGGCATTTGGGCCCTACATAATGTATAGCTTAATTTTTTTTTTATAAATATTGTGATTTGTTAAATTAACAATTATTTCCTGCATCATATGTTCATCGTCGTCAAGTACCGGGCCGGCTGGCGTAGGTGATCATGTCTCTCCACAACTTTCGATCTCGGCAGCTATTTATCATTTCTGTTGTTGACCTTCTGCCAAGCCATTCTCTTAAGCTGTCTGTTATTATTTCTCTTTGCTTCCCTCTATCTCTTTGTCCCTCAATTTTTCCAGTTGTTACAATATATTCCAGTTGACGATTAATGATTGTACAAAGAAGTTACGACGGTGGTTTTCTGTCGCCTTCCGTAGGCTTGTTTATGGTTGGCTCCCCTAGCCTTTGACTAAAAAGTCTCACCCAGAAGGCAGTGGGGTTGTTTTACTTTGGGGTACTCTCCAGAGCTTACCTGCAAGGAAGCAGGGAGCCACAGGTTGTACTGTTTACTGCAAACAGTAGCAGGTAAAATTACCCGACCTGACAAATACATCAAATGTTAACAAATTATTATTAATTAAAATTATTAATGTAGTACATTTTTTGTGTTGGTATTTTTCTATAATTTTTGTGTGTCCCGTTTACGATCGTTTGGATTATTTGGCTTTATTTATGAAATGAAAGGTCACACACTAATAATAGTTTTAATTACCTTATTTCAAATTAAATTATTATAATGTATCTCTTCCCACCCCCCCAAAAAAAATGTTTTCAGAATTACAATTGATATCTATTTTCAAACGTTCAGGTGTTTCCTATTTGAGCATTATTTCCCACAAAACAATTACTTTATCATTTGATACTGGACATAAACAATTACAGTTCTTTGAACAATGTTATTCCTTCTCCTTTATATTTCTCTTCTTCATAATTTATTACTTAATCTGGTAATTTAAATAACATAATGATTTAATCGACATACACACATTTGTCCTTTGTTCCCCAGAGTTGATTTAGCGTATTAAGTGTGCCGAACATACCGTGCATGCCTTAGGTTAGGTTAGTTAAAACTATTTTCTAATGTTTTGTGTATTAAGTGTAGTTATTTTGTGCCGAACATGCTGTGTAAGCCTTAGAGGCAATGCAGCAGGAGGTCGACACCTGTGAGTCATGACCCAGGCGGGCCCACCTGCCTGACGGGGGCATTACTTCTGATGATCAGATTGCCTCCTGCTGCGCTCTGTACAAAGAGTTTCCTACTACTTTTTTTCACTGAAATGTACTTTTTAGTGTAATATGAAATTAATGTTATTCTGAATTCATTTTACCCGATTATTTAAGCATTTGCATTTCTCTGTACTCGCTAAATAACTACTTTCACCGCCTGCCTTTGAAAAGGGCGCTAAGTGGGCATAGATGTATTGTGTTGCAGATTGCATCATGCTACATTATTTGAATTTTTTGGGGGGCCCAAAATATCCGTTTTCAGCACGACAGTTTTGAGTACCCGGTTGTCTTCCCTCTCAATTCAGCTCGCATGGTCAGACAGGTACAGAGATATGATAAAGTAGATTCTGCTTAGATATGGTTTACTGATTCTGATGCTAACAGTCAGCTATGAGTTAGTTAACAGACTGCATTTAGCCCTGGTGCTGACGGGGTGAATCTCCTGTATGGTGTTAAGAGGTGGAGAGTGAATTGATTGGATTCAGGATGTGGTAAATTATTATTAAAACAACTAAAAATAACAAGAGAACTACTAAATACAATTAAGACAAGACAAATGACATTTTTGGGACACGTTAAAAGACACAACAGCCTACTAAAAGTAATATCGGAAGGGAGCATACAAAGTAGCAGAGGCAGACCAAGACTAACATAGACGAGTAACATCAAAAGATGCACAAGTCAATCTATGACAACCTGCACCATCAAAGCAAGAAACTGAGTGGAATGGCGATCCATGGTAGCCAACCTTCGTTGCGGAGACGGCACCCGATGATGATGATATATTCGTACCTTCCCTTAGCAAATGATATCTTCCCTCGACGCTGAAAGGCAAATGCGGAAGATAGGAAGAAGAAGACTAATTTCTACAATAATGATTACTTGGTCGTTGCCTGACGTTGAGTCGTAATATTTATTTTAAATACAAAGGAAATTCAGTTGCAGTGGTCGTCAATTTAGACTACTTGATGAATCCCGTATAGATGTACGAGTATAACGCTTCTTGATTCTTTAGCTTTCCGGTTTGTTAGACAGCATATTTTGCTCGTGGAGTCTCCCCCCAATTGTCTCTCTTCTGGACGAGCTATTCGATTATAGTGTGTGTCTATGTCTGCCAAACGTGGCTTTTATTTTAGAGTTCTTTTCAGTGTTTCTTGAGGTCGTTCTCTTTTCCTCTGACATGATGTTTTCCATTTGAAAGCCTGTCTTGTAATTAATTCTCTGGTCGTTTCTTCTAAGCATATGCTCGACTTATGTGCGTTTTCTTTTCCCTAAATTAGACGTGATCAATAGTTGCATAGCGGTATAACGCTAGTAGTTTGCTTGCTTGCGTTCGCCCGATGACTAAAGGAATGTACATCTTCGGCATCCTCTCTTAAAAGGACGTTAAGTGGGCGTGTCTACGTTGTGTTGTGGTTTGCAGTATAACTGTGATATTTGCGCATTTCGGCCCAACACATCCGACTTCAGCATGACATTTGTGAGTACCTGGTTGTCTTCCCTCTTCGATCCCTACTCGTTTGGTCAAACTAGACAGTTTAGTCTGTTACCAGTGGCACCACTGAGAGGTGGAGCAGGGTCTGGATGGTTCTGGATCACCTATCCTGGCGCAAGCCATCAGTTGTCGGTCGCTGACAACTTCCAGCTCTGGTGCTGAGGCGCGTCTTCGACGGTAGTAGTTTTATAAATGTCTTTTATTTGTCTCATTTGTATACTCTCATGCACACTAATATTTATTATTTCATTGCATCAACAATAAAGACAGAAACAAATTAACAATCTATCTGTCTATCTATTGACCGTTCGAGCCGTAGCCGGCCCATGGGGCATAGACCCAGATACTCTCTCTCTCTTATCTCAATTTGTATTCTAGCAGTTTTCAATCCTTGTAAAGATCTTTTATAAAATCTCGCCATTTGTCTCTGTTCTGTGCAAGCAACTCTGTCTCATTGAGGGAGCCGATTCCTGCTGCTCTTGCCTCTCTGATCAATGTTCTTCTCAGTGTCTCTCTGGGTCGGCCTCTTTTCCTCTTACCTGTTGTTTCCCACATGAGGGCTTGCTTTGTTATTCGGTTATTATCTCTCCTCATCACATGTCCAACATATGACCATCGTCTTTTCTTGATTAATTAAGGTATTAGTGATTGATTGGTGATTTCTCTAATTTCCTCGTTTGTTTTGAATTCATAGTATTTGAATACCAAGTATTTTCCTTAGACATTTATTTTCGAATGCGTTCAACTTTGTTTCTATGTCTCTTGTTGTTTTCCAGCTCTCACACGCATACGTAAGGGTTGATAGTACATTTTATTTGAATAGTCTAAGTTTTGTGTTTGTGCTGATGAGTTTTAATTTCCACAACTTTTCAAGGCTTCTGAAAGACATTGCTGCTTTAGCCGTTCTGATTCTAATTTCTTTACTTGTATCCCCTTCCCGATCAATGTAATTTCCAAGATAGATAAAGTGATCGATCTCGTACACTGGTTTATTTTCCTTGTATATTCTGTCATCTGTTGGAATTAAGCTTTTTATAACTTTAGTCTTTTAATGATTGATCTCAAGTCCAATTTTGCTGGCTATTGATGATAGTTCATTTATGTTTTCCTGCGTCGTTTTTATCTGACTGCTGATGAGAACTATGTAATCAGCAAAGTCGAGGACCTCCAACTGGTCTCCTTGTATCCATTCAATGCCTTTGTTACCAGCGCAACATTTCTTCATTACGAAGTCCATAACGACTAAAAATAACAAGAGCGATAAAATACATCCTTGTTTAACCCCAGTTTCTATTGGAAAACATTCTCTCAGTCCTTTCTCTGTACGAACTGCGCATGTGTAGCCTTCATACATGTCTTTGGTGATATTTATGGTTTTTGATGGTAAGCCCATATAGCCTCATAATTTTCCACAAAGAATCTCGATGAATACTATCAAATGCTTTTTTTAAGTCAATGACGTTAAGTACAAAAGGTTTTTGCTTTTCAATGTGATCCTCCTATATAAGTCATAGATTAAAAATGTGATCACGGCAGCTTCTCCCTTTTCTAAACCCAACCTGTTCTTCGCGCATTACTGTATCTATTGAATCCTTTATTTTATTCATAATGATTGTGCAGAATAACTTTGAGGCAACTGACAAAAGTGTCACGCCTCTCCAGTTCATACAATCTCTGAGATTGCCATTTTTTTGGGATCTTAACAATGATTCATTTTTTCCATTTATGAGACACATTCTCTGCTTTCCAAATGATGTTGAACATTTTCTGGAGGTGTATTAAGTATGGCTATCTATGACCTGAGGATCTCAGCTGTTAACTTATCCTCGCCAGCAGCCTTCTTGTTGTCCATACGCTTTAAGGAGGTCTCAGTTTCGCTCAAGGTGAAGTCATCTAAATTTATATCTAATTCTGCTGCTGGTGTTTCAGCTTGAAAATCTTAAATTGTGGGGTAGTGGACGGTTAAGAATTTCTTTGAAGTGTTCCGCCCAACGGGCTTTTATGTCTGCGCTTGTTGTTAGCATTGAACCAGATTTGTCTAGGGTTGGTGCTCCACTGGATGTGTAGGTATTTGTCAGAAACTTTTGTACAGTATAGATAGTTCTGCTGTCTCCTGTAATTGCAACTGTCTCTGCTTTCTCTGCCAAATTGTCTACATAAGCTCTTATATCTCTTCTTGCCGAACTTTTTACTTTGTTGTCTAATTCTTTCTAAGTTGCTTTTGCCAGGACCTTTCCAAGATCTGTCTTTACATTAGTCACGGCTCTCTTTGCTTCTCTTCTTTCTTTGATCTGTTTCCAATGATGTGTACTAAATATTGTAATCAAGTGATTGTGAAATATTTCTTCGAAAAGCCCCGCTGGGCACAAGTTGCTGAATAAATGTTATTGTGTGAAGATACGCACAAGAGCTGATATAAGAATGACATCAGAAATGTTGCTGTTGTCAATATTCATCGAGCTATGATTAATTTCATGCAGTGGGGAATTTCTTCACACATATCTCTCCGGGATAAAGTAGAGTTGCAGTCTTGAAACGGGCACAATAAACCATTGTTAAAGAGTCATTTGATACACAGGCTGTCAGATCGCTGACTCAGCTGTTACACAAACGGTGCATTCATATCTGAGCTTCGTTTCTCTTATCTGTTTTTCTTTGTTACAATTTGTCATTTTCATTGTTACTACTATTCACTTTTATTACAAATGTATGCATACATATATTTTATTGGATAAAGTGGGATAGTTGTGATAAGACACCTAAAGTAGCTTTTGAAATCAGAGAGAGAGATTGGGGCTGTTACTGTTAGTTGCCTGCTTCTGTACCTCAACAGAAGTCTGTTTAACATAATGAACAAGGTATACATATCTGTAGGAAGCGATTGTAATAAGTCATTTTAAAAAGTAATGAAATTAAAAACCAGTCATTCTGTAGCGATGCAGAAAGTCCTAGGAAGTGCCCATGTTCTGTCTGTTGATTATCCTCACAGCAGACTTGTGAGTCCGTCTGATGCTGAACGTTACTACAGTCGTTAAATGTTTAATATTAAATGAAAGAGAAAACAAGACTATAAAAAAAACATTATAGTCATCTCTTGATGTTAATCGTCATCACACGTATTGTGTGTTAGTAATGATTTATTATTCAACAGTCGTCTAGCATGTCCTTTCATCTTTTCACTTACATCATGATCATTTGCATTTCGTTTTTTGCAACCTCTTTTTTAATTCCATTCCGGATATTTATCTTCGTCTGCCTCTCATACCCTCCATCTTTATCATTATCACTAGATTTTATTTACCCCTGAAGTGGGCACGATGACAATTCTCTCAGAATATTGGGGTGCCGAGTGAGAGTTGCGAGCAGTCTCTTTCATCCCTCTCAGTTTGCAACTGTTTCCTGCGAGCTAATGCCGTCTCATTCTCTGGTGTTGTCATTTATATTTTCTTCTGCCATTTACCGTCTTAAATGGTTTTGCTATGTGATAAGACAGAAAGATCAAAACACAACGAGCCTTCAATAAACGTTGCGAGAACACTAGGAAACATAACATCATCAGAGGCAAACAAAGGATCAAATGTCCGCAAATTATATCTCCCCTCGACGCCGAAAAGCAAATGAGGAAGAAAAAGAACACACAATCATTTTTTAGTGCTATGGTTACAGCTTTGCAGAGGAGAGGGGCGACGCTGCGGCTCAGCAGGCTTTCAGCAGGAACAATGGACCACATACGAATATGAATGTATGATCTTACCACTTAAGTTTCCGTTTCTCCACTATTCACTATGTAGGTCATCGTAGTGGTCTATGTTTTCCCTATGTCCGTGTTCAGCGTGTTCTTGTTTGTAACAAGGTTCATACACGGTTACCGGTGGCTACAACAGGAGCAAAGCAACTTGCTCGGTTTCTTGCTTCATACACAGTCTGGTAATGTTGTATTTGAGACAGTGCTGCCACTGTTGCTGCTAGTTCATATTACATCGATGTAACAACAGGATAGTGGAGCAGCAGTTGGTGGATTCATCTGGTAAGGACAAGAGAGTTCGGGTTTGATTCTAGTCTATGGCAACAGACTTCATAACTAGACACAGTCCAGAGAATTGAACAGATGTTACCTCGATGTGGAGAGGATGGTGTTCATTCGTGAAAGATTTATCAGTCTGTTGCAAATATACACTGCTTGTTTTTTCTCATAGGATACACTAATGCCAAAAAGTTGATGAGCAAAGTGTTGCATGCATATATGGTTGAAGTGTTGCTTTCATAGTTTGGATGCTACTTTCATATTAGGTTGGGGGTGTTGCTTTCATAGTTGGTTTGGGTGTTACTTCCATATTAGGTTGGGAGGGGGGGTGTTCCTTTCATAGTAGGTTTGGATGTTACTTTCATAGTAGGTTTGGTTGTTACTTTCATAGTAGGTTTGGTTGTTACTTTCATATTAGGTTTGGTTGTTACTTTCATAGTTGATTTTGAAGCTCCGAAAAGGGACAGCAGACTTGCAGTCCATGGCCTGATTGAATCACAAACACGGAAAGCAAAGTGTTGCATGCATATATGGTTGAAGTGTTGCTTTCATAGTTTGGATGCTACTTTCATATTAGGTTGGGGTGTTGCTTTCATAGTTGGTTTGGGTGTTACTTCCATATTAGGTTGGGGGGGGGGGGGTGTTGCTTTCATAGTAGGTTTGGTTGTTAATTTCATAGTTGATTTTGAAGCTCCGAAAAGGGACAGCAGACTTGCAGTCCATGGCCTGATTGAATCACAAACACGGAATACCCCTGAGTATGTTGTATAAGAAATATGGTGGGTTAGTACCTTTATTTTATTATTATTATCATCGGCATATTTTTGGGTGATATCTGCGCAATTGATGGTCGTTTCCCCCAAATACCCTCCGGTACTTATTTAACGCTGGGTACACATAGACGGTCGGTTGTGGGGAATCAGGCCGCGTTGTAGATGACACATTATTTTCATATCATTGATTTATAATTGAACTCTTGACGCATCCTCATTTTACTCTAGCCCTTATCTCGTATGAAATGTTTAATGTCAACTTCTAAAAGCTTGCTTGTTAGAAGAAACATGTCACATCCGCCTTCTGCTATCTCAGTTAATTTTTTATTTATTTTTTTTTTAAAGCGGATTCCAGATTTAATTTAAAATTCAGCAGTCTCCGAGTGTGGGCAGAGAGCTATTGATTTGTCAACCTCGGTCGCCATGGCATTTACTTAACACACGGCTTTTGTTTTAACTGGCATTTCTGTGTGTTGTCTCTCATTATTTTCTGGCTGACATTACTAACGTAATTATTTTTTCCCTTAGCTGCGAGCTCTTCTCGTGTATCCAGGCTTATTTTATGGAGTAAGTATAATAAATAAGCGTTTAATCGTGCGCGTGGAATAAGTGCAGCAAGCAAAGCGGCAGTAATATTCTAAACACGAAGCTGTTCTTTCTGCCAACCATAAACCCTGATTTCATCATTTAAGTTCCGGTAGGGTGTACCACCCAAGGAAGACTGGTACCGGCTGTTTCAATACGGTCTTTGCATGGCACATCTTTTGGGACTGCCATGGTTGCGTCCAGTCGTCACTGTTAACTATACACAAAGCTCGGCTCTACTCGTCGCTAGTAATGGAGAAGGGTAGTGGATTTCCTTCGATGCGGTAAACCACAGGGTGACTCAGAACAGTGCCCCTTTTGAAAACTTGATATTTCCCTTCTTTTCTTCTAGCTATGTCCATGGTGTCGGTCCAATATTTAGTTCGTTTCCCCCCAATTTTTGTTAAAGCTTCTTTGTTCCACTTTGAATATTAAGCTTCTGTGTTGCTCTTTGAAATTTGAGCTTCTTTGTTCCTCTTTGAATATTGAGCTTCTTTGTTCCTCTTTGAATATTGAGCTTCTTTGTTCCTCTTCAAATATTGAGCTTCTTTGTTCCTCTTCGAATATTGAGCTTCTTTGTCCCACGAAATGTGTGATAACTCTTGCAATATAGAAGCCTTTCATGTGTTAACAAAGTGAACATCATCTCATTAAAAAAAATAAAACCTGTTTTGGTTGCCATGGCTTTGTAATGATTTTCTCTAGCTTTTATTGACATTTTAATTGACACTGTCGCGAGAACTTCAACAATGATGCATGTTTTGGAATGTTTCTTAGCCTTCAATTACATTCCTGTGAGGTAGTGGTTGTTATTTTTATCTCATTCACTTATGTTGTCCTGTGACGTTCAATTATCATCCTGCATTGGGATCTCTTCCACCCCCCTAGGATTAAAGTGTTCTACACATTTCTGCATACGTGAAGGTGTTCTACACATTGCTGCATACTTGAAGGTGTTCTACACATTTCTGCATACTTGAAGGTGTTCTACACATTTCTGCATACTTGAAGGTGTTATACACATTTCTGCATACTTGAAGGTGTTCTACACATTTCTGCATACTTGAAGGTGTTCTACACATTTCTGTATACTTATGGGTGTTATACACATTTCTGCGTACTTGAAGGTGTTCTACACATTTCTGTATACTTATGGGTGTTATACACATTTCTGCGTACTTGAAGGTGTTCTACAGAAATCTGTATATTTGTGCGTGCTTTTATTTATTTATTCTATCTGTGTGCGTGTTTGGCCTATTATGCTTTTACTTTTAAAATGTCTGGCTCTTTTTTTATCAGCAGTTTCACATTTGTTCAGTTCTTTTTATTTCTCTTTCGTTGTTACATCAAACCGCTGCAGCGTGTTATTACGTTGGAGAGAAAGATAGGGAGGTGTTGGTTGAAAAGAAAAGTATATATTTTTTTTAAGGTGAATGTGACTCTTTGTTTCTTAGTCCCATCGCTGAACCTTCTTTTCAATGTAATTGTTCTGCGTAGCGATTCTCTTGGTTTTCTGACTTGTTTTCTTTTACCAGATAGTTTCCACATGAATACCTGAAGGGGAAGTCTTTCTTCATTCATTCTCAGCACATGACCGATGTATTTCCAACGCTTTCTTATAAAACCGAGACATAAAGCTGTTTTAATTCGTCTCTTATATTTATTTGAAGTCTATTAATTCCATCTATGTATAAAATCCTACAAAGAAAACATCTTTTTTTTTTTCCAAAGGCATTTAATTTCCTACCGAAAGTCTTGTGAATTTCCAACTTTCATATCGACACGTTAGCACTGGTATCACACAGGAGTTGAACAGTTTTGTTGTTTGTTTACAAACTTTAGATCTCCGGAGTTAGTCAGTTTGTTTAAATCATTTGATACTAGTGCGATTTAGTCACACCACCTCAGTAAGCCTGACAGATTCTCTTGTCTGTAGTCAGATCTCCCGCTTCTGTTGTTATGTTCAAGGTCTTTATGATGACTTCAAACCACATTATTTTTGTTCTATCCCTGATGCGTCGCCCAGGAACCAAGCCTTCCATGATTATTATTTCTTGTCCGCCATGTCTTATAACGCAGGGAGTCGCGATAGCTCAGTGGTTAGTGAACTGGACTACAAAGTACAAGGGGTAGGTTCGATCCCAACCGACGGCTTCCGGGTTCACCCAACCTTTAATGGGTACCTGATTTTTTTTCTGGAAAGTGAAGCGGCACGGGCGTAATACCGACCACATTACCCTAAAAATCATGTGCCGAAGGTCTGTAAAATTTATGGTCACTAACACCATATTCCCTATACGCCACTTGGCGTGACGGGGGTGCTTTAATTTTTTTTTTTTTAATGTCTTTTAACGCGGCCAAAGTATTTTAATATTCTCATGTCCAGCAAACAAATATTGCTGATCAAAACCTGAGATGAAAAAATCGGTAAATTATTGACCTAAATTAAAAAATTCTGGAAACGAATGCAAGATGTAGAAACCACCGTAGTTTGTCAGCCGAGCGGTGAAAAATATGAGAATGGTTTTTGATATCATTGTATAGTTCGTTGTCTCTGTGTGGATTTAAAAGCTGAAACAGAATCACGGCTGCCTTCATTTTATACATCCTGCTTATGGGCAATTCATTCGTTCGTTCGTTCGTGTGCGCGTTCATTATATACAGCCTAGGCTACCCTCCGATTCTGTCCATGGCCAAGATGACAGGTCGGTTATTTCTCCTCACGCTGACGTCAGTCATTAGGTGTGTCCGCCACTGATAACTTTGTAAATCTCTGGCCATGGGTAAGAGAATGCTAATTTATATCCTGGATGTGTTTTCGCAGATAACATGCTGATTACTAAATGTGCACAAGTAGGATTAAGTTGAGTTTAGGAAAAATCTGTATCACAGGAGAACGTTCTCGGAATGACGGATCTAGACGGCACAGTTTAAATACTACTACATGGGAAGACTAGGGGAACCGCGATAGCTCAGTGGTTAGTGAACCGGACTACAAAGGACAAGGGGTAGGGTTCGATCTCAACCAACGGCTTCCGGGTTCACCCAGCCTTTAATGGGTACCGGATTTTTTTTCTGGGAAAGTGAAGCGGCACGGGCGTAATACCGACCACATTACCCTACAAGTAATGTGCCGAAGGTCTGTATTCCCTATACGCTACATGCCGTGACGGGGAGACTAACTTAGATGTACAAGAACTTTCTTAATGGAAGATCAATGAGAACTACATGGGAATGTTACAAGTTTAACGGTCATCCAATTTGATTAAACCGAATAACACTTCTAGCAATAGTGTCCTTTTCTTAATTTATGAAGTCGTTATATATGTCATCAAATATTCTCCGTTTTTTTTTAAAGTAATTAATTATTGTGTCTGTGTGTGACAAGAAACAGAAAATAGGAGTTTCCATTTCTAATTTCAAAAGCACTGGAATCGACTTGCTGGTCTCCCTAGTGCTGCACAATTCTGATTTACAACACAGACAAATCTAGTCTTATTACATGTGACAGTTTTGAATGTGGAACTTCTTTTAGTTTCCACTTTATAATCTCTTCCCACAGCCTCGTCCGTGTGTATGTTTTGTATTTGCGCCGCCGTTTAAGGACAAATTTGGCCAAGTTTTGACATGTATTGTTTGAAATGTTGAGGAAGTATTGCGTCCCATTAAAATGACCTTTAAATAAGATGCAGGGAGCTGCTAAGAGTTAACCTGGTACTTAGGTTCCACTCAGATGATATTTTATGTCAATATTGTATGTATTAATTATTTGAATTGTAATTTAGTTATGGTAGTTTAAAGGTAAGACCCCGGCCTCTGGATTGGATAGGAAACTGCCGGGTTTGATTTCCACCACAGAGAAACGCTTGACGGAAATACGCCACCAGAAATGAGAGAGTTATGCCTGCTACCATGTGGCCAACACTAATGATGTATGTGGCATGGGGTTTATGGCACAATTTTAAGTGCAGTCCACGTTGTTTACATAATCAATATGTAAGTACAAAGGGCTGAAAGTGACATATTTTCGATGATCATCGAGTGCCGTGCCTAGTTATGCTGCTGATTACTTCACTTTTCAACCATGACTATTTATCATATCTAATGTGTTTACGTTTCCCCACATAGTTTATAGTGATGCACTTCATCATTCCTTGATACATTCATTGGCTTCCTGAATTACCGCTCTCATTGTTATCCACACGAAACACATGTACACGACTGCAAATCATTTACATTCATGTTGATTGCAGAGGACACCGCTGTAAAGTGCTACGGTTGGTGAACTTATCTAGTGTAAACGGCAAGAAAGGTTCTTTACACATTCATATCGGCTTCTAGGTTCACCCAGCCATCAGTGGGTACCGAAATTGTTTTATGGAAAGAAAGACGGATTGACGTTATCTCAATGTACCAAAAATGTCCCAGCGGTTACAAACATGGAAGCTATCAACATAATGCCACCTGTCACAATAAATGTGTGAAGATGACTCGGGCATGTTTTTATTCTGTTCGTACATAACTAGCACGGTGTGTGCAATGTGAATAACGCCTAATTTCCACATAGTGTCTCTTATTTCTTCCTCATTTGTGTTTTAGCGTTGAGATGAGATATAATTTGCCGTCTTTTGCTCTTCTGTTCGCCTCTGCTGCTATGTTTCTTAGGGTTTCTAATATTGCACCAATCTATCTTTTTTCGTGGTCGGTCCTTGAATCTGTTGTTATCGCAACGTTTTTATTGAATGCTCGTTGTGTTGTGATCTGTCTGCCTTATCACGTGGCCAAACCGTATTATCTGTTGTTTCTTTAAAAATCAGTTTCACATTTTTGATATTATCTCTCTCAGTCTGTTTCCTGTCATGTCATTCGTTTAACACATTTCATCTACGTGGTGGTTATTTTTCTTATTGTTCTTATGTCAAGGGTCCAGGTCTGACATGGTAGCACAACGTTGGAATGAAGATGAAAATAACGAGTCTTACCCTCCCATGGAGAAACCTGTTATTTTAAGTAAAACACCCCCACTCCCAAGCATCACCCTAACCCAATCTTTTCCTTCTGTGTTTTTGTTAAGTGATTAACGAGACTACCCGTCGCCCCACGATTTAAGACTGCTGTCATTCAAAAGTACAGCTGAGTGTTGGCAAGATGTCAACTCAATAGATCTCACGAAAGATACCAGCTTGACTATTATAAGAAGACACCGTTAACTACCAATTTCCACAACCTTCACATATACGCGTGTAAACACACTTGTGTGGTACACACATTATACCATCTCCCCGACTGCTGTGGTACTCTCTTGTCTGAGACCGACCCCTATTGTAATCTCTTGTCAAACATCGATCCCTATGATATTCTATTGTCAAACATCGATCCCTATGATACTCTCTTGTCAAACATTGAGTTTTGACGCCGACCCCTATAGTACTCTCTTGTCAAACATCAATCCCTATGATACTCTCTTGTCAAACATCGATCCCTATGATACTCTCTTGTCAAACATCGATCCCTATGATACTCTCTTGTCAAACATCGATCCCTATGATACTCTCTTGTCAAACATCGATCCCTATGATATTCTATTGTCAAACATCGATCCCTGTGATATTCTATTGACAAACATCGATCCCTATGATATTCTATTGTCAAACATCGATCCCTATGATATTCTATTGTCAAACATCGATCCCTATGATTCTCTCATGTCAAACATCGATCCCTATGATGCTCTCATGTCAAACATCGATCCCTATTATACTCTCTTGTCAAACATCGATCCCTATGATATTCTATTGTCAAACATCGATCCCTATGATATTCTATTGTCAAACATCGATCCCTATGATATTCTATTGTCAAACATCGATCCCTACGATACTCTCTTGTCAAACATCGATCCCTACGATACTCTCTTGTCAAACATCGATCCCTATGATATTCTATTGTCAAACATCGATCCCTATGATATTCTATTGTCAAACATTGAGTTTTGACGCCGACCCTATTGTACTCTCTCGTCAAACATCGATCCCTATGATGCTCTCATGTCAAACATCGATCCCTATGATGCTCTCATGTCAAACATCGATCCCTATTATACTCTCTTGTCAAACATTGAGTTTTGACACCGACCCCTATAGTACTCTCTTGTCCGACACCAACCCCTGTGGTATCCCTGTCCGACCCCAGCCTTCATGGTGCTCCTGTCTGACTCAGATTCCCACTACCCAATCCTAAGTTTCCAATATATATTATCTGATACCTTAGTTTACTAGAGTCACTAGGAGGAATAACATCGGAAGAGGCCAACAGAAGAGCAAAGAATCGGAGATTGTTTCTCCCCTCGACGCCAACGGCAACAGAGGAAGGATAGAAGAAGAAGATAGACTTTTCCACTTCATGCTTCCTTTTTTCTTCATAATTTATCATTCAGCGTCAAGGGAAGATTTAAATTGCGATCTTTTGCTCTTCTGTTGGTTGGCCTCTGCTGCTGTTACGTTTCCTAGTGTTTCTAGTATTGTATCAATCCATCTTTTTTGTGGTCGGCACTTAAGTCTGATGTTTTCGCGGCGTTTATTATTAAAGACTCGTGGTGTCGAGTTTTGGTCTTTCTGTCTTACCACATGACCAAATTATTTTATCTGTTGTTTCTTTATGATTCTATGGCTAATGAGTTATTCCTAGTTTGTTCCTAAGATCTTCGTTTATGATCATATCTCTCAGGCTGTCGTGCTATTTGTGGGTCTCCCCTCCGAAGTGACCCATGCTGGCATACTCAATTCATATTTGTGTCCACCATTAATCCACCACACAAGAGGTAGGGTTCGATCCCAACCGATGGCTTCCGGGTTCACCCAGCCTTTAATGGGTACCGGACCTTTTCTGGGAAAGTAAAGCGGCACGGGCGTAATACCGACCACATTACCCCAAAAATAATGTGCCGAAGGTTTGTAAAATTTATGGTCACTAACACCCTATTTCCTATACGCCACTTGGCGTGAAGGGGGTACTTTTTTTTATTTTTTATTAATCCACCAGGCTGCGTTTGGTCTACATCTATTTCGTCTCCCTTCCCACTACATGGCAGTTCTTGCTGATATTTCCGAATATTTAAATTTAATATTGCATGATCTCTAATTAGTGTATGTAAGTCAATAGATCCACACGTTTTGCGTATGTTTTCTGTTTACATTGACGCTAAAAACTTTGACATACTGTAAGGTGTAATTATAATGTTAAGTTTTGTATGGGATGGTCCACTGCCAAGTATCCGCCAATGCAAGAGCTAAACGATCTCCTTTGGAAACACTTTCTGTGTGAACTTCATGCAAATAGAATAATACTAGCAATCTCTCATCGCAAATATGGCAACAGTTTCATCCCTTTGTACTTACATATTGATTATGTAAACAACGTGGACTGCACTTAAAATTGTGCCATAAACCCCCTGCCACATACATCATTAGTGTTGGCCACATGGTAGCAGGCATAACTCTCTCATTTCTGGTAGCGTATTTCCGTCAAGCGTTTCTCTGTGGTGGAAATCAAACCCGGCACTTTCCTATCCAATCCAGAGGCCGACGTCTTAGCTTTAAATCACCCGGCCCCCTATTTAAATTACAATTCAAATAATTAATACAAGCACTATTGACATAAAATATCATCTGAGTGGACCTGAGTAGCAAGTTAACTCTTAGCAGCCCCTGCATCTTATTTAAAGGTCATTTAAAGGGACGCAATACTTCCTCAACATGTCAAAACTTGGCCAAATTTGTCCTTAAACGGCGGCGCAAATACAAAACATACACACGGACGAGGCTGTGGGAAGAGATTATAAAGTGGAAACTAAAAGAAGTTCCCGCATTCAAACATGTCACATGTAATAAGACTAGATTTGTCTGTGTTGTAAATCAGAATTGTGCAGCACTAGGGAGACCAGCAAGTCGATTCCAGTGCTTTTAAATTAGAAATGAAAACTAATATTTTCTGTTTCTTGTCACACACAGGCTCAATAATTATAAAAAAAAAAACGGAGAATATTTGATGGCATTTATAACGACTTCATAACTGAAGAAAAGGACACTATAGCTAGAAGTGTTATTCGGTTTATTCAAATTGGATGACCGTTAAACTTGTAACATTCTCATGTAGTTCTCATTGATCTTCCATTAAGAAAGTGCTTGTACATCTAAGTTAGTCTTCCCATGTAGTAATATGTAAACTGTGCCGTCTACATCCGTCATTCCGAAAACGTCCTCCTGTGATACAGATTTTTCCTAAACTCAACTTAATCCTACTTGTGCACATTTAGTAATCAGCATGTTATCTGTGAAAACACATCCAGGATATAAATTAGCATTCTCTTACCCATAGCCAGAGATTTACAAAGTTATCAGTGGCGGACACACCTAATGACTGACGTCAGCGTGAGGAGAAATAACCGACCTGTCATCTTGGCCATGGACAGAATCGGAGGTAGCCTAGGCTGTATATAATGAACGCGCACACAAACGAACGAACGAATGAATTGCCCATAAGCAGGATGTATAAATGAAGGCAGCCGTGATTCTGTTTCAGCTTTTAAATCCACACAGAGACAACGAACTATACAATTATATCAAAAACCATTCTTATATTTTTTCACCGCTCGGCTGACAAACTACGGTGGTTTTTCCATCTTGTATTCGTTCCCAGAATTCTTAAATTTAGGTCAATAAGTTACCGATTTTTTCCTATCAGGTTTTGATCAGCAATATTTGTTTGCTGGACATGAGAATATTAAAATACTTTGGCCTCGTCAAAAGACACGGCGGACTAGGAATAATAATCATGGAAGGTTTGGTTCCTGGGCGACGCATCGGGGATAGACCAAAAATAATGTGGTTTGAAGTCACCATAAAGAGCTTGAACATGACAACATAAGTGGGAGATCTGGCTACAGACAAGAGAATCTTTCAGGCTTACTGAGGTGGTGTGACTAGGTCGCTTCCTCGCAACCTTTATTTACAGACATCTCTTGACACCCTCTTATAGAATAGGCCCGGCACACCCCAAGAGATTTTACTTAAAGATCGGAAACAAAAAGGGTTACCTCAACTGACATTTAACCCCTAATCTTCAGTTAGAAGCAATAACTAAGAAAACTCGCCTTTTAGGTAATACGTCATTACTTACAGTTATGCATCTTGTTTCTTGTAATACTGTATGCTCCTTCTCCTGTTTCATGTCAGCACAGTCTTGACGTATCAAAAGCTTCATATTTTCTGGCTATTGATAATATTTTCCTCCCTTAAAATATAGCAATCTGTCATGTCTTATTATTTCAAGTGTAAACTGCACCTTTCACATAAAGAAACAACAGGGAATTTACATCTTATATCACAAAGCACGTGATTTTACCCTCCCCTGTCTCTGGGCAGAGAGATCTGTAGCCAACTTGGATAAAGGCTGAACTGTAAATTAGGTGTGTACTCTGCGCACGTTAAAGAACTTTTGGCAGTTAGAAATCGAAAAGAGTTGGCTAGAAATGGCCCATGCCCGAGCTAAATTAATATGAAAAAATGTACCCAAAACGGTAAAAGCTTGACGATAAAGATGGAAGTATCGCTGAAGACAGAACATCGGTGTCCCTTTTTCTGCCTGTATGGTGAGGGACACCGCAGTACATGGCATGCGGTGGAAAAAAAAAATAGAAAAAAGTAATATTCACGAGAAAAAAGCATCAATCCCTCGGGACTTGGACAGAACCTTCAAACAAACAACAAAAAGCTTACATGATTATTTGCGTTATTGTTGAACTATTGATTAATAATGAAATCCTGGAAGACCTCTACTTTGGAGATGACTTGACACTTTTGTGCTCGTGGGAGAAAAAAGGAAAGAAAAGACCGACTCCACAATAATTCTGGTCAAATAGGCCTCTAGATCAGGGAAGGCCAATTAGGTTGCCGCGGGCCACAAGTAGTCCGCGGCGGATAAAAAATAAAATCAGGTTGCATTGAGCAAAATGTCCTGGGTAAAATTGATTAAAAATTTGTTACATTAACTTCTACCGTGGAGAAAGCTAACTCAAATATTCCCTAGTAGACCTATGTTTAAAACTCGGAACACTCTAGTAGTTAGTTTAACGTCGACTTCCCGTCATTCTCGGCCCATCCTTTTTTTCCTTTTGATCATCCTGCGACCGACTTAAACAAAGGAAGAAGCCAACGAATGGTTCTAGAGCCGACTCTCGGTTCGGCGAGTTCAAATAGTTTCCGCCAAGAAATACTGTCAGTCACCCACCTCCTCCACCCCAACACATTCACCTCACAATTATTTTACTTTCAGTTTCTTTCTCTCCAAAAAACCTCTTTTCATCAGTCAAATTATATATCCGATCTGATCATTCTGATTTTGTCGAGTTACAGTGAACAGTTCCATTTTAACAGGAAACAGTGCTATTGTTGTAATCTGTGTTTTCATTGTTTGTTGCTTCGTTCGTGGTATAATATGAACAATAAACGTCAATTAAATGAAAAAATCAGATTTTTAAATGAGAATGGGAACATAATTTTTTATTTATCAACAATAAGGATAGCAAACCGTAGTGCCTTGTGTGTTTGCAAGTGTTGTCTGTAAATAAAGAGTATAATCTTAAACGGCATTACACACAGCATCACGCCGCTAAATACAAGCACTACATTGGTACAATACGTTCTACACTTGTGAGCGATTTGAAGAAAAAGGTTAGTGCTCAGAAATCTGTTTTTACTACATTAACAACAAAACAAACAAGTTCCGTAATGGCATCGTTTGTTGTAAGCACAGAGATAGCGAAATAAAAAAAATCATTATGTGACGGTGACTCCATTGCCCTGCATTATACACCAGGAAGCGCTGTGTGTCAAGATTCTAGACGTGGAGGATGTTTTGAAAACTGTAATAAAGTGTGTGAATTTAATAAAAGGCGGGAATAGGTCTTTGACACACCGACAGTTTAAACATTTTCTATCAGAAGTTGAGGCGGAATATGGCGATTTGGTGCTCTACACACAAGTAAGCTGGCTAAGCAGAGGGAATTGTTTGAGGCGGTTTTTTGCTTTGAGAAACGAGATAAAGCAGTTTTTAGAGAAACATGATACCAACAAAGAACTGATCACAAAAATGTCTGATCCACATTTTAACAGCGTATTGACCTTTTTAACTGATATCACCCAGCACATGAATGAACTCAACGTGAAGCTACAGGGACGTTCCCAAACAGTCTCAGATTTGGTAAAACACCTACATGGATTTATAAATCAACTAAAAGTTTTTAGATTTACCTTGGCCAAAGAAAACTTCATTCATTTTCCTTCGTGCAAAGAATTGATTGAGGAGCGCAGTGACACTGATTTCAAATTTTCTGTATTAATGTTAGACAAACTATTGGAGCAATTTAATGAACGATTTTCTGACTTCAGTGGTATACAACCAGAACTTGCATTGTTTAACAACCCTATGAAGTGTGACATTTTCCAACAACATGACACTTTTCAGTTGGAATTATGTAACCTCCAAAGTGACCCCTTTTTCCAATCAAGGATGGAGATAGGAGTTGACTTTTGGAAACTTGTGCCACAGGAAAAATATCCCGTATTGAGTGATTTCAGTTTGAAAATTACTTCTATGTTCGGAAGCACATATATATGTGAATGCGCTTTTGCAACAATGAAGGAGATTAAATCGTCACAAAGAAACCGACTCACTGATGGCCACCTTCAGGATTTATTACGAATATCATCATCTTTACACATTGACTTTGATGAACTTGTTGCTGCACATGAACGTCCACATTGTTCTCATTAAGGTTTGTTACATGTCAACTTCAAAATGACCTAACTAAAACATGTTTGTTAAACAATATAAATAGCAAATTTTATTCATTTTTATAAATCAACTAGGCATTTTTAACTCTGTTGCAATAAAATGATTTATGTAAGCAAATAATGACGATAAATAACAAAAATATTACCTTAAAACAAATGCCAAGTTTATTTGTATTGATGTTGTTATGTGTGTGGCCCGCCACAAAAAAATAATAATAAAGTGGCCCGCCATTTGAAAGAAATTGGCCATCCCTGATCTATATCATCCCAGTTTCATGGAGAGAGTAAAAGAAAGGAAATAAGACCGCAGCTCTCACATCGAACCACAATCATCATAATTTTACTAAGGCCTCCAGGTTTGAGAGGTAAGTTCCGGAACTACCCATAATTTGTGACGTTTTCAGCTGTGCAAGCTATAGACAACAGACGTTATTTTACCCACAATCACCCCTGCTTGCAAAGCTAAACACGTCATAAACTTGTGGGTGATTCCTTTGAGCCCGCAGTCCTTATTAATACTAATGATAGTTGTGTATCTAACACTGAAACACACATACAACATGTCTGAAGGCAAGGGATATTGTATAACGGTAGGAATAGGATGTTTTGATGATTCATGATTGCCTAGGCCAGACGATATCTTAAATAAGGATATAGAGGGTGAATTTGCATCTCTTACAAAATTTTATGTAAAAAAAAAACAACCCAAAGCAGGAATGAATCTCGGCACGTCATACATAGCACACGGCTAAGGAATGTTAACAAGTGCACCCATTGAACAGTTTCTGAAAGTGAAAGTGCTACACGTTGTTTCATTAGCTTCGTCTCCTTGGCTTTATTCTTGTTTATATCAACTGTAGAACCGCTTATGAAAGGAAAAAATGGTATAGGCGGAGTAAGTGCGCACATAGCTTGTTCTCCTATAGTACGTCACTAAACTTACAGACCTGACATTCGTGTTGCACGGAATATTATATCTTATAGCCAGTGAAAGAATGCTCTTATGTTTTTTTTCTTTTCAGCTGTTGCAAATCCTAGTTGGTATTTATCTTGTGTTTTGTTTGTTTGTTCTGCTTTTATTATATAATCGTTATCTATATTTATTTTCCTTAATTTTTATGTCAACTTCCCTTCTCTCTCTCTCTCTCTCTCTCTCTCTCTCTCTCTCTCTCTCTCTCTCCCTCCCTCCCTCCCTCCCTCCTCCCTCAATATATAAAATTCATAATCACACCTGAATTAGTTTTGCGTGATAACCGCTTGTTATTTTGGTTTCAGATTTTGCATGCAATCTTATAATATTGATGACGCAAAGATTTTGGTATTTTTTATTCCACAAACACAACAGATTTTGCATATCAGTGAATTCCTTTGATCTTTTATGACGATATCACACAAGTTGATTCCAATTTTAGATTTTACAGTAATCGTGATAAATTGTCCAGTTTACTGCAATTCTTGTCAGAGGCGTATCTACATAGTGCTTAATTGTGGGTGTTGTTCGTTATGTGTATTTGCAAACATGAATTCAATTGGTTACAATTAGTCTTGTCCTTCGGTCACCATTAGACCCCAGGACGTCCTAACTGCAGCTGGAATTGAATGCATCTTAATTGTAATCATTCCGAATCTGACGATTCCAAGAGGTTGACGATCATTACTGGCTGGACAAATAGTAATCCATCTCGTTTCCAGTGCTCATCTTCCTCCCGCAACACATGTTCAACACATTTCTTTTGCATAGTTATACATTTGCATTTCAAACCCAATTTTGTAACTTAGGTATAAATGTTGGTATTTAAAGTTAACAAATTGTCTACCGAGTCTTCACAAAATTAATAAAGATACGCCTTCCCTTCGGTAATTAATTCCCAGGCCGTGGTGCGTCATGTCGTTCAATAATAATTCAGTTTTGTGCACGGGATTTTCCTGATGTTAGTGTTTCTGCAATAGCCTAATTATTTTACGTGAACGACCGCACCAAATTAATGTATATATCCTAAAATGGTGTCAAATTCGAACAGGGTGAATTTAATATAATATACCCTAAAGAAGAAAACTTTAAACTAGATCAAATTTCTCAGAGCAAAAAATAGTTCTATATCGTCATCAATATTCTAAGATTCCATGCAAAATGTGAAACCAAAATAACAAGCGGTTATCACGCAAAACTAATTCAGGTGTGATTATGAATTTCTGAACGGACTATAGTACAGCCACTGTCAAGAAGGAAAGGAATGGCAAACTGCCTTCTTTCAATGCTGAGAAAAGTTAAATAAAAAAAAAAAAACAATTCAATATCTAAAAAAGACCAAAGAGGCCAACACATACAAGGACCCCTAAAGCACATCAGAAAGAAACAATCGACATTATTTGGGCACATCTTGAAAAAGAGTAAAGGTACTTGGTCACAACTGGCAAAATACAAGGAAAGAGAGATCGCGGACGACGAATTGAGTAGATACTATATACATAGCTTGGTGTCGTGGCACGGAAAACAGTCAACAAGAGAATTGATATGATGGATGCACTGTGGATAGAACATTGTGGAAGGACGTGATCGTCTACACCAACCGGTTTAACATATGATGATGATGATGAGTAAGTCGCAGTCATGTCGGTGAATATGTGAAAGAGACATTTGGAAGAGTAGTTAATCACCATCTCCACCAACCCTTCTTTTTAATTCTCCTTTGATCATGCAGCAAAAACGTTTATTTCTGCAGAATTTCATAACATGTTCCTTGGCATGTTATCAACATGACAACAGCACAGTTTATCTATGTCGTTTATCAGTGTGTGTAAAACATGATCTGTCGCTGTCAGTGTCTGCTCGGAACTAAATTATGGTTCTCTATCGCAAGAAGGTTGCTCTAATGTTGCAGATACATTCTTATTAACATTTCTATTCGAATGAAGACAGGTAGAGCCAAGAAAGTAGAATTTTAAAGAAGGGAGTTTAATGAGAGAATCTGGATGGAAAGGTTTGTTTCTCGAGAATGGGAGTGAGTATTATAATATTCTATAGTCTGCTGCTGCGTACACCTTTAGGTGTCGGTTTTTTTGTTTGTTGTTTTTGCTGTTGAGATCATCATCGCTGCTCAACGGGCAAATCCATAACTGCTGTGATCTCCCCCTTGAGAAAGTCTGAGGAGAATCCTGACCCACGTTCACGAACTCCGTAGCAAGACCTGGGATCCACTGTATGGGTAGATTTCTGCCGACAACTTTGCTCGAGGAGCGAGCCTAGTTATGATCTAGTTTTTACGATTTTAACTGCCAAGGGTTCTTTAACTTGCGCAAGTGCACACGGGATCCTGTTTGTTGCCGTTATCCGAGATGGCTAGACATCTCACTACCAAAGAGATCACAGGAATGGGAGTGTAAAGAAGCTACTTATTAATTTTTCCTAATTTTGAAAGTCAGTGCTGCGTCTGGTTGGCTTTGAGCCCGAGTTCTACCTGTCCTGAGTCCGACGTCATACCCCTCCCAAAGACATCAATATTGATAAGTTCGAATTAAGCGTTCGTCGGCTCAAGACTGGTGGCGTCACCACAAAGATTGTCCCGGCATGGTACCGGTGATGGCCTCAAGAGTCTTTTGAGTATTAAAATGATTGTGATGGAGTGGGGTTACCTAGTACCAAGGTATTTCAACATTCAGGTCTGAGAAAGTCAAGTCCTTCAGTGTGGCAGCCCTTTCTGCTGCGATATTTATGGTGTTAAACATTCTACCCTGGAAACTGAGGGCCTCATAAACTATGACCCAAATTTAAAACTATGACCTGAATTCATATCAGCAGCTCTGCTTCTGGTTTCCACCCCCCCCCCCCCTCCTTTTTGCGCTTTTTGTTTCATTCCGCATGCAGTTCTGCATGAATGATTACACCCAGTATAGTTTTCTTTGTATCGTAGACTGCTATTGAAAGTGCTGGATTCTCATTTCTATGACTACACTAACAAAGCACTTTTACACATGTTTGAATGGAGGCGTGACTATTTTATACTATGACATCATGTTAACTGCTTGGTTCCTGCTAACATTACAAACTAAACGTTAACAGTTTCATGTTGCAGGCACACCTGTTGTTGTTTTTTTTCTCCCTCGTTTGCATCAAAGATTGACTACAGTTGTTCTCTAGCGCAACGTCTCTTCATTGTCCTGGTCGTACATTTATATTGTCATCTCTTTTCCCTCTGTGAATAAGACCAGACAAGAAAACAGAACAGAGAATTGAAGCCTTGAAAAGTTTATATATGCAAGAATAAGTAGAATTGGATGGAAAGAAAAAAAACGAAGTCTTAAAACAACTAAAATGAAAAGAGAACTACTAAACACAATTCAAACAAGACAAATGCGATTTTTGTGGCATGTTAAAAGACACATCATCCTACTAAAAGTCTATCTTGAATGGGAAAATATAAGGTAAAAGAGGCAGAGGCAGACCAAGACTAACATGGACGAGTAACATCAAAAGATGGACAAATCAGCATATGACAACCTGCACCATCAAAGCAAGAGACAGAGAATGGCGCTCCATGGTAGCCAACCTTCGGAGATGGCACTCGATGATGATGATCCTCTGTCGACTTCTCCTTCACTTACCAGTCCTTATCATCGTAGATGTGGTAGCATTTATCCGTGCCTCGGGCGTAGTTGTGATGTGGCGTGGCTTACAGCAACTAGTGATGCCATGCCTTTCTGCGAAACACATCCGATTTAGGCTCGTCATTGTTAAGTACCACAATGTTCTCCCCTCTTGTAAGCTCTTTTGCTTGCTGGTTGTTTCTTGGGCCATCACAGGGCCAGTTTTCAGTAGGATCTTGTCCAGGTTTAGATATTGATTGTAAAGTCAGCAAGGAGTCACTTTCTTCCTATGGCGTGACAGCACTTAGGCTAGACTTGGATTGAACTCCTGTGGTTTAGTGGCCGAGGTCAGTGCTTTAACCACTGTTTTTACCGTCGCTGGAAGTGAGATTTCCAGTTGTCATTTTCTCATATAAAGTTGTTGTGGCTGATCAATTAAAGACACTAGCTGGTGGCCGCTGAACGTCTCTTACTGTGGACCACCGAAATCCACCACCATCATTTCCCTTCAACTCTATAGTGATATGTGAATGTTATTGTGGCCAACCAGTCCCCATTTTTGGACTTATTCTTGTTGTTCATCCAAAAAAAAATTTGCTGGTGGTAAAAGTAATATGAGATATATAGCAATCAGTAGTTTCTGATAGGAGATAAAAATCAACAGCTCCTGCTATAATATTATGCATTTGTATGGACTTTCATATCTGCTATGGATGGCATTATTGTAAATGAAATGTCAGGAGAAGGAAACACATATCACCGAGTCTCATTTGGTATGCAGTAAATAGCGACTGTTGACTATAATTTCGTCAACATTTCTATCTAGTGACCTTTCGAGCCGTAACTGGCTCATAGGGCGTAGACCAAGATACTCCTTCTCTTATTTGAATTTTTGTTCCAGCAATTTTCAATTCTTTTAAAGATATTTTATCAAATCTCGCCATTTGTCTCTGTTCTGTGCAAGCAGCTCTATCTCATCGAGGGAGCCGATTCCTGCTGCTTTTGCCTCTCTCAGCAATCTTCTTCTCAGTGTCTCTCTGGGTCTTCGTCTTTTTATCTTACCCGTTTCCCACATGAGGGCTTGCTTTGCTATTCGGTTATTATCTCTTCTCATCACATGTCCAACATATGACCATCGTCTTTTCTTTATTACTGAAGATATTAATAAATAAATAATTGTTAAGGTCGGGTTTTATGAAGAATGAGGATTGCTACACACATATAACATTAGGTATTCTTGCGGGAGCACAAAGCATACGCACACAACACAGCTGCTTGCTGGTATTCATGAACATATACCATTTCATACTTGCTTGCGTTCGCCCGATGGCTAAAGGAGTACACCTCTTCATCATCGTCATCATCATAATTATCGAGTGCCTTCTCCGCAACGAAGGTTGGCTACCATGGAGGCGCCATTCTGCTCTGTCTCTTGCTTTGATGGTGCAGGTTGTCATAGGCTGATTTGTCCATCTTTTGATGTTACTCGTCCATGTTAATCTTGGTCTGCCTCTTTTACCTTGTATTCTCCCCTCCAGGATTACTTTTAGTAGGCTGTTGTGTCTTTTTAACATGGCCCAAAAATCGCATTTGTCTTGTTTGAATTGAGTTTAGTAGTTCTCTTTTCATTTTTAGTTGTTTTAAGACTTCATCGTTTGTTTTCTTTTCCTTCCATCCAATTCTACCTTTTCATCATCCGGTCATAAAATGACGGCAAGTGGGCGTGTCTGCGTTGTGTTGTGGTTTGCAGTATAACTGATATTTGCGCCTTTCGGCCCAACACATTCGACTTCAGCATGACATTTTTGAGTACCGGTTGTCTTCCCTCTTCGATCCCTACTCGCTTGGGCAGACAAGAAACAAATAATAATAAATGAATATTATTATAGAGGGAAACTTCCGAGGCGGTAATTAGCGAATCAATTCAGAGGAAGAGGTGTGTTTACAGCAGGGAGAATTGGGGAAAAACTATATAGAAAAATGGTATGGTAAAAGCTTTACGTGATTGATAGACGACACAAATTTGAACGACGTTTCGGCTCAATAAGCCTTCAGCAGGAAACAAACAACGCATACACAGATATGTAAGTTAATAAAACTAATCCTTTAGGGCTAACTAGTAGTGAAATCTTAAACCAGTTTCGATTATTTTGTTTTGAATGTTTCATTACTAGTTAGCTATGTATGGTTAGTTTTATTTACTTAAATATCATGTGTGTGTTTTGTTTGTTTGTTCCTTCCTGCTGAAGGCCTATTGATCCGAAATTCAAATTTGTGTCGTCAGTCAATCACGTAAAGCTTTTACCATACCATTTTTTCTATATATTTTCTTTAATTCTCACTCACATTTAGCTTTACTGTAGCTTCGCATTGTTATGCATTCATTTGCATTTCTTTGCCGTAAACCCCCTATATTTACACACTCGGAAAAATGACAAATAAACAACAGAAAAAAAAAACAAAGAACATATATGGTCCGAAAAAGGATCGAACTTTTAACCTTGTCACAGCGCCTTGCACACGAAAAGCCAGACGTTAGGGAACACTTGTAATTTTTTTTCCGAGTGCTGTAAACATACCTATTCCTCTGAATTGATTGGCCAGACTAAGACAGGTTAGTCTGTTACTAGAGGCACCACGGAGAAATGGAGCAGGGTCTGGATGGCTTTGGTTCACCAATCCTAGCGCAAGCCATCAGCTGTGGATAGCTGACAACTTCCTGCTCTGCTGCTGTGAGACGCGCCTTCGCCTCCGTACCATTTCATATATAATTTCGTTTGCATCTGAGAGCGCAGTAACAAAATATATGGGCAACTAAAAGCAAATATGCGGTCGCTGGGAAGCACAACGCCCACAGATACAGTGATGTTTGTTGTAATCGCTAGAGCACTTCAGCTATATTTCTTATCAATTTCATTTATGAGTCACCGTGCCCCCGACCGCGAACCTTCCTCTCATTCTTAGAAATAATATTTTATACAAGTGGTTCCAGTTTGTGTCACCTCACAAAACTTTTTCTTTATAATTTTATAGGAATAGTTTATGCCTTTCGTCGTCTTCTTCTTCTTCTTCTTCTTCTTCTTCTTCTTCTGCTCCTCCTCCTCCTCCTTTTTCTCATCCCAGAACCCCAGAGGTCGTTGGAGCATGACAGCCAGACTTACTCAACTTCTACATTTACCTCTGTCATTCGTCAAGACTGCAATTTCCAGGTTTGCCCTGTCTTTGACATATATTCACTTATATTTCTCTGCCGCCTTCTTAATCTCGCTCCGTTCACAGTTCTTTGCTAGATCAGACGATCGATATACGTGGTCAAACCATTTCATTTTTCGCTTGTTCACGATAGTCAAAATCGTCACCATTTACGCCTAATGCTTGTTGCATCGATTTGCGAGCTTTTTCATTTGTGATATGATATAGGTAAGATATCATGTGGGGCCTCGGTAGCCTAGTTGGGAAAACCACCCGACTGGGCTACCGACGTTCGGACAAACCGTGTTCGATTCCCGCTGGAAAAAGTGTGAGTTATACTCGTGGTTGAGAAAAAAAAATTACCCCCACGGTCGACTCAGCCGCTGGCAGAAATGGGTGCCAGGGTAGTACTCTGGGAAAGTGAGGGATGTCGCCTCGCATCGTGAGTTTTCGATTATTGAAGCGACACTATCCAGAAGTCTCCGAATACTTCTGGATAGGCGGCCGAGCACATATGGGTGGAAACTCGTGTGCTAAGACGCCGATTCACGTCTCGTACTCTACCTTCACATTATTTCTTTTTTATTAAATCAAGAATACAGCTAATCACTATTAGAATGATATTGTCAGTTAGTTCCTTCACTTCTCTTGGGATTAACATGTCTGTCTCTTTGTGTGAAATAGTTTGCAGTGAGTTGAGCTTTTCGTCATTTTTGTGTGTAATGTGATCCGAGATCACCTTCGATTTGGTGGTCTTAGATTCTCTTTGAGTTTTATCTGACCTCTAGAGATCACTTTAGTCTTGTTTGTTCATTGATTCTCTTTGAGTTTTATCTGACCTCTAGAGATCACTTTAGTCTTTGATTCTCTTTGAGTTTTATCTGACCTCTAGAGATCTCTTTAGCCTTGTTGTTAATTGATTCTCTTTGAGTTTTAATATCTGACTCTTTTAAGTTGTTCCTCATTTGTTTATGTTTTCATGCATGATCATTGTAGCCTCGTTAGTCTTTTTTTTTTCTCTCTTTGGGGTTTTACATATAAATTGTGTAACAACTATTTTTGTTGATGTGATCCGAGATCACTTTATTCTTATTGGATCACTTTTGGGTTTTACTAATTTGCTTCTTGTGTGAATGCCTTTAAGATTTTACTACAAATCCGACATGTATCCTTGTAGCCTTGTTTTGGTCCCCCCCCCCCCCCCCCCCCCCCCCGTTTTACCCCCCCCCCCCCCGAGGTTTGTGTTTGACTTCCTCATTGTGTAGCGTACATGTCTGTGTTGAATCCACTAATTTCCTTCCTATGTACTATTCGAACCGCTATACTTTTCTTTTGATTTATAGAAGAATAGGTAGAATTGGATGGAAAGAAAAGAAAGCAAATGATGAAGTTTTAAAACAACTAAAAAATGAAAAGAGAACTACCAAACACAATTACAAGACAAATGAAATTTTTGGGACATGTTAAAAGACACAACAGCCTAATAAAAGTAATATTGGAATGGAAAATACAAGGTAAAAGAGAGCAGACAAAGACTAACATGGACGAGTAACATCAAAAATGGACAAGTCAACCTATGGCTATCTGCACCATCAAAGCAAGAGACGGAGCGGAATGGCGCTCCATGGTAGCCAGCCTTCGATGCGGAGACGGTCCTGAATGAATGAATGAACTACTTTATTAATCCTCTGATTGGGTCCCGCCTAGATAAGCCTTTACTCTGATTGGTCAGTTCTAGCCATCTCTCCAAATTCCCGCGGACTAATTTTAGTTTCGAAAACTGCTGAAACTCATGGTCTTGCTTTCATCATCATCATTGAGTGCCGCTCCGCATCGAGGGTTTTCTACCATGGAGCGCCATTCCGCTCTGTCTCATGCTTTGATGGTAGAGGCTATCATAGGCTGGCTTGTCCATCCTTTGATGTTACTCGTCCATGTTTGTCTTGGTCTGCCTCTGCCTCCTTTACCTTGTATTTTCCCTTCCAAGATTACTTTTAGCTGTTATGTCTTTTAACATTCCCCAAAAATCTTATGTCTTTGAATTCTCTTTGAGTAATTTCTTTTTAAATTTTTAGTTGTTTTAAGACTTCATCGTTTGTTTTCTTTTCTTTCCATCCAATTCTTCCTACTCTTGTATAAATCCACATTTCAAAGGCTTTATTTTTCTACTCCGCTTTCTTGTCTAATGCCGCTTTCTTGTCTAATGTCCATGTTTCTGTACCATACAGGAATGCTATGAAGATATAACATTTTGCTAGTTTTATCTCTGGTGTTATTTGTTTTGATGTTAGTATATTTTCGTGGCATTACAATTATCTTTTTGCAATTCCTATTCTTTTGTGTATTGATCAATTTTACATTTTCCATCACTGGTTATAGTATGTCCAATGTAGTTATTGCTCTGAACTGTCTGCGTGTGTTCCTTCAACTTTGATATCCATTTGTAGGTTTTGAGCATTATCTTTCTTTATGATAATCGTTTTAGTCTTTCTGACTGAATTCTTTTTTTTTTTTTTTTTTTTTTTGCTTTTCATGTTTATTTCATTACGTACATGTTGTAGATCTTTAGGATTTTCTAATTGTAATAAAGTATCATTAGCATATTTTAGGTTACTGATTATCTTCCGTTAATATTTAGGCCTGGAGTTTCATGCATCCTCATGCAGAGTATGGCTTCTTTTGTCCCACTGTTTTAATGTTATGCTAAATCCTTCCTTGTATAACTTTTAGCAAGATGTTTGTTACGTGGCTCATTATACTTATTGTTCTAAAGTCATTGCATTCAACTGCGCCATTCTTTTAGGCAATGCAATGAAAGTTGATGTTTTTAGTTCATTTGGTATGTATCCTGTATGACATATGTTGTTGCATATGTCTGAGATCACTTCAAGGTCAAAAGCTTCTAGTGGCTTAATCACTTTCATGGTTTTTAAAATAATCTGCTTGTGTATAACAATTCAAGAGGCAAAACTCTTGTTTGATTGGCTGGATTCGTCTGGGAAGCCAACCATTTGTACTCTTCAATGACTTCCAGCCATTGACACGTTTGGTCAGGCCTGGCCTTTGTTCGCCTTGGTGTTAGTGTGGGCGAAATTTACCTGTATGGTGGCATTCAAAGCGTAACCTCACTATATCCGTGTATCAGACGTATATTTCCTTTTCTATCGGCGTATCCTTGTGGATCCGATTTGATACTTTTGATATTAAGTTCCCCCCTTTTATTTCCGCCTGTACTAAATAATAAATAGCTGAAGACCGCAAACTTTGGAAACATACTCTAACGCTCCAACTCAAACAAGAAGCAGACAGATTCTTAGAAAAGGAGAATACATGGCGAAAGAAAAGACAAATATAACATTTTTAGGAGCGCTGCAAAATTCATAGTCAGCTATGACTAACGAAAGCTAATTATAATTAAATATTTCTATAGCGCGGGACATTCTCTCTCTCCTTCCCCCCCCACCCCACCATTACATAGGTGTGCCCATAACTTCCAACGATACCAAATTTAAAGGAACATGACACAATGTTTGAGAGAGAGAGAGAGAGCAAGAGAGAGAACACAAATTCATGTGACGCGTGAACTCTACCCGAACTTTCACAATCAATAAAAAAAAACTAATAAAAAATATAATTGATTAATTAGAAACAGAACGCTGCAGAGAAATCTTGAGGATACCTTTGATATTGAAAAAGATACGATGTACAGGACTGCGGCACTCTAAACACCATAAGAACACAAATACGGCCCACAGAAACAACCCTAAATGACAAGTTATGTGGAACCAGTGATGACCTAAACCGTCTTGTTCATGACCCAGGCTGGTCTAAATGCATGGCAATAGCTGATCGTTGAAAAAGAATATAAAGAAAAAGGTGCAATGAAGGCATATAAAAGTCTCATACATTGATTTAAAAAATAGTTCATAAGCATCGTACAGAGGACATTAACATGCTATGGCCACGTCAAGACACGATGTTGGAAGGCCTGATTGCAAAAAAGACGATATAGGCGCAGACCAGGAAAGAGGTGTTACATAAAACAGACATTGAACGCCACAACTGAAGAAGTGGGATAACTTGCTAAAGACAGATATTCTTCCAGGCAGCCTGTAACTTTCTACAAACGACATGCATCTTGATCTACGATAGACAACACGTGACTACAATCAATTACAATCTCGTAGGATGTTCAGGAACAACCATAGACTAGGGAAGTAGTTGCAAATTAGTTTGTGCTGAAAACGATATACTGGACCAAAGGTACAACTCATCTCGCTGTTCCAAGAAAGAAAAAGGAAATTATAAGGAAGTCGCAGCTAATGTAAAACAAGTTTAACTGTAGTGCTATACGTGTGACAGTGGAGACTTTCAAGCAATCCATACACAAACAAGAACTGCTGTGGCCAAGACATTTAACGATGACAATGATGTCTGCGATCATTAATTAATTATCGCCTTATTTGAACATAATTTTGTTGACATCTAACTCCATCATCGATTTTCATCTTCTCGTTCACCACAGCCTATCCAACTGAAATAAATTGGCACCTTGACTTTGATCAGACTAAGAAAAAAAGGCATCAAGAGAGAGAGAGAGAGAGCCTTCCTGCCCTGTTCTGTTGATGGGATCAGTATCACCGCAGGCAAGAATTCTCCATATCCGCTGCGCTCATGTCACAGCTCACAGGCCTGTGTACCTGTCTAACAATGAGTAACAATATTGTCCTTAGAGACCCCGCTCCTAAGCTGCTGTATTAGGGGTCGCCTTTACCATTACCTTTCTATTGCACAATCAGTGGTGAAGAGCAATCTCGGGGCGTACCAAATACAATTTATTAACAGGATCCCCCACTGAAAAGGCCGCGAAATATTTGTTCGGTGTCCTGTTTGGTACACAAAGGCGACCTTTGACAAGCATTCAACTTGGGAGTGCCTGCTATCTAGACGTGAATACTGCGTGCGTTTATTAATATATATTATTCTTCTCTCTCTCTCTCTCTCTCTCTCTCTCTCTCTCTCTCCCTCTCACGCTCAACAGTGCGAATATTAAAAGTGGCCCTTATAATGAACTTCGGCATAGCTTTCTTCCATGTTTTTATAAAACTGTTTTCTATACGCGGGCAGAAGGTCCAGCCTAGTACGTTCAGTTCAACCGCGAGTCCTGTTCTAAGGCGTATTGTTTTCTTCCTCAACACCTGTCAGCAGTTATTGCAACCATTGCTGACTGTGAAGTTTGTTGGGAAGGTAGGAAAAAGTTTTAGTTGACGTCAAAAACTACCTCATCAGAGGAACGGAAGTAGAATGTCTACATATAGTAGCTCGAGCCTTTGTCTACTGTAGAGAGGGCAGCAGGAGGACGCTTAGAAAGAGTGGCTCGAGCCATTGTCTACTGTAGAGAGGGCAGCAGGAGGACGCTTAGAAAGAGTGGCTGGAGCCATTGTCTACTATAGAGAGTGCAGCAGGAGGACGCTTAGAAAGAGTGGCTCGAGCCATTGTCTACTATAGAGAGGGCAGCAGGAGGACGCTTAGAAAGAGTGGCTGGAGCCATTGTCTACTATAGAGAGGGCAGCAGGAGGACGCTTAGAAAGAGTGACTGGAGCCATTGTCTACTATAGTGAGGGTAGCAGGAGGACGCTCAGAAAGAGTGGCTGGAGCCATTGTCTACTATAGAGAGGGCAGCAGGACGTTTAGAAAGAGTGGCTCGAGCCATTGTCTACTATAGAGAGGGCAGCAGGAGGACGCTTAGAAAGAGTGGCTCGAGCCATTGTCTACTATAGAGAGGGTAGCAGGACGTTTAGAAAGGTGGCTCGAGCCATTGTCTACTATAGAGAGGGCAGCAGGAGGACGCTTAGAAAGAGTGGCTCGAGCCATTGTCTACTATAGAGAGGGTAGCAGGACGTTTAGAAAGGTGGCTCGAGCCATTGTCTACTATAGAGAGGGCAGCAGGACGTTTAGAAAGGTGGCTCGAGCCATTGTCTACTATAGAGAGGGTAGCAGGACGTTTAGAAAGGTGGCTCGAGCCATTGTCTACTATAGAGAGGGCAGCAGGACGTTTAGAAAGAGTGGCTCCAGCCATTGTCTACTATAGAGAGGGCAGCAGGAGGACGCTTAGAAAGAGTGGCTCGAGCCATTGTCTACTATAGAGAGGGTAGCAGGACGTTTAGAAAGGTGGCTCGAGCCATTGTCTACTATAGAGAGGGCAGCAGGACGTTTAGAAAGGTGGCTCGAGCCATTGTCTACTATAGAGAGGGCAGCAGGACGTTTAGAAAGGTGGCTCGAGCCATTGTCTACTATAGAGAGGGCAGCAGGACGTTTAGAAAGGTGGCTCGAGCCATTGTCTACTATAGTGAGGGTAGCAGGAGGACGCTCAGAAAGAGTGGCTGGAGCCATTGTCTACTATAGAGAGGGTAGCAGGACGTTTAGAAAGAGTGGCTCGAGCCATTGTCTACTATAGAGAGGGCAGCAGGAGGACGCTTAGAAAGAGTGGCTCGAGCCATTGTCTACTATAGAGAGGGCAGCAGGACGCTTAGAAAGAGTGACTGGAGCCATTGTCTACTATAGTGAGGGTAGCAGGAGGACGCTCAGAAAGAGTGGCTGGAGCCATTGTCTACTATAGAGAGGGCAGCAGGACGTTTAGAAAGAGTGGCTCGAGCCGTTGTCTACTATAGAGAGGGCAGCAGGAGGACGCTTAGAAAGAGTGGCTCGAGCCATTGTCTACTATAGAGAGGGTAGCAGGACGTTTAGAAAGGTGGCTCGAGCCATTGTCTACTATAGAGAGGGCAGCAGGAGGACGCTTAGAAAGAGTGGCTCGAGCCATTGTCTACTATAGAGAGGGCAGCAGGAGGACGCTTAGAAAGAGTGGCTCGAGCCATTGTCTACTGTAGAGAGGGCAGCAGGACGTTTAGAAAGGTGGCTCGAGCCATTGTCTACTATAGTGAGGGTAGCAGGACGTTTAGAAAGGTGGCTCGAGCCATTGTCTACTATAGTGAGGGTAGCAGGAGGACGCTCAGAAAGAGTGGCTGGAGCCATTGTCTACTATAGAGAGGGCAGCAGGAGGACGCTTAGAAAGAGTGGCTGGAGCCATTGTCTACTATAGAGAGGGCAGCAGGAGGACGCTCAGAAAGAGTGGCTGGAGCCATTGTCTTCTATAGAGAGGGCAGCAGGAGGACGCTTAGAAAGAGTGGCTCGAGCCATTGTCTACTATAGAGAGGGTAGCAGGACGTTTAGAAAGGTGGCTCGAGCCATTGTCTACTATAGTGAGGGTAGCAGGAGGACGCTCAGAAAGAGTGGCTGGAGCCATTGTCTACTATAGAGAGGGTAGCAGGACGTTTAGAAAGGTGGCTCGAGCCATTGTCTACTATAGAGAGGACAGCAGGACGTTTAGAAAGAGTGGCTCCAGCCATTGTCTACTATAGAGAGGGCAGCAGGAGGACGCTTAGAAAGAGTGACTGGAGCCATTGTCTACTATAGAGAGGACAGCAGGAGGACGCTTAGAAAGAGTGGCTCGAGCCATTGTCTACTATAGAGAGGACAGCAGGACGTTTAGAAAGAGTGGCTCGAGCTATTGTTTACTTCAGGGAGGGCAGCAGGACGTTTAGATAGAGTGGCTCGAGCCATTGTCTACTAGGGAGAGGGCAGCAGAGTTGCTCGAGCCATTGTCTACTATAGAGAGGGCAGCAGGACATTTAGAAAGAGTGGCTGGGAGCCATTGTCTTCTATAGAGAGGGCATCAGTAAGGCACTTAGAAAGAGGCGCTATCAATATTAGGTCAAAGGATGTATAAGATATGATCAGTATGAGGTCAAAGGATGTTTTTGATATGATCAGTATTTGATCAAAGGATGTTTATGATATGATCAGTATTCGGCCAAATGATACATTTAAATGAAGTTTTTAATCAATGGAGACGGTGTTAGTTTTGAGACAAAATTGTGTCATGGAGTGTGAGAAGCTGTATGTTAAGATGTTGGAAAAACACAATTTTCTGCATAAGATTTATTCATGATAGGATCGTGGTGGAGTACAGTCTACACCTATCTATAATTGTATGTGAGTTCCATCACTCAGGAGTTGTGGTAATGGTAGCTCTTTGTGTTTTGGTAATTACATTTATTTTTCGTTGTCTTACTTTTTTATGAGCAATAATAATTAGTAATCCCTGTCCAAACACGTGTTAGCCACCCCAGCAATCTGTTTTTGCAATCACAGCAACCCGTGTTTGCCATCACAGCAGCCCGTTTTTGTCCCAGGAAAATATTGTCATCGACATCTATCCGTAATGAATGAATTGTGGGATAAATGCACAAATGACACCACCTTTCCCCGACATCAGGAAAATCACGCTAAAAATATAAAATAGTCAATGCAGTAATTGGAAACTTTGTACTAAGCTTCGCAGCAGGAGGCAATCTGATCATCAAAAGAGATGCCCTCGTCGAGCAAGTGTTTCAACCCTTTAGCTTCTTGACACTATGGGAGGTAGGCCCGTCTGGGTCATGACTCCCGGGCGTGGACCTACTGCTGCATTCCCTCTAAGGCTTACACTATATGTTCGGCACACACATAAAAACGACACTTACTGTAGCAACACTTCTGTTCGAATATAGTCTTACTTTAGCATACTGCGGGAGCCGCGATAGCTCAGTGGTTAGTAAACTGGACTACAACGGACAAGAGATCGGCTAAAATCCTGATCGACGGCTTCCGGTTCCGGCTTCAATGCTGCCTTCTTTAGATTCCTCAACGTGGTCGTTAAATAAGTGAACAAGAAGGAACACCTGACGACCCGCTCCAAACCACAGCCTCGCACAACTTTCGTACACGTCCTACATACTCTGGAAATTCACGTGAAACATTTGTACCAATGCCAGGGCATGTTTCTCTCATCAATACAGTGTATTTGTTCATACTGCCTTAACTACATTCTCAACTTCAATAGCTGTCATGTTTCCCTCATCAATACACTACTGCCGTAACTACATTCTCATGAACTTTAAGCGAACGCTTTAGCAGCCGTCATGTTTCTGTGTAACTCAACTTTGCTATGTCTGAAGATTTGTAATTCTGACCTGGATTTAGTAAACAAATGAAAGAAAACAAATGGGGGAGGGGAGGATTGTTTATGCCATATGTCCTTTATCCCTCATTCTAGTGAGTGAATATTTGGAACAGGTGTGTTCTACTCTTAGACTGGATCATCATGAACATACTGTGTTCCTTGTTTATTGCTGTGTAGAAATCACTTTAGTTTACCCCGAAGTTGTTGAGTCTTTTTAGGTGTGTAAACTATTAGAAATATCATTTATTTATATGCACGTTTCTTCCAGTTTGGTTTTTTTTTCTTTTCAAAACAGTAATTGTTTTGGTACCCCCTCCCCTGTTATTTGTTCAATTATATTGTAGTTTGCGTTACTGTAGTTATATATTTTATGTATTTTTTAAAATTGGGGGTAGAGGGTCGCTTAATTTAACAACTTGAGATATGCAGATAATACGATGATGTCCAGCAATTTAAAAGAATATCAATCATTAATAGATACAGTTTGAAGACAGTGAGAGAAAAAATCTTAAATGGAAACAAAGCAAATAAAGGTAACATCAGAAGACAAGCTTTTACATCAAAAGAAGTAAAGTACCCCCGGCACGCCAAATGGCGTATAGGGAATATGGTGTTAGTGACCATAAATTTTACAGACCTTCAGCACAGGATTTTCGGGGTAATGTAGTCGGTATTACGCCCGTGCCGCTTTACTTTCCCAGAAAAAAAAATCCCCTACACATTTAAAGCTGGGTGAAACCGGAAGCCGTCGGTTGGGATCCAACCCTACTTCATGTCCTTTGTAGTCCAGTTCACACTAACCACTGAGCTATCGCGGCTCCCAGGCTTTCACCTAAGCACAGTACAAATATATATTTATTGGCGTTTATAATTTGGTAACGGTCTTGTGTGTACATTACACTCGCTATCCACGTGCAAAACATGAATTTGGATTTTATTTGAAATTATGGATGTTAATTCGTTTGCAGTGATACCGAGGCCTGTCATAACCAAACCATGAATAAATAAATGTGTCTTGTTATATTCAAGTGTACTCCAAACTCCATGCCCTTAGATCTATGTAGCACAGATATAGTACACATTTCAACAAGTAGCACTGGCTTGTCATATTCTCACATTGACATGATACATTCACAGATTGTCCCGAGAAAGACAAAGAGTGCGAGAAGGACAAATTGGGATTCGACGCTATAAGGATACTTCATCTGTTGATTGATGATGATCACAATGGAAATGTTGATCAGTCTGAGAGCGATGAGGTGAGTAATTGTAGAAAGGTAAGAGAGATATTGACTGAGTGAATATCGGAGAGAGAGAGAGAGAGAGAGTCATACAGAGAGAGATGGGCTGGGTGGGGGCGTGGGGTGTGGCGTGATGGGAAGACGAGACGTACGTTGGATTGACATTGGTATTGAAAATTGCTGCTATCGAAATGTCGTCTAGACTCAAGATGCAACAAAGCTTGTCAAATCAATGGACAGCTATCACCACTGTCGTCCAACAAGGAAATAACTCTGGAGGCAAAACGAGCACTATACAATACAATCTTCATCCCAACATTGTGCTACCAATGCCCGACCTGGACTCTAGATGCAAGAACAATCAGAAAAATAACTTCTACTGAGATGAAATGTGTTAGACGAATGACAGGAAACGAGTCGGAGAGCTAAGATCAGAAATAAAGAACTGACAAAAAAGCTAGGAATAGCCCCGCCATAGAATATATAAGGAAACAACAGATAAAATGGTTTGGCCACGTGACAAGGCAGAAAGATCAAAAACACAACACAACGAGCCTTCAACAAACGTTGTGAGAACACCAGACCCAAGGGTCGACTACGAAAAAGATGGGTCGATGGAATATTAGAAGCACTAGGAAACATAACAGCAGCAGAGGCGAACAGAAGAGCAAAAGACCACAAATTATATCTCTCCTCGACGCTGAAAGGCAGATGAGGAAGGAAAGAAGAAGAAGAAGAAATATCGAAAATGGAGCGTAAGTTGCCCTGTTTGGTTTACAGACAGGTGATAACAACCTGTGCTCTTCTTAGATAGGACGAGAACCTGCGGTCCTAGGCAGTCAATAACAGTGCAGTCACTTGTTTCAGGTGACAGGAGCACTGATTACGCTTGTCACAAAACCCCAACACGTCAGAGTCTCAAGTTAGAAACGAGAATGTGCTTTCTATTTTCCATTTTTATTTGACCAAAGAAAAACGAATAAAAAAATATATATTCTTTGATTTAGAATATCGTCTTGATCAGCAAATTAATTCTGTTGTACCGATCACAATGTTGGTTTTAAATAATAAAATGGCATTTATTTTTGAGGGAGGGGTGAAACAGTGCGTTGTGAACTGTGTGTATGTGTGTTGCAATGGCTTTCTTGATTTCCTGGGTTCTGTTGGTGCTTCAACATCAAAAGGTACTGCAATTAATTCTAATTAATAATAAACTGTTATTTATTCAATTCCAGTTATAGTTGCATGATGTTGCCATTTTAAATATGAAATACTTGTAAAATTACTCGTTAGAATTGTCATGTTTTCTCCTTTATTGTAGAATCATATGACATATTTCCCGTTAGATATAGTGCTAAATTAGATTTTTCTCTTAGAACGTACTACGCACGCGTTTATCTCTATTAATATATGGACATCAACGAGGTTTCAGTCTGTGCATGATTAGGTTAGATTCTTGTCTTTAAGGCTACAAGTAAAATGAGATTCTTGTCTTTAGATGTAACGCTACAAGTAAAATGAGATTCTTGTCTTTAGATGTAAGGTTACAGGTAAAATGAGATTCTTGTCTTTAGATGTAAGGTTACAAGTTAAATGAGATCTTGTCTTTAGATGTAACGCTACAAATAAAATGAGATTCTTGTCATTAAGGCTACAAGTAAAATGAGATTCTTGTCTTTAGATGTAAGGCTACAAGTAAAATGAGATTCTTGTCTTTAGATGTAAGGTTACAAGTTAAATGAGATTCTTGTCTTTGGATATAAGGTTACAAGTTAAATGAGATTCTTGTCTTTGGATATAAGGTTACAAGTTAAATGAGATTCTTGTCTTTAGATGTAAGGTTACAAGTTAAATGAGATTCTTGTCTTTGGATATAAGGTTACAAGTAAAATGAGATTCTTGTCTTTGGATATAAGGTTACAAGTTAAATGAGATTCTTGTCTTTAGATGTAAGGTTACAAGTTAAATGAGATTCTTGTCTTGGATATAAGGTTACAAGTAAAATGAGATTCTTGTCTTTAGATATAAGGTTACAAGTTAAATGAGATTCTTGTCTTTAGATATAAGGTTACAAGTTAAATGAGATTATTCTATTTATTCACAATGTTCTGTCATATTCCTTTATTTGAACATAAGTAAAGCCTTGCTAGACGTATGGGGAATATTTGCGTAGCAACGCTATTTTTCAGTAACATCACATTTTTGGGTGATATTGTCTGTACCACACCAGGTTGACTTTACTCCCCAGAAAAATCTTTGGCACACATTTTTTAGTGGTTAGATGATTCCCGGAGCGTAGTAGGTCAGAAGAAATAATCCGCCACTTTAGTAATTAAATGTGGATCATTCTTTCTCACCAGGAAGCGTGCGCACTAACCACTTGGTCACTGAGGCTTATTGTTTGTATATAAAGTAAAATTCTTTAAAGTATGAAGTGTGTGACATTTATATATTAAGTCTAGTGCTCATTGAAGTTCCTTGTTTGAAACTTAGATTAAAAGAGCAACATAAAACAGGTTTTCATCCCCAACAGATTCTTGTTATTCATTCTAGACCATAATGTATTTGTTCATGTTTTAACAAGCAGATGTCCTGGTTCCTCGCAGGTTTCCTAAAACGATTGGTTTATAAAGGAGCTTTGTTTCACGCTTTGTGCATGCTTACACCATTTGTTAGTTAATGGATTATTTTTCTTTTCCTAAGCGTCTGTGTTTGCACTAGTGCGATTTGATGTTCCTTGCTGTGTGTAGTTTCCAATTATTTTGTGTGCCATCGATTCGCTCCGCCGGAAATGGCTGAGTCCTGTCAACGGTGTTGTTGGTGGTATTGACCGACAAGAACTAAGCCAGAGTTCATGAGTGATCTGTCACTTGTTTCATGACATTGGCGTGTCAGTGACGGTTGTGGGCACGGAGTGAAGTGTTTGTTTCCTTCTAGTGAAATATTCCTAGGGTATCTTGCTCTCTTTTTTATCGACCAGTGTTCACTACCATAAAACAAATGAAATGACGTTTAGAGGCCACATAGATGGGATTTCTCAGAAGAATGTTGAAAGTTCCCTGGACAGCTAAAAAGACCAATGAAGAAATTCTCAAAGAGGCAAACACAAAAAGGGAACTCATAAAAAACATCAGGAAGAAACAATCAACATTTTTGGGCACATCATGAGAAGAGGAAAGTTGGAATACTTGGTTACAACTGGGAAAATAAAAGGAAAGAGAGATCGCGGACGACAAAGAAAGAGAATACTGGATAGCTTGGTGTCATAGCATGGAAAACAGTCAACAACAGAACTGATACGATGTATTATAGATAGAAGATTGTGGAAGGACATGATCGCCTACGCCATCCTGTATGGCACATGATATGGTGATGTTCACTATTATCAACACTCCTAATGTTTATAAGTGTATTTAAAATACAGTACAACCCCGGTATTCGTACACCTCCCTGTTCTCATACAACTCGAAATTCGTAAATCTTTGTCAAGTGAAATTGGACTCTATATATGTACGTTGCTCCCAAATTTAAAGGTTAAGGCAAAGAAATGCAAATGAATGCATAAAAATGCGAAGCTGCAGTAAAGCTGAATGTGTGTGAAAATTGAAAAAAAGAAGAAAAAAATGGTATGTTAAAAGCTTTACGTGATTAGTAGACGACACAGATTTGAACGACGTTTCGGCTCAATAGGCCTTCAGCAGGAACAAACAAAAAAACACGCACACACAGATATGTAAGTAAATAAAACTGATCCTACATAGCTAACTAGTAACGAAACATCCAAAACAAAAATAATCTAAATTGGTTAAAGAAAAGAAAAATGACTTCCCTGTGTCGTAGACCGTGGTCAGAATGGAAAAGGAATGGTCACACGACTTTGGCTGTAATTATACCCTCAGGTCAGGTGAAGGGTTCTAAAAATACACGAGTGGGGGGGGGGGGGGACGCTGTATAGGTTACCTCGACTGCAAAGACACTGACAATGTCTGAAAGTATCTGAGGGCCCATAAATACATGTATACACACACACAGATGCGTGTTTACATATATACACGTACAAACAGACATGCACATACCTATACATATCAACACAGACACACACACACACATATATATATATATACGCATACCAACAAGCACACACATACATGTATATATATATATATATATATATATATATATATATATATATATATATTATATATATATATATATATATATATATATATGCCAATGCCCATACATATGAACACATACATGCATGTGCATAATTAACACCGATGTGAACTCCTCTGGTTATATGAGCGTTATGCGCACATTTCTGCACATATATGAGTGTCCCCGTATGGATGTGCACATGCATGTATGTGTTCATATGTATGGACATTGGCATATATATATATATATACACACACACACACACATGTATGTGTGTGCTTGTTGGTATATATATATATATATATATATATATATATATATATATATATATATATATTATATGTATGTTTGTGTTGATATGTATAGGTATGTGCATGTCTGTTTGCACGTGTATATATGTATACACGCATCTGTGTGTGTGTATACATGTATTTATGGACCCTTAGATACGTTCAGACATTGGCAGTGTCTTTGCAGTCGAGGTAACCTATACAGCGTTCCCCCAACTCGTGTAATTTTAGAACCCTTCACCTGACCTGAGGGTATAATTACAGCCAAACTCGTGTGACCATTCCTTTTCCATTCTGACCACGGTCCACGACACAGGGAAGTCATTTTTCTTTTCTTTAACCAATTTAGATTATTTTTGTTTTGGATGTTTCGTTACTAGTTAGCTATGTAGGATCAGTTTTATTTACTTACATATCTGTGTGTGTGTGTGTGTTGTTTGTTTGTCCCTGCTGAAGGGGGCCTATTGAGCCGAAACGTCGTTCAAATCTGTGTCGTCTACTAATCACGTAAAGCTTTTAACATAACATTTTTTTCTATTATTTTCCCAATTTGAACAGTTTGTGTTTCATCCGGACAGTCACGTGGTTAATGAATGTATTTTTTTTTTAAATTAACTGCCGGGGAGAAACACATTTTCTTATTTATTTTTTTTTCTCTCTCTCTTAACATTTGTTATACATAAATTACAAACCACTGAAGATTTATGCAAATAAATAACAAGTTGCACAGGGAGCAGCAAGAAGTAAACGAGGAAATTTTTTTTCGCAGAAAAGAAGTAAGTGGATAATTTCTACTGCAGAAACTAAAGAAATATATTACCATTGGCAGAAATGAAATAAATGGATGGGAAAATGACACCCATACATCGTTGTGGTCAAAAAGAAATAAGAGGTCAATGCATTACCATTGGCAGAAATGAAATAAATGGATGGGAAAATGACACCCATACATCGTTGTGGTCAAAAGAAATAAGAGGTCAAGTCCGTAAGTAAAGAATGCCAAGTTTAAACATCGTCACGATCTAGGGCATTTTCTAGTGCAAAGAATCATAACAAGACTAATAGAAAATATACCGGAATGGTTACCGTATGTTATTATAAATGACGACGCCCCTGCCAAGCAATAACATCCTATATCCTCTTCATTAGCATCATAATCCCTCAACCCTGACAGCTGTAGAAACACTCTTGACGACGCATCTACCATTATTATCGTTGAGGTTTAAATAAACAATTACCGGCGGTCTGCAACGAATTATTCCAATTGACGTAAATGAGGAAGCATTCATTCAGCATTCGTACAAATCGCAATTGGAACATATTTCGCGATCGAATTGTGTACTGTTATTGGGTTACCACTGTAGTTCCATGGAGCCGCAATAGCTCAGTGGTTAGTGAACTGGACTACAACGGACAAGGGGTAGAGTTCGATCCCAACCGACGGCACCGGGTTCACCCAGCCTTTAATGGGTACCGGATTTTTTTCTGGGAAAGTGAAGTGGCACGGGCGTAATACCGACCACATTACCCCAAAAATCATGTGCCGAAGGTCTGTAAAATTTATGGTCACTAACACCATATTCCCTATACGCCACTTGGCGTGACGGGGGTACTTTACTTTTTTTTTTACTGTAGTTCCATAGTATATATAACATTCCTAGTAATGAGTTCAGGTGAAATTGCTAGTTATATTTCCCTCATGAACTCTGCCATTTAGGTACTATCACTAGTAACAGGAGGCTGAGTGGCTAGCTAGTGTGCTCGCTTCCTGACCAGAAAAGTCCGTGTTCGATCCCCAGAAGTGGCGGATTTTTTCTTCGGACTGACAAGGCTCCGGGGTTCACCCAGACTCTAAAAATGGGTACCAGAGATTTTTCTGGAAAGTAAAGGCGGCCTGGCGTGATTATGGCCACTAACACCATATTCCCCAAACGCCTAGCAAAGCATGGAGGGAACCTTTACTTTACTTTACTGTCAATACACCGTACATAGGCTGTTTGAAGCTGTTCGCAACTAGCGATGAATCTATCCACTTTGATCTAGAAAATGCGCACTAACCGTACACAGTTCCATTGTCACTGACTGAAATTAAGTATTTAAAAAGTCTTTCATGTTCCTTATAACCTACCTCACTGACCTCTTACCCGACATTAGGCTAGTCTAAACTTAAATAATCGTTTACTTTTTATCTGTTTAATGTGCATTCTTTGTCTTAGATGAAAACAACCGTAATGTGCGTTCTGTTTCATCTCTATAATCTTGAATTGTATAAATATTGTAACATTTATTTCGTTATTATATCGGCTCTAATTGGGGTTTTTTTTTTTTATAGTATGGATTTCTTAACGTCAGTGGAATTTGGATGTGTGGCCACCTGATCGGCATGTCTGTGTCTCTTATGTTATTTAGACTTAGAATTCAAAGGAAAAATCGTAATTATTATTGCTTGAGTGTTTGTACCAGCATCGTTATGTTGCAATGTTTGCCGACGTCTGTACTGACACTGTTTACATTGACAATTTAATGTCTAACGTTACTGTACTGCACGAAATAGAGAGCAAAATAGAAAATTGATCCACCTAGGGAGACACTAAAGAGGACAATGAGGCGAGAAGCAACAGCAGTGGGTATCAACTCGCTTGCCGACGCTAACACTGTTTAAATTCAGAATTTACGGCTAGTAGTAATTTACTGCTCGAAATTGAGAGCAAAGGAGAAAGTGACCGATCTAGAGAGACCCTAAAGAGAACATTGAGGCGAGAAGCAACAGCAGTGGGTATCAACTCTCTTTGCCGAGGTAGAGAGCGTCGCTAGGAAGAGGAACAAGTGGAGAGATACAATGCGAGTCGTGTGCAAAGTCTGACGATTATTAGCAAATATAGTCGGATATAGAGAGTCTAGAATTTCGGACTTATACGCAGTCGTCGGCTCGAGAGGACAATAGATAGATATAATTTACTGCTCTAAAGATGCGCCAGGGTACCCTTTATTTGGGGACGGGGAGAGACACATTTACCACATCTGGCATAAATCTAATAATAGATGATAAGGTTGATAATCAGCTTTGCGTCGTTGAGCACTTTCATCTCATCCCCTTCATGGTGACCTCGATTGCGCTATAAACTGCACTCTTACTACAGTGTTTTCTTGTGGGATTTTCTGAATTTGTTCACGATTTTCTTGTCTTTTGCTTGAATTCGCTTCTTTTATTGAGAATTTTCTTGTCCTTCTCATTGAACTCGTTACTTGTATTCTGAATTTTATAATTCTTCCCCTTGTACTCGCTACTTATATTCTGAATTTTGTATTTTTTTCTTATTCAATTCGTTACTTGTATTCTGAATTTTGTAATTCTTCTCATTCAACTCGTTACTTGTATTATGAATATTGTAATTCTTCTCATTCAACTCGTTACATGTATCCCACATTTTGTAATTCATCTTATTCAATTCGTTCATAATTTACTATTTTTTTTGTTTCAACTCTAACTCTACTTGATCTCTTACAGAAAGCCGTTTGACGCGAAATGTATGAACAGTTTCATGTTCTTAGCTCCTTTCATATTTTGTTTCATATTCCAATTCTGTGCTGCAATGTTTGCGCTTCTCTGCCTGGCATGGACGCGATTAATCGCGGAATAATTATTATATGACTGTGTTTACCATGCCTCTTTGTTCACTGTACACGAAGCCAGACTTTGCATTCTGTTTCCGGTATAGCCACGTAGAAGTGTAAAATGGTCTTTATTAACAAACCTTTCCCGGACCCCCGTCGTGCTATTTGATGCTCTTCATTTACTGTATCGTGGGTTACAATCAGGAAATTGTTTCGTAGCGGCGCGTAATTCGTGCAGGTATTGTTATAACTAGAAATGATTACCGATATTTTATTTCTTTCCTGATTTCAACATGAAGTAGAGGGCTGAGTGAGGGCAAGGTTCTGTGATATTCTAGCCGCTACATTAAATGTAAATGAGATGAAATGTTAAATCTTTATTTTACTGAGTCAAAACATGCGGAAAAAGAAACACAAAGATAACGTGGTTTTGCCACGTGATAAGACAAGAAGACCAAAAACACAACGAGCCTTTTTAATAAACGTTGCTAGAATACCAAACCCAAAGGCCGTCTACGAAAAGGAAGATTTGATGGAATATTAGAAACGCTGCGAAAAATAAAAGCAGTAGAGACCATCAGAAGAGTTGACTAAAAACTGTATCGACGCTGAAAGGCATATATGGAAGGAAAGAAGAAGAAAACGCGTGGAAGTGATGGCTCGCTTCAACATTGTTATTGTCTATCTCCAAATCATCGACTTGGTCGACTGAAGACAAACAGAATCAGATCATTTAACACCAAGCTATCGCCCTAATAATTCCGTTTCCGGTTGTATCCAAGATGGAGGAATTATCTTTCTCCGGCTTGGTATAGAACCGTTGATCATAGGTTTAACAAGCCGCTGTCGTAAAAACGATTTCGTTAATGAAACGTAGAAATTAGAATCATAATAGCTAAAGCAGCAATGTTTTTCAGAAGCCTTGAAAGTTATGGAAATCAAAACTCATCAGCACAAACAAAAAACGTAGACTATTCAAATCAAATGTACTATCAACCTTTACCTATGCGTGTGAAAGCTGGAAAGCAACAAGAGATATAGAAACAAAAGTTGAACGCATTCGAAAATAAATGTCTAAGAAAAATGCTTGGTATAGCGTGGAACGAATTCAAAACAAACTAGGAAATTAGAGAAATCGCCAATTAACCACTAATATCTTCAGTAATAAAGAAAAGACTATGGTCATATGTTGGACATGTGATGAGAAGAGATAATAACCGAATAGCAAAGCAAGCCCTCATGTGGGAAACAAAAGGTAAGAGAAAAAGAGGAAGACCCGAGATACGCTGAGAAGAACATTGATGAGAGAGGCAAAAGCAGCAGGAATCGGCTCCTCAATGAGATAGAGCTGCTTGCACAGAGTGCATTGGCGAGATTTGATAAAATATCTTTAATAGAATTGAAAACTGCTAGAACAAAAGTTAAGATAAGAGAGGGAGTATCTTGGTCTACGCCCTATGGGCCGGCTACGGTTCGGAAGGTCAATAGATAGATAGATATCGCCCTAACACTACGCCGCTTACTCTCTCCATTACAAACAATGAGGTGATTTGTACAACCTACCACTGACAGTTGAGGTAGCTTAAGTGCCTGTGATCCCAATAGCAGGATCGATGCACGATGCACTAACTAAGAGTTCTACCGCCTCGTTGTCTCCCCGGTAACGGGCTGGCTAAGCGAAGCTAGGATAGCCCTAGATGTTAGGACCTCTGTGTGGTGGCTCTTACTGATATAGAAGACCTAGTACTACAGTACATCTGGGCTGGACCAGTAGTTTCCCCGCACAGCCTGGGACTAGACGAACTCCAATTTCTCTGATAAAATTCGGGAATATCAAGAGAACCACTACGGCCCGCCACATCGATGAGTAAAAAAGACAGGGTACAGGCAAATAATTGCAATGCTGCGGTAAAGCTGGTAGCAAGGAGCCAGTGGTGGGGTGTGATAAACACGCCAAGGTATGGTGACAGCTTTACAAGGAACACAACACAATACTGACACTTCGGCCTGTGGCCTTCTTCAGAATTCAGGGACAACGACAACAAACGGTGGAGCACAATTATCTATAACACTGTCCGCATCAACTCCTGGCATTACGTCATCTCTGTTCAACCTCTGATGGTTTCAGCAAATACCACTTTTCCAGGACTAACAGTGGTCACGTGATAATTTAGCAGCACATCTCTCTGCTTCTGCATAATATAAGGATGGAAGTGGCAGGAGAAAATCAATAACGTAGAATTATGTAAAAAAAAAAAAAAAAGTAAAAAAAAGTAAAGTGTTCCCGTCACGCCACGTGGCGTATAGGGAATATGGTGTTAGTGACCATAAATTTTACCGACCTTTGGCACATGATTTTTGGGGTAATGTGGTCGGTATTACGCCCGTGCCGCTTTACTTTCCCAGAAAAAATCCGGTACCCATTAAAGGCTGGGTGAACCTGGAAGCCGTCGGTTCGGATCGAACCCTACCTCTTGTTCTTTGTAGTCCAGTTCACTAACCACTGAGCCATCGCGGCTCCCTAATTATGTAAAAGTACCAGTCAAATACCCTTGGATAAAGAGCTACAACAATGGCGTTGGATAGCGCACACACCCTGCGGAAGTCAACTGAGAGTATTACACGACAGGCTTTTTTTGGAAGCCTCAGGGGAAGAGACAAATAGGTAGACCAAAATATTCTTGGAGAATACAGGTGGAAGTAGAGATAAATATGAATGGAGAGACATGGAATGACCTTAAAAGAATAGCAAGAAACAAAACGGCTTGTAAAGTGTTTTTTGAAGACCTATGCTCCACAGGTAGTTGAAAAGAAGAAGAAAGTGCATCTGTCACCCACTAATTATGCACCTCCCGAATCTTTATTGTTGTTGGGATACCTGTGGCAGAGTTGAAAGAAGTCAATAAATTCAAATTGTTGGGAGCAGTGTTGACTTTGGATTATAGGTGAACAACAAAGGTAATGTGCAGAATGTCACAGGCTGCATTAAAAAAAAAAAAAAAAAAGCCACAAATATATTATGCAAGCCGTGTTTTGACTACTCAGATAACAAAAGGAGTTATGTAGATCCAGTCTTGACTTATGAAAATGTGATCCAAGACAAGCGAACAGAGAAATAAATCTTTGGAGGCCACATAAATGTATTTTTGCAGAAGATTGTTGTCATACTGTTGACAGCTCATCGGAATAGCAAAGACGTTCATTGTTGTTGATAGCTGATAGGAATAACAAAGACGTTCATTACTGTTGACAGCTGATAGGAATAACAAAGACGTTCATTACTGTTGACAGCTGATAGGAATAACAACGATGTTCATTACTGTTGACAGCTGATAGGAATAACAAAGATGTTCATTACTGTTGACAGCTGATAGGAATAACAAAGATGTACATTACTGTTGACAGCTGATATGAATAGCAAAGATGTTCATTACTGTTGACAGCTGATAGGAATAACAAAGACGTTCATTGCTGTTGACAGCTCATAGGAATAACAAAGACGTTCACTACTGTTGACAGCTGATAGGAATAACAAAGATGTTCATTACTGTTGACAGCTGATAGGAATAGCAAAGACGTTCATTACTGTTGACAGTTCATAGGAATAACAAAGATGTTCATTACTGTTGACAACTCATAGAAATAACAAAGACGTTCATTAATGTTGACGGCTCACAGGAATAACAAAGATGTTCATTACTGTTGACAACTCATAGGAATAACAAAGATGTTCATTACTGTTGACAGCTCATAGGAATAACAAAGATGCTCATTACTGTTGACAATTCATAGGAATAGCAAAGACGTTCATTACTGCTGACAGCTGATAGGAATAACAAAGATGTTCATTACTGTTGACAACTCATAGGAATAACAAAGACGTTCATTACTGTTGACAGCTGATAGGAATAGCAAAGACGTTCATTACTGTTGACAGCTGATATGAATAGCAAAGACGTTCATTACTGTTGACAGCTGATAGGAATAGCAAAGACGTTCATTACTGTTGACAGCTGATAGGAATAGCAAAGACGTTCATTACTGTTGATAGCTGATAGGAATAACAAAGACGTTCATTACTGTTGACAACTCATAGGAATAGCAAAGACGTTCATTACTGTTGACAGCTCATAGGAATAACAAAGACGTTCATTACTGTTGACAGCTCATAGGAATAACAAAGACATACATTTTTCATCCAGATGCGAGCGCCCTAACTAGTCAGGCTCCTACGGAATGTTGCCAATATTTTTAACATCGATTTTATGTAAGGTGATCAACACTATGCCATGTCGCCTTTCATTCCAACCAAAATCTCCGGTACCCATTTAAAACTGAGTGAACAGTGACGCCTACTGATCTGTGGGATAGAACCGACATCTTGTCCCTATATTAGACCAGTTCACCACTTTATCGTCTCGACATAATTTCAGTAATCACAAGAATCAATGTCCCGGTCTTAAATAAAGAGAATGTTGTGAGTATCAAGGAAAAGGCAATAAGAGAAAAGACACGAGAAAATAAATCATGCGTAAATTAAAAAAATAGGCCACAAATGTTAGCTAGCTACAGTAAGAAGCTGGTAAGTTTTCAAGAGTTAGCTGAGTGGCAGTGTTCCCTAGCGTTTGGCTTTTCGTGGCAAGGCGCTGTGCCACTGAGTACGGGTTCGATCCTGCCTTGGTCCATATTTTTTTCTGTTGTTGATTATTTGTCATTTTTTCCGAGTGCTGTAAACATACCTTTTCCTCTGAATTGATTCACTAAGTTTTCAAGACTACGCCAATGAATAACTTCGTGTTTACAGTATTGGTTAATTGCTATGGGCGCGCGCATGCGCACACACAGTGACACACACCTTTCATCTTAGTGACAAGAAAGACATGTCTCATCATCGACACTTAAATACGCGTAGGTGAGACATTGCACATCTTTGCTTATGCGGTTTGTCAACTTCATCTGTTAACTTCTTAAGTGTGTAAAATAAATAAACTCCAAAACAAACGATGTTGCACTTGCCACGCCTCTCAAATAGGTCGAAGTTGGTCTCGACAGAATATTTGTGACAAGTTTCGACGTCTCATTCTAATTAAACATCTTGCAGATGTTCGGAAGCTGCGGATCCCTAATCCAGTCAATGATGTGCTAAATTAAAGGTTAACTAGAGCACCGTTTCTGAGAGAACCTGATAAATGAGATGATTAGGAAGTTACTTTAGTCTTTAGTTTTCTGAGGTCGGTGCACACACGACCTCTAACTGTTGCTCTTTCATTTTTCTACTTCTTGACGTGGACTCTATCTTTTCTCTCTCTCTCTCTCTCTCTCTCTATATATATATATATATATATATATATATATATATATATATATATATATATATGTATATGTATGTCTGTCTGTATGTCTGTCCGTGTCCGTCCGTCGTCCGTCGTCCGTCCGTCCGTCCGTCCGTCCGTCCGTCGTCCGTCCGTCCGTCCGTCCGTCCTTCTTCCTCTAACTTCTATCTATGAAAGTCACGCTTCTGTACTTTTTTAAAATTACGTGTTCGTCCTACGCTGCCATTGTGCCTCTTTCTTTTCTAGTTAATACAGTTTAATTCATAACTATTATGAAATTTTAAATCTGCGATATTGACATTCTATATATATAATTTTTTTTTTTTCACTCATCTCTTGACATACATTTTTTTTTTACTTAACAAATTTATTTTGTCACTTAACAACTGCCATTCTTTTATACTTAAAACACTCTCACTCTTCTTTCTTCACTTAATGACTCTCACTCTTTTATATCTGCACTTAATGTGTCTTCATGTCTGGTTATCTGGTTATGGTAGGCATCGGTATCACTGCAAACGAATTAAAATCCATAATTGCTCAACCGCCCGTGCCAGTGGAATCATCCGAATTGCTAACACATCTCCCAAGCAAAGAAATGTCTTCATGTAATGACTCTCACTCTTCTATGTCTCCACTTACTGATTCTCACCCTTCTATGTCTTCACTTAATGACTCACTCTTCTGTCTCCACTTACTGATTCTCACTCATCTATGTCTTCACTTAATGACTTACTCATCTATGTCTTCACTTAATGACTTACTCATCTGTGTCTTCACTTAATGACTCACTCATCTATGTCTTCACTTAATGACTTACTCATCTATGTCTTCACTTAATGATTCACTCATCTATGTCTTCACTTAATGACTCACTCTTCTGCCTCCACTTACTGATTCTCGCTCATCTATGTCTTCACTTAATGTCTCACTCTTCTGCCTCCACTTACTGATTCTCGCTCATCTATGTCTTCACTTAATGTCTCACTCTTCTGCCTCCACTTACTGATTCTCGCCCTTCTATGTCTTCACTTAATGACTCACTCTTCTGTCTCCACTTACTGATTCTCACTCATCTATGTCTTCACTTAATGACTTACTCATCTATGTCTTCACTTAATGACTTACTCATCTGTGTCTTCACTTAATGACTCACTCATCTATGTCTTCACTTAATGATTTACACATCTATGTCTTCACTTAATGATTCACTCATCTATGTCTTCACTTAATGACTCACTCATCTATGTCTTCACTTAATGACTTACTCATCTATGTCTTCACTTAATGATTCACTCATCTATGTCTTCACTTAATGACTCACTCTTCTGCCTCCACTTACTGATTCTCGCTCATCTATGTCTTCACTTAATGTCTCACTCTTCTGCCTCCACTTACTGATTCTCGCTCATCTATGTCTTCACTTAATGTCTCACTCTTCTGCCTCCACTTACTGATTCTCGCTCATCTATGTCTTCACTTAATGTCTCACTCTTCTGCCTCCACTTACTGATTCTCGCTCATCTATGTCTTCACTTAATGTTTCACTCTTCTGTGTCTCCGCTTACTGATTCTCGCTCATCTATATCTTCACTTAATGTCTCACTCTTCTGTCTCCACTTACTGATTCTCGCTCATCTATGTCTTCACTTAATGTCTCACTCTTCTGTCTCCACTTACTGATTCTCACTCATCTATATCTTCACTTAATGACTCACTCTTCTGTCTCCACTTACTGATTCTCGCTCATCTATGTCTTCACTTAATGACTCACTCTTCTGTCTCCACTTACTGATTCTCACTCATCTATGTCTTCACTTAATGTCTCACTCTTCTGTGTCTCCGCTTACTGATTCTCACTCATCTATGTCTTCACTTAATGACTTACTCATCTATGTCTTCACTTACTGATTCTCACTCGTCTATATCTTCGGGAATCATAGAAGGAAGAGTGATGTGTTAGCACTCAGAACAAACGACAAATAAACAACAGAAAAAAAAACAAAGAACTATATACTCGTATGTTCCGAAGCAAGATCGAACCCGTACTCCATGGCACTGCGCCTTGCCACGAGAAGCCGAACGCTTGGTACACTGCCACTCAGCTGACTGTTCGGACCATATATTGTTCTTTGTTTTTTTTTTCTGTTGTTTATTTGTCATTTTTCTGAGTGCTAACAGAAACCCCTTCCTTCTATGATTCCTTATTATCGCCTCGGAAGTTTCCCTATATAATAATATTTATTTATTATTTTTTGTCTCTATCTATATCATCACTTGATGACTCTTATTTCTTATTTTTCAATTCACTATTTGTCAATTCTTTTTGTTTATTGATTCTGATTCTTGTATTCTGTTATCACACATTTTTTTTACCCATTTTATCTACAACTGACGCTGACTCCTGAATGGATTAGACATGAATATCAAAAAGACGAAAATTATTATCATAAACAATGATAATACTCAAAACCCACAAGTGGATATCAAAGTTGAAGGAATAGACCTGGAGACATTTCAGAGCTACAACTACATTGGACATACATACTATAACCAGTGATGGAAAATGTAAAATTGAAATAAAGGAAAGAATAGCAATGACAAAAAGTAATTTAAAGCCATAAAAATATACTAACATCAAAACAAATAACACCAGGGCTAAAACTAAGAATAGCAAAATGTTATTGCTTCTCAACATTCCTGTTTATTGCAGAAACATAGACATTAAAAAGAAAACAGAACAGAAAATTGAAGCCTTTGAAATGTGGATTTATAGAAGAGTAGGAAAAATTGGATGGAAAGAAAAGAAAACAAACGATGTAGTCTTAAAACAACTAAAAGTGAAAAAAGAACTACTAAAAGCAATTCAAATAAGACACATGCGATTTTTGGGCCATATTAAAAGACACAGCAGGCTACTAAAAGTAATCTTGGAAGAGAAAATACAAGGGGGCAGAGGCAGACCAAGACAAACATGAACGAGTAACATCAAAGGATGGACAAGTCTGACTATGATAGCCTGCACCATCACAGCAAAAGACAGCGGAATGGTGCTTTATGGTAGCCAACCTTCGATGCGGAGACGGCACTCAATGAATGAATGACTCTGACTCCACGATGTCATTTAAACACAAAGTTGCATGAACATGTTTCAGTTCTCTTTGTTATTCATTTTGTTGCTGTTGCGTTGCTCATTGAAATAAACTTGCCACGGTACTTTCAAGTTTTTATAGAATAGAATAATAATGGGACGGATGAGAGAGTGTAATAATCTCATCACATCCTAGTCTGTAACTGTTGCTAATTGAAATAAACTTGCCACGGTACTTTCAAGTTTTTATAGAATAGAATAATAATAGGACGGATGAGAGAGTGTAATAATCTCATCACATCCTAGTCTGTAACTGTTGCTAATTGAAATAAACTTGCCACGGTACTTTCAAGTGTTTATAGAATAGAATAATAATGGGACGGATGAGAGAGTGTAATAATCTCATCACATCCTAGTCTGTAACTGTTGCTAATTGAAATAAACTTGCCACGGTACTTTCAAGTTTTTATAGAATAGAATACTAATGGGACGGATGAGAGAGTGTAATAATCTCATCACATCCTAGTCTGTAACTGTTGCTAATTTCTGCGATTACAAAGCAACTTTGATACTAAAACAATCTGTAGTTTTGTGAATGAGTAACCTGATAGTGGGCGAGAGTTTGGCTTGAAGGCTAGTTATTGTTCAATAAGTGAATGAATAGCTACTATATCTGTGTATAATACGTGGTGTACAGTAAACACATAATACATCAGTTTGTCTTAGAAGCGTCGTCGCTATGCTCGGGTAGTTCCCGTTAGATTCTCATCACTTTTATTACAGCAAAGTTCAACGAACTCCGTAGCACAAGCATATCTCTCCACGCCAAGCAGTTATTTAAAACAGGTTATCTTTTAAGTTGTGAATCGTGGACGTGAAGAAAATTACTTTATTTTATGAAATATAAAAATATGTAGGATACCTTGGATAGTGAAAAAGAGCAATGAAGAAAGACATGACATGACTCACACGTTGGAAAGAACTGGCTTATACATAACATCTTTACAGAGTAAATTAAAATGCCATGGCCACGTCAAAAGACGCATTGAACTGGTAAGAACAATAATTGAAGGCATGGTTCCATGACGAGACAGGGACAGAGCAAGAAGATTGTTTCAAGACAAAGAGATACCTTGAACTTGACAACAAAAGAAATGGTGGATCTGGCTATAGACAAACATTCTTTCAGACGGTCTGTTATGAGCACAACGTTCTGCAAAGGACACAACACTCGATGATGATGGTTATTTACTTTGAAGATTGGAATGTGTCCCTGGCACCGGCATATGACAGAGTTCTTTTAGATTGTGACTGTCAAGACACATTTACGCGCTGAACTCGAACACGGAACTTCTTATCGTCTGCAACAGGTGTTGCTGGAACTCGATAGAGGTCACGAGGCGGTGGGAGATAGGTAGATCGCCAGTTCGAGTCACGTACCTTCTTATGTCATTTTACATCGTTTCTCGCCTCCAGCCCCCGCCTGAATTTTTCACTCTCACCCGCCTGGCGTGATACCGACCACATCATCCACAAAAATGCCGTGGTCGTAGACAAATATGGTCACTAACTCCATATTCCTCGTACGCCTAGGAAGAAGCCTTTACTTTACCCGCACATACGCGCACACACACAAACACTGATAGACACACTGACACGCGCATGTTTTAATTAAAATGCAGAATATCGAGAATTCCCTATCAAAAGGTACCAAATACGTAAAAAAACGAGTAAAAACTGGGGGAAAAAATTGCAAAAAGTGTGGTTTTTCATCAGCGCATTTTCCTTAACAACAGTTTCATTGGCTTGTCGCTTCACGTTCAGTTCTGGCTTGTTTTCTCTAGTGCATCTAGACATTTTGTTGTGAGAACACAATTTGTTACCAGTGAGCATGTAAAAGTGATGTAAGCAAGTGCACAACACACCCACTTGTAGATAGCTGTACGACCCTAACCCGGAGTTTGTAAACTGAAGATAGGCGGTAATTTAAGTACGATGATATATTAACGTGAAATAATAGATTTGATATGGAAAAAAGTGAACAACATGGATAGGATCGGAGAGAACTTCTAGGGGCAATGCTGTTACAGATAAGTAAGTAATGATAAATAGAAAGAAAATAAATAAACGTTCAAAATAAGCCGCGGTGACAACGACGGGATCATTGACCAAGCTTTTTTGAAAGCAGGTCATCTAAAGCATTAAGAGAGTTATATATATATATATATATATATATATATATATATATATATATAGAGAGAGAGAGAGAGAGAGAGAGAGAGAGAGAGAGAGCGTATTTTCTATGGCACTGTCCGTTAATATTTATATACTTTCTTTTTATATAATTCAAAGGACATTTTTGTAGTTCAACAATCCCGCTACTCACGAGAACTGAGTCTTTGTGACTTTTTCGTTTCAAAACTGATAGTGCACTTCAAAGGTCGTCGTTTTGGCTCTGTGGGCAACATTGAGAAAGATGATTCAAATCAGCTAAAAGTGATTCCACTTCAACAGTTCCAGCACTGATAAGAAGAGAAAAAGGGGGCCTCACTAGCCTAGTTGGGAAAACCACTGCACTATCTACCGCCTTTCGGACAACCTGTTTTTGATTCCCGCTTGATGCAGTGTGAATTGTACTCGTGGTTGTTAAAAGAGGATACCCTTGCTGTCGACACCAGTCTCTGGCAGAAATGGGTACTCTGGGAAGGTGGGGAATGGCGCCTAGCTCGTGAGATACGATGCTTGAAGCGACACTAGACAGTAGTATCCGAACACTTCTGGATTGTAGCTGAGCATATATGGGTTAAAAAAAAAACCCGCGTGCTAAGACGCTGATTAAGTCTCATACCTTTACCTTTTTTAAATATGAAAAGTGACTGCAGCGTCTCATGCGGTTTGTAGTTTCCAGAGGCGGATATTGTGAGGCAATCACCATTTATTTTTACCTTGGTTATAATTATACCGTTTTAATTAGGGAACTTTCCGCTCTGCTTCGTATACATAGTTCATGAAATAAACATCGAATGTAAAATGTAATTTTATGACTCTGGCGTATATTTATTCGCCTTGTGAGAAAATGTTATGGAGTTCGTGCTCTGTACACAGCTCTTTACTTTTGTAATCATAAAGTAGCATTTTAGTTATAACATTTGAAATTGTGCAGCATATGTGGATGAATTTGTCCTCAATCTAGGATGTTGCACTCATATTTAAGATTGATATTTAACTCTTTCCTTACGTTTCGACGCACCATGCGTCATCCCCATTTCGGTCATGTACGTTTAGCCGCACAGTGCGTTACTCTCAATTTGATTAGTGTGAACCATCATAAAATCATTTCTTTACAAGTCTTGTATCATCTTGGTATTGGTGAAGTCTAATTCCTTGTTTAATTATGAAAAATTCATATATAATACATTAAGTGTTAGATAAATATAAACATGTAGATTGATATTTAAAAACCATGAAAATTGTTGTCTCTGGAATCTCTAACGCTGGGTTGATAAAAACCTTCCTTACTGAAAGAGTTAAGGAATTGATTTTAATTATCGACACCGCACACAAAATAATGCAAGTATAATATCAGTAATTTGCATATGAAGTATATCTAGTAGAATGATGCTAATATTGAAAATATTATGTTTCACAAAATATAGATTGTAGTATTGAAATGTAACCAAACACGTCTTCACAATTTAAGACAAAACGTCTTCTAATCAATGTGGATGTACCTAATCATCATCATCATGTACCATACCGGTTGGCGTAGGCGATCATGTCCTTCCAAAATCTTATAACCACAGCGCATCGTATCAATCCTGTTGTTGACTGTTTTCCACGCCATGACACAAGCTATCTAGCATTTTCTCTCTTTGTCGCACGCGATCTCTCTTTCCTCTTTCACTGTATTTGCCAGTTGTAACTAAGTATTCTAACTTTCCTTTTCTCATGATGTGCCCGAAAAATGTCGATTGTTTCTTTCTGATGTTTCTTAGAATGTACTATGGAAGATGGCATTGCATTGTATGTAATCCCTGAAAAAAGACAGTTTTTGTGAATGAAAAAAAGTATTCGTTACAAACAACTGTGTATAGTTCTGCTCTATAACCATTAACGGCCATGTTTGACGAGACCGCCCTGCGATTTTCCCTCACAGAAAACCTCCTTGTACCGATTTTCAGAGACTGGATGAACTCTCTGAGTCTGTGCCGGACCAAATATTCACCACAGTCGTGTGTCACTGATACTTTAATGTTAGTTGATTTACTCACTTGTGTCTTCACAGGAAGATATAAATGTAAATAATGAGTAGAATGTTCTAAAACTCAGGGCAAACAAAAATGCTGTAACATGTCCAAGATTATAACGAAAATGCCACTTTGGGATAAATACAAACAGCTGTGAGAATCACGTGATCATCTGACGAGAATAAGCATTGTTGAAAAAAAAAAACCGAATAAATTGAACGATTTCAAATTGCCCGACGCCATTCAGGGGACAGGACTAGACAAATAGGATTATCGCAAGTTAACGAAAATATTATAGAATGGAGGTAAATGTTGAAGTATGAAATTATATAACTTCATGTTAGACAAGGTCGGTGAGCTCAGTAGTTTTAGAGCAGTGGTGGCCAACTTGAGGTTGCCCGAGGGCCGGATTAAAGCCAAGGCCAAGACCCGCGGGCCACACTTAAGAATATCGTCAAAAATGACAGTAGGGACCTATGCGATATAGTAATATATAAATAATGCTTGCACTTTGACTACATATTTGATTTGTAACAAATCCATTAATTATTCATTTTAAAATTACCTTTAATGTCTCAGTGCGACGATTGTGACTTGTCACAGCTTTCCACCAGAGATTTGAAGTCCACTTCCATTTTGACGTGGCGATTCGGAGAGTATGGGACAATGTCGAATCGGTCATTCTGTTCCTGGTCTTAGATTTAATTAACTTCATGGAAGAGAATGTTGTCTCGCAGAGATATGTGCTGCCGAATATAGAGCACATCTTTAGTGCCCATTTTCTCAGACACGGGTAACGTTCATTTGGTAGCAATTTCAGAAGTCAGCTCCTAATGCCTTTACAGTACTGAGGAAGGGGTCACACTGAAGGTCACACAACTCTAGTTGAAGATCTGATGGCTGGCACTCCACTGTGCACTTAATTGGGTTATTAAAAAGTTCCGTTTGCGGACGAAACATTTCAAATCGTGAAATCGTCGATCAAATTCACAAATCAAATGTTCAATGTCAGCTGCGTACTTACTGAAGTTTGCACTTTCTATCTCTGACAACAACTGCTTACAACTTGAAAAATGGAACAGATCATTTTTTTGCAAAGAAAGTCTAATAGATTCAGCTTCTTTTTAAAACCATCAACATATCCCATCAATTGAAAAATGGTTTGCTTTTCCCCTTGTAGCTGCAAATTCAATATGTTCAAATGTTGTGTGATGTCTGTGAGATATGCCAGATTATGAAGGAAATTAATGTCTTTGAGTGCATGTTGAAGATCAATGGAGCATGGTAAGTTCTCTCGCAGGAAGTCATAAATGTCATTCTTCAGTTCAAAAAATATTATTAAACATTTCCCTCGACTAAGCCATCTTACTTCTGTATAAAGCAGGAGATCACCGTAGCTAGAATCTACTTCCTCTAAAAATGATAAAAACTTCCTGTGATTTAAAGACTGGTGTCCTCCTCTTATCAAATTTGTTATTTTCACAACAGTAGCCATGGTGTCTTTTAGATTTATGGACTTTGCACAAAGGGCCTCTTGATGAATTATGCAATGCAATGTAGGTACGTTAATTTTGTTTTGCTTTAGAAGTCCAACAAAACCAGTATTTGAACCAATAAAAGCTTTGCAACCATCAGTACACACTGCAGACAACTTTCCAAAACCACCTACTTCATCTACGGCACTATGAACTGCAGAAAATATGTCTGTCCCTCTACAAGTGTCATGCAAAGAGCAAACTTTCAACAATTCTTCAATAACAGTAAAATCCTCCTGGATAACTTTAACAAAAATAAGAAGCTGGCAAGTGTCAGTGATGTCAGTACTTTCATCAATCGCGAGCGAAAAATATGAGCAGTTTCAATACAAGATTTTAAACTTTGAGACAGTTGCAGACTGATGTCTTCTGTTCTTCTGGCTACAGTTTGTTTTGAAAGAGGCACAGATTCAAATTCTTTGGCTATTTTTTCTGACCGAATGCCTTTGCCATTTGAATCGCACATTTCTTCACAAAATTTCCGTCAGTAAAGGGTTTTTTAGATTTTGCAAGCTCATAGGTAACTGTATATGATGCAATGATCGATGACTCTTTAATTTTATTGCCCTTTGTATACATACTTTGCTGTTGATTCAACTTTGTCTTCAGCTGTTCAACCAAAAGCTTCCTAGCTTCAATGCTATGTTTCTCATACATGTTTTGATGATGTGTGGCATAGTGCCGTTTTAAATTATATTCCTTCAAACGGCTAACACTTGAACGCAAATTAAGCACTGAGGTTTACTATCCTTATTGAAGATGAACAAATAATCTAATTCCCATTCAGGTTTAAATATGCGATTTTCACAATCAACTTTTCTACGTTTTAACATGATTTAATACAAAATCTCACATCAAAGTTAAAGTCACAGAATGTTGGTCCACTATCGAAAATAAGTCCAGATTTGACAGTTATACACAGACTTGTGTTTGACAATGAAATCAAAAGATTGTGACCAAATAAACACGTTGCAGTCATTTTATGGACAAGACAAGACGATGGGATCAAAGGGAATGAAGGCGAACAGTGAAACATTTTGAATGTAACTTCAAAGACAGAATTAGAGCTACGAAGTCCCCTCACCCCTGTCCCTCCCAACCTCATTAACCCCTTACCGCGAAATGAAAGAGCCACCACAAGTCCAGACGACAAATGTTGAGCCAAAGATCTGACGCTATCACCGCTCTGACAATAAAGCAACTTTGCGGTACCAACTCGAAGCAAAGACTTTGAATATTGTCGGCACCATTAGTTGTGCAGTGTGTGTGTGTGTGTGTGTGTGTGTGTATATGTGTGTGTGTGTGTGTGTGGGGGGTGGGTGTGTGTGTGTGTGTGTGTGTGGGGGTGGGTGGGTGTGTGTGTGTGTATTATTTGAAATTATGTTGCCAATCTAGCTGTTGCGAGAAATTGACAGAGATTTTCAAATTGTGTATTCTTTAACGATAGAAGAGTTAACTCCGACACGGATTAAAACCAGGAGAAATCCGCTATTAGGGGTAAAAAATGGAAGTAAGTCCGTGGAGCTTCGCGGGCCAAGAAAACTAGGCTGGCGGGCCGGATCCGGCCGCGGGCCGCCATTTGGCACCCCTGGTTTAGAGCGTGGCGCTAATAATGCGAATGTCGCGTGGTGCGATTCCCATGTGAGTCATTATGTCATGTGCAGATTAATTATATACAAAATATTGTATCAGGATCTGACATTCAGATATTAGCAGAATCAACCATAGATAGAAGAATTCCCTACCTTCCTTCCTTCCTTCCTTCCTTCCTTCCTTCCTTCCTTCCATCCATTGAAAAAAATGTCAATTATATTAAAATCACAGCCAACTATAGTTCTGTCAGTAAAAAAAAAATGTTGGCTGTGATTCGAATTATTAAAGACAATTAAGGCCATAGTTAATTGAATATGGATACTAGAGTTAATAGCTTGACGATGTTTCTAATTGTCAGAACAATATTTAAAGCCAACGACCCGATATATGAATGATAGTACGTATGGATGTTAGATGTAAGAGTAAATTGTGCGTGAAATGCCTGACGACTTGCTTTACATATGGAAAGTGTTGACATATGGTCTTGGGCGTGGAAAGGACTTTGTTTGCATTTGAACGTTTCGAAGCCTTTGTGTGGTGTGGTAATCCCCGTCAAGCAGGTCAAGTTGACACGTGCAAGGATGGGCGGGGTTTCGAGTGGATGTGTCAAACGATGTAAAACGAGTAGTGGTTCTCAGAGTGAGGGGAAGACGGGGTCCAAGGTTTTAAAACATGTGTTGTGTGCTCGTGTTATTCTGTGACCGAGTGTCATATTTTGTCATTAAAAACTGAACAGTTACGTGCGCACGTAGTGAAAACATCCGGTATGGTTATTGTTTAAACACTGTCTTTGGTATGTGTTGAGTGATGAGCATGGTGTCGTCATTGTCTTGCTCGGTCTGCGCGAGAAGAGGAGAATGCCGGTTCGAAACACGGTTGGGTCAAAAGTGTTTTCTTTTCTCCTCCATGTCTGATGTGGAATAAAAACTCAATCCTCACGGTAACAACACTGGACACGGGTCATTTATTTTCCGGTCCTGTAAGGCCTCTAGCAGACCCCTGACATGAATAATGACGTCAAGATAGAACAAAGTTAGTCTGGGTAAGAAATTAGACGTGACTCATAATAAACATAGACTTACTGTGGACATTAACTGTGATGTTATGGAGGTAAAAGTTCCCTCCACTCCTTGCTAGGCGTGTGGGAATATGTTATTAATGACCATGTTTTTCTGCAACGGCGTATTTTTTGGATGATGTGGTCGATACCACGCCAAGCCGCCTTTATTTTCCATAAAAATCTCTGGCGTCTATTTTTAGAGGCTGGGCGAACCCTAGAGCCTTGTCGGTCCGAAAAAAAACCCGCCTCTTCTGGGGATCGAACGCAGACCATTCTTAAACAGGAAGCTAGAACACTAACCATTTAGTCACCGAGGTCTATGGAAAGAAGGAGACAAATAATAATAAATGAATATTATTATAGAGGGAAACTTCCGAGGCGATAATCAGCGAATTCAATTCAGAGGAAGAGGTATGTTTACAGCACTCAGTAAAATTGAGAAATAATCAACAACAGAAAAAAATATGGACTAAATCAGGATCGAACCCGTACTCAGTGGCACTGCGCCTTGCCACGAAAAGCCAAACGCTAGGGAACACTGCCACTCAGCTAACTTTGGCTTTTTGTGGCAAGGCGCTGCCTTGCGGAGTACGGGTTCGATCCTGCTTTGGTCCATATTTTTTTCTGTTGTTGATTATTTGTCATTTTTTCCGAGTGCTGTAAACATACCTCTTCCTCTGAATTGATTCGCCTATGAAAAGAAGCCAGAAGCCTAGAGTCAAACACGCGGAGAGATCAATAGTAACAGTGGTGCTTGTTTATGTTTTGTTTACTTCACCACGCACACGATGGGAGTGGTCTGTTTTCAGCTAGTTTGGTTTTTAAGTTACTTATCATGTTACTTATCATGTATTAAATTGCGACTGCTTTAAGTTGATTATCATGTATTAAATTGCGACTGTTTTAAGTTGGTTATTATGTATTAAATTGCGACTGTTTTAAGTTGGTTATTATGTATTAAATTATGACTGTTTTATGTTGGTTATTATGTATTAAATTGCGACTGTTTTAAGTTGGTTATAATGTATTACATTATGACTGTTTTAAGTTGGTATTCATGTATTAAATTGTGACTGTTTTATGTTGGTTATTATGTATTAAATTGTGACTGTTTTATGTTGGTTATAATGTATTAAATTATGACTGTTTTAAGTTGGTTATTATGTATTAAATTGCGACTGTTTTAAGTTGGTTATAATGTATTACATTATGACTGTTTTAAGTTGGTATTCATGTATTAAATTGTGACTGTTTTATGTTGGTTATTATGTATTAAATTGTGACTGTTTTATGTTGGTTATAATGTATTAAATTATGACTGTTTTAAGTTGGTTATTATGTATTAAATTGCGACTGTTTTATGTTGGTTATTATGTATTAAATTGCGACTGTTTTAAGTTACTCATCTTGTAATCAAATTGCCGTGCTTATTGCACCATCAACTTTATGAATAGCAATCTCGACGTACTCTCGCCAACCGACTTTTCTTTTTACCCATGTTTTGACGACCTAACAGATGATTGTGGCGAGTGTCAAGATACAGGGCAGACTATTCCGAAAATGGTCAGCGACTCATAGCTGATTGCTTTCTCCAAGGTCTATGGACTAAAAGTGATAAGATCCTACAGCATACTAGTCACCGTGACCAAATGGATAGAATCATCAAAGAAAAGGGACACCTGTATTTAAAAAAAATGTCACGTTTCTATACTGTATATTTTGGTCTGAATGTCGAATATATAGCTCTCTGTAAACCACGACACAGCGCAACTACATCACGTAACGTCCTTTTAAGGGTTGAACGAGAATGAGGAGCAATCTTCGCTATAATGCAAACAACGATAACTGCTATTTTGTTTTAATGTGAACATGTCCAGCATTTTTGTTACGTTGACATTCCGACAACTTGAGATTCGCTCATTGCGTCAGATTCAGATTGAGAAGTGCCAGTTTGTGTCCCAAGGGTTTATAGGCATTCCAACCAGCACGAGAGGGAGAGGGAGAGAGAGGATGTCAGTATCAAATGAACGCTCAAAGGGCGCGTGTAGAAAGGGTAAATCTCCACCTCTGCAGACAAGAAACTAACATGGAGCTAAACAGTGCTGTAAGGTGGTGATGGTTTACGAGACACAAACGCAGGCTGAGATCATCATCATCAAGTACCATTCCTGCTGGCCGCGGTGATCATGTCTCTCCACAACTTTCGAGGTCAACAGTTATTTATAATTTTCTGTTGACCTTCTGCATGCCAAAAAAAAATAATAATTGAGTGGAATACTTTGCACGGAAGCGCCATTTCTTCTCTTTTTTATACTACATATTTGCCGCGGCGGGCACCGCAAGAGATTGAGTATTTGCGGGTTATCATCATTGCACTCCGAACATGTCCATAGGTGCTCAGATCCCCTCCTCAGCAATTCCATCAGTGTCCAGCGACTGACGACTCCAGTTCTATGTTGGTAAACCGCAACAGATAGGATAAAATACGTACTTTTTTTTTTTTTCAAACTGATAGGAAACTTGTTTTTTGTTGTTGAATTTGAGACAAGACTCATTTTATTTTACTTTTGTTTCTGTAAGATTGTTTTGTTTCTGTAAGATTGTTTTGTTTCTGTAAGATTGTTTTGTTTCTGTAATATTGTTTTGTTTCTGTAATATTGTTTTGTTTCTGTAAGATTGTTTTGTTTCTGTAAGATTGTTTTGTTCTGTAATATTGTTTTGTTTCTGTAATATTGTTTTGTTTCTGTACGATTGTTTTGTTTCTGTAATATTGTTTTGTTTCTGTAATATTGTTTTGTTTCTGTAAGATTGTTTTGTTTCTGTAATATTGTTTTGTTTCTGTAATATTGTTTTGTTTCTGTAATATTGTTTTGTTTCTGCAAGATTGTTTTGTTTCTGTAACATTGTTTTGTTTCTGTAAGATTGTTTTGTTTCTGTAACATTGTTTTGTTTCTGTAACATTGTTTTGTTTCTGTAATATTGTTTTGTTTCTGTAATATTGTTTCGTTTCTGTAAGATTGTTTTGTTTCTGTAATATTGTTTGTTTCTGTAATATTGTTTCGTTTCTGTAAGATTGTTTTGTTTCTGTAATATTGTTTTGTTTCTGTAATATTGTTTTGTTTCTTTAATTGTTTTGTTTTTTTCTGTAAGATTGTTTTGTTTCTGTAATATTGTTTTGTTTCTGTAAGATTGTTTTGTTTCTGTAATATTGTTTTGTTTCTGTAATATTGTTTCGTTTCTGTAAGGTGTTTTGTTTCTGTAAGATTGTTTTGTTTCCGTAATATTGTTTGTCTTTTTTGTAACCGAGACATCTGTTCTAGAACCGACCTTGTTGAAAGTAGGTACTGAATTACTCAGTCGAATGACTGAAGTGTCGTTGCAACAACAACTCAAAGCTGGGCTGCCTATGTCAAGATCTAAATGTTGCTTCATCTCCCTGATGTAGCATGGGAATACGTCAACTAGCATGGCCTAATGGATAGAGATCAAAGAGAAAAAGAGAAATCGGTAGTTAAAAATAAAAGTTGGATCGCGGGTCAGATATCATGGCTTACTGTAGCTCAAATATATCTCAACTTAGCTTATTGTAGCTCAAATATATCTCAACTTAGCTTACTGTAGCTTAAATATATCTCAACTTAGCTTACTGTAGCTCAAATATATCTCAACTTAGCTTACTGTAGCTCAAATATATCTCAACTTAGCTTGATGTAGCTCAAATATATCCCAACTTAGCTTGATGTAACTCAAATATATCCCAACTTAGCTTGATGTAACTCAAATATATCCCAACTTAGCTTGATGTAACTCAAATATATCCCAACTTAGCTTGATGTAACTCAAATATATCCCAACTTAGCTTGATGTAACTCAAATATATCCCAACTTAGCTTGATGTAACTCAAATATATCCCAACTTAGCTTGATGTAACTCAAATATATCCCAACTTAGCTTGATGTAACTCAAATATATCCCAACTTAGCTTACTGTAACTCATTACATCTCAACTACATCTTCGTAATGCCTCTTTAAAAGCATACTTCTTCAGTGATCAGCTATTGCTATGCATTTAGACATTAAGACAAGTCTGGGTCACGAACAAGACGGTGTGTTTGAGGTTATCACCGGTTCTCCTTTGCTTGTCATGTGGGTTTGTTTCTGTGGGCCATATTTGTATTCTTATGTAAGAGCAGACAACTTAGGAAGTAACCGTTGAGCGAACGAAGGAAGGAAGGAAACGTGAACCAGGAAGTTTTACTAAACGCATGCACTTTAAAAGTTAAGCCCCAAGAAAACTTCGGGAAATCCTGGGGAATTGTTTCAACACATGCGGTACAATACACGGACGGATGTAGCCTTTGACGAACAGTCACACATGTTCAGTGTGAAAATAGATTTTATTTACACTGTCAGATGAGTGTGTGACAGGGTAATACTGTGTCACGTCGCTCTAAAATTAGCAATAAAATAAATCTGGGTTCTATAACACTTTAATCTGTCCTGCTGAAGCCAGATACAGGTGATTCCTCATATTATGAAGCTGGGAAAGTACTAACAGCGAGGGACGTCACAGGCCTCATTTCCAAATAATGTATTAGTACAGTGATAGTTGATACTTCACTGCTCTGTCATAGGAAGATAATTGATACTTCACTGCTCAACAGCACTTTGTGTCATGGAAGATAGTCCGTTGCGTGTACTGTATGGTACCGGAAGTATAGGGTCACGGAATTTAACTCTCGTTGGTTACTGATAGCACTAACACTTAACAGTGAGTGTAACCTAACACTTAACGCTAACACATCAGTAAGTATCGTTGTTACTTTTCGCTTCTATATTATCTACAGCAGAGATTATTACTATTAATAGTTTCTTTAACGTATTCTATAGTATAGGGGAAATGAAAGAGCGGACAGGTTGGTTAGCTGCGCTGCCGTTGTGGACGGGCAACCAATGGATCGGGCGGACATCATCAATGCCATCCGAGATGTGGGAAGAGCACATGACTTCGACAAACACAGATCCACGTCACTTCTTCGGATGATGGAAATGGGAGTTAAGTTGAGCACAGCCAGAAATGAGAAACTTAGTGGCCGTGAAAGAAGACTTATCAACCAACATAGAACTGGAGTCGTCAGTCGCTGGACACTGAGGGAATTGCTGAGGAGGGGATCTGAGCACCTATGGACATGTTCGGAGTGCAATGATGATGACCCGCAAATAACTCAATAATTCTATAGTTCGGCTCCTCCTACCCTCGTCTCTTCCTCCCTACCTTCATAATCTAACTCGTTCCCTCGCTTCTCATGGTTTCGAATGAAACAAATGTCAGATTACAGCGCCTTTGCCTTCCATGTTCTCAACTAAATCGCTATCGCTGGATCTCATTATGTCCCCTTTTGTCTGCAGCTAAACAATATCATCACACTTGTCTGTTAGATCAGAAGGCCATAAGTCCACCACAACAATAATTTTCCTTTTCTACTCAACCATTCCTTCTGGCGCCGCCTCACTCTCTGTCTGTCCCCCCCCCCCCTTAAAAATGCGTTTCAATTTCAGAATTATAATGTTCGGCCTTTTGTTATATGTTTGACCTCTTCTGCTGTCACGTATCCCAGTGCTCTAATTTATATATTATGTTTCCTCTAATCATCTATTGCGACGATGCCACTTGCTGTATTGTTTTTGTAGCTTTTATTGAAAGTATGTGGAGATTGTGTCTGTTTTGTTGTGTCACGTGAGCAGACCATTTAAATTAATGTAAGGCTTCTTTATGGCGATCTCTGTCTTCATAGTACATCGCATATAACTGTGTCCCATATGATGTTATCTATCGTTCATTTAGTAGTAGTTATCTTATTGTTTGTTCTAGAATATAACTTCCAAATGTGAGATTGACAGAACAAGATCGGGATAAAGTTTGTGTTAATCACGTTTCATTTCATTTTCCCCTCGGACTGAAAACGTCACGTAGGACAGAAGTTATATTTCTCCACGACTGACGATCTGCTGCTCGTACTTGTAGTTCCTGGTTGTTTCGTAGTCCCACGGTTTGACCTTTCCTTCTGCGTAGCGATCTTTAGTCTTGGTGAAATCAATCACGTTTTGTGTAATTTAATCGACAGATCATTTTCAATGATGGCACAACGGACAATTCTAAAAGTGATAATATCCCGTACCCAGTGCCTTCCCCAACGTGCAGCACTACAGCCATACACTATTGAAAATATTGAAGTTTGTGTGTTTCATTTTGATCCATTTGTGATTTATCTGTGACCATTAATGTTTCCATTTGTTTATGTTGGTGGTAACGATGCTGGAATCCATAAAATGGGTTTCATGCTTCAGAGCATGAGCTCCTGCGTGAGCACAATTAGGTTGGGAATGATTGCGACACTATGGGCTTCAGCTTTTGGTTTGATGTCATGGGATTCAAGCAAAACGGTTTGCGAACATGGCAGTTATTGCATTCACTATGCACACTTTTCGGTGATGCATGTTGGCGATATGTGCCAGAAAGCTGACACTGAGCCAGTATCGTTGTGATGAGTTCTACCCCGGCTTGGCCGTTGTTCAATCTCAGTGTTACACTCTACATTCGATTATGGATATAACCCAGTTCTGGATATAGTTAGGAGCCGAACACAGAAGGTGAATGACCCAGATGGAGAAAAGAACAAGTAGCTGTGTCATTGAGTTAGGAATGCTAGTTTCAGCGAGAAATAGAAATGGCTTCCTTGTCCTCATGTGCAGTGCTCGAATTTAAATATAAGTTCGACCCTCCCTCCCACCCTCCCTCCCTTCCTCCCTCCCTCCCTTCCTTCCTTCCTCTCTCCCACCTGTAATAATTGCTCCGACGGCGTGTTGCCACCACTCTTATTTATTATTTCATTGACACAATATGCAAATCACAGTGTGAAGATATAATGTGCTGCTTTTTACTGACGACCAGACCTTAATAGCTTTCAACAATAAAAAAAAAAACAGAACTTCAACAACATATACTGTACTTGAATACAGAATGTAAAATGAATATCATGAAAATATGTAGTAAAACAAAAGCAGGTTTTTGGAAGAAAAAATAAGATCGCTAAACATAGCTATACAACATCAAGCTATAAAACAAGTAAACTTTAAATATGTGAGAACAACCGTATCTGAAGATGGTAACATCGACAAAGAAATAGATACGCTGCAATAAAGCACACCAAACAATGGGACATCTACTCCCTATACTACAATACAAAGCAGTACCTATTACCACCAAGAAATATATACAGAATGCACACATGCCAACATTTTGCTACCAATGTCAAACATGGACAATTTCTAAGCATAAAAGAAAGCTGTCACCACAGAGATGAGATATGTGAGAAAAGTACTTGTGCAAACATGTAAAGAGCGGTAAGTGGCGTATGTAGAATATGGTATTATGGACCTTCGGCACATGATTTTTGGGTAATGTTTTGATATTACGCCCGTGCCGCTTTACTCTCTCTCTCCCCCCCCCTCCCCCCAAAATGATAATAATCCAGTACCGGTTAAAGACTGGGTGAACCTCTTGTCCTCTGTAATCCAGGTCACTAACCACTGAGCTATCGCGGCTCCCGAGAAAAGCGCTTGGAATAACCAGAAAGGGCAGAATCAGAATTGCCATTCTTTATAAGAGAAAGAGTAGGCATTGAGTTTATTGAGCCAATCCTAAGCTGCATACAGAAGCAACAAATAAACTGGTGTGCGCGTCTAGAAAGAATGCGGCGTGATTCCTTGTACAAACCATACATGAAAGGAGAGAAGAGCAAGAGGCAGACCCAGAGTAAGATGACCAGACACCATCAAAGAAACGCTACAACAGCAATTGATAAGAGTGAATCGCCAAAATAGCGATAACCAGAACTTTGTATCTCCCTCAACATCCTAACACCAGAGGAAGTGAAGAAAGAAGAAGAAAGAAATAATTGCTGGAAACTTTACTTACACTTATCGCCCCTTGCAACCCGCATGACCTTGTTTGTTTATATCGCATTCCGGTGGTTAGGCTCCAGTACAGAGAGAGCGCTGTTAACTCTTGCTTGTCGGCACATGCAGCCTAACTTCAGAAACTAATCCCACATGTTCCGCCAGGTCTTAAACTAATATTTATAATGCCATGACATATACATGTATCTTTGTTCTTGTATTCTATTTATCCGTCCTGTTCACTTTAGACAGATACGTATCCACCTGTATTCTGATTTGCTGCCAGATTGTACAGAAAGATTTCAGCACGGTGCACGAACTCCGTAGCACTGGGTAACGTTTGTGAGACAATCTCGGAAAGTTTTGTGACAATTTTGAGAAGTAATAGTAATCTTCTTGTTTGTGTTCCATTTATTGCAATGGCTTCCAGTATTTTAGTTTCAGCTCACAATGGAATATATTTACGTAGTAAATTTGAACACAGGACTCGCTGTCGTCCGTCTCCAATAGGACTAAACATTCTATCTCATCTAACGTGAACGAAAGAAAGAAAGAAAGAAAGTATTTAATGTATCACTTAAGAAAGACAGTGTTAGTGCCCACATTTTCATGGCCAACGTCACAGTTGTGCCTATTGTGTGGTCATTACTACGTCAGGCCGTCATATTTTTCCTAGACCAAAATTTGTCCAGTGCCAAAAAGTTGATTGAACCGAGCAGTTTGTCGGTCAAGGTTCGATGCGATTCAACTGGGTACTGTTGAACTTTGTGTGTGTGTGTGTGTGTGTGTGTGTGTGTGTGTGTGCGTGTGCGTGCGTGCGTGCGTGCGTGCGTGCGTGCGTGCGTGCGTGCGTGCGTGCGTGCGTGTGTGTGTGTGTCGCGATGAATTGCCACGATAATTAATATATAAAGCAGTTTTTATTGAAGTCAGAAGAGCTATAGTACAGCAGTTTTGTTCTGGCTTCACTATGGAAGGGTTACGTCAAACAGACACACCCTATTCAACCTGCGTGTAAAAATTACTACTTGACGCACGAAACTATGGAAGGTAACATTAAGCAAGACAACTCCCCACATAATCTCACAATGGCTATCACTTTGAGGTTAAATTACTTCACGCCTCTATCACATTTCTACTAAATGGGAATAATTTCAATCATCTTCATTGAGTACGGTCTCTGGATCGAAGGTTGGCTACCATGGAGCGCCATTCCGCTCTGTCTATTGCTTTGATGGTGTAGGTTATCATAGGCTGACTTATCCATCTTTGATGTTACTCGTCCAGGTTTGTCTTGGTATGCCTCTGCTTCTTTTACCTTGCATTTCCATTCCAAGATTACTTTTAATGTGCTGCTGTGTCTTTAATATGCCCCAAAAATCTCATTTGTCTTGTTTGAATTGTGTTTAGTAGTTCTCTTTCATTTTTAGTTGTTTTAAGACTTCATCATTTGTTTTCTTTTCTTTCTACCCAATTTTTCCTGTTCTTCTATAAATCACATTCCAAAGGCTTCAATTTTCTGTTTTGATTTCTTATCTGTGTCCATATTTCTTCACCATACATGAATGTTGAGGAGATATAACATTTTGCTATTCTTAGTTAGCCCTGGAATTATTTGTTTACCATTCCTATTCTTTTGTTTATTTCAGTTGTATATTTTCCATCACTGGTTATAGTATGTCCAAGGTAGTTGTAGTTCTGAACTACCTCCAGGTCTGTTCCTTCAATTTTGATATCAACTTGTGGGTTTTGAGTATCTTCTTTGTTTATGATCATAGTTTTAGTCTTTTTGATATTCATATCTAGTCCATATTTTTTGCTTGTCATGTTTATTACATTAAGTAATTGTTCTAGATATTTAGGATTTTCTGCTAGTAGTACAGTATCATCATCATATCTTAGGTTATTGATTATCTTTCCATCAATGTTTAGGCCTGACATCTCTGTGATGTTTTTAAAGATTTGCTCAGTGTGTAGATTGAACAAGCCAGATGATAGGATGCATCCCTGTCTTACTCATCTTTTTATATCAATGGGTGTAGAGTTCTCTTTGTTATATTTTATTATTGGTGCTTGCTCCCAGTTTACATTACATATAGTCATATGTCTGTGCAATTTCAGTTATACATGTACAATGAATACGTACAGAAACATTCAGATCTCTTTTTGGGACACCGTTTTTTTATATTTTAGTTTACCCTCCCTTTGAAAACAACATTTTGTTTCAGTGCGTCACAAGTTGTTAGCACGGCTCTTTGTTTTCATCTAAAAGTGGCATTTAAGTTCTAATTTTGGAAATTTTGCATCGGTTTATGGGTAAAGATGTCCTGAGCCTAGTATATTCTTCACATTATTGAAATGATATTTTATTCAAGTAGTTTTAAATAATAATAAAACAGGATGTTAGACAAGGTTGTGTGCTGTCACCAGATTTGTTTAATATTTATAGTGAGATTATTTTAAGATCCATAAGGGGCATGCCTGGAATAACAATTGGAGGTCATAATATACATAATCTAAGGTATGCTGATGATAGTCTTAATCACTAAGAGTGAAAATAAGTTTCAAGAAATGTTGGACATTATAGTGAAAGAAAACAAAAATAATGGACTCAGCCTTAATAGCAAAAAGACAAGAGGTAATGGTGTGAACAACAAAGAAAAAGACACCACCTCAGTGCAAAATAAATACAAGTGGAACAATAATAAAACAGGTAAATGGATTTAGATATTTCGGAACTTTGTTAACCTCAAACGGAAGATGTACAAAAGAGGTGAGATGCAGAATGGCTCAGGCAAAAGCAGCTTTCCCAAAATGAGGAAGATATATGCAGTCCATTTTTGACAATAGAAACAAGAAAAAGAGTTCTTAAATGTTACGTAGAGCCAGTCTTAACATATAGATGCGAATCATGGACAATAGAATAACATACAAGAAAATCACTTGAGTCTGTAGAAATGTGGTTTTACAGAAGAATGTTGAGAGTACCATTGACAGCTAAGAAGAGTAATGAAGATGTTCTGAGAGAGGTCAAAGCAAAAAGAGAGCTAATTTCCAATGTTAGGAAGAAACAATCATCATTTTTTGGCCATGTAATGAGAAGAGAACAACTTGAATATATTGTAACAACTGGAAAAATTGAGGGACGATGAGCTAGAGGGAAGCAAAGAGAAAAAATACCAGACAGCTTAAGAGAATGGCTTGGTAGAAGGTCAACAACAAAAATGATAAATAACTGTCGAGAACGAAAGTTGTGGAGAGACATGATCACCTACGCCAGCAGGCCCGGGACTTGATGATGATGAGTTTTAATTTGCAGCACCAAACACAAAACGTGACATTTTGTAACAAAAGTAAATATTTGTCTGTGTAATATATTTCATTATTTAATTAATGCCCGTAACAAAGGGATCAAAAATTGGCAAATCTGAGAGTTCCCAATGATGTAATGTCCAGTTTTTAAGCACAAATGTTTTTATATTTTAAGATATGGCTTCTTGTAATCAACATGAGCGTATAATAACAGACCTAGGTGTATTTTATCTTCATGGAAATACACAAATGAGGAAGTCAACTAAAGTTACTAAAGCATCTATCTGTCTGTCTGTCTGTCGGTCGACCTTTCGAGCCGTAGCCGGCCCATAGGGCATAGACTCAGATACTCTTTCTCTTATCTATATTTTTATTCTAGCAGTTTTCAATCTTTCTTATGATATTTTATCAAATCTCGCCATTTGTCCCTGTTCTGTGCAAGCAACTCTATCTCATTAAGGGAGCCGATTCCCGCCGGTCTTGCCTCTCTGATCAATGTTCTTCTCAGTGTCTCTGGGTCGGCCTCGTTTCCTCTTACCTGTTGTTCCCACTTTAGGGCTTGCACATCCTGTTTGAACAAAGCTATTTGTTTGATATGATAAAAATGCTACTCCATTACACATCTTATTTGTTGTTTTGTTACTGACATGCTGAAGGTGTAGTGGGCTAGTTCGAGGAAGAAGGAAATACAAGAAACAGCTGGAGTAGACAAAATAAGCATCACGGAGATCCTTGAATCACGCATGCGCACAGTCTATCTGCAGGACCCAGGAACGCTAAACCCGTGGTCCCTCTCACTCAGCACGTCGTTTCCTTGTAACAGCCAGCAGCACGATCACACCAGTGACAAGATAAGATAATTGTGAGATTTACCGTTTACCTTTGGAATGTGTTATCTATCATTGTGTTGCTGCCCGTGTCATCATGACGCGTTCTCTCTCACTGGCAGCCGTGCTTGACAAGGCTGCTGCTGCTCACACACTCCACCACACCACATTAACCCTTCTCCACTCTGTACAATATAGTTAGGCTCTTCTGTATAGTTAGGCTCGTCTTTATAGTTAGGCACGTTTTTAAACTTGCTTCCTGTACTGAGATGTTTTGATAAATAGTTTGGAAAATAAACATAAAGTGGTATAACGTAGTTTAGAGAGACGAGACAAACGTAGGGCGTTTCAGGAGATGAGCACAGATATCAAATATACAACATATTAAATACTACGTGGGGCCGCGAGTATATCTGCAGAGGACATACAATTTGATTTAATTATTTAAATTTAATCACAAACAACAACACAAAAAGCTATAGAATACCAAATGAAACCATAAGAAAATGGTAGAAATAAAACCCTGCCAAGAATATATAGAGCAAGAACAACTTAAATGGTTGGGCCACCTGGTCAGAATGAATCCTCACCAATCACCATCAAGGGCGTTCTTCTCGAGAATGCATGGGAAAAGACTAAGAGGAAGACCTAGAAGAAGATGGATAGATAGATGCAGTGATAAAGACATGTAACAACAAAGGAAAATCACTAATTCAGACAGTTCGAGCAGCTCAAGAACGACAAATGATTTAAACCACAACTAAGACAAATAAGATTTTTGGGGCATGTTAAAGGACACAACAGCCTAATAAAAGTAATATTGGAAGGGAAAATACAAGGTAAAAGATGCAGCGGCAGACCAAGACTAACATGGATGAGTAACATCGAAAATGGACATGTCAGTCTATGACAATCTGCAGCATCACAGGAAGAGACAGAGCAGAATGGCGCTCCATGGTTGTCAACCTTCGATGCGAAGACGACACTCAATGATAATAATGATGGTGATTTGTGAGCGACCACGTTTAACACTGATAGCACATACATTAATTTGTAGATGTTTCACCACTAAAGTGTGTACGATGAACAGTAACATTATTGAAGGATGCAGACCCAGGTTTATTTGAAGCTGAAAGTTCGCGTGTTGAAAGAATGCAGCAACGCTAAAAGTACAAGTAATGACTTGAAAATAAAAAAATAATAATTGATTTGGTGCGAGCAATTAAACAAAACGAAACGTAAGAACCTGCATTGTGATCGAAAGATATCGGACGAAAACTTACGAGAATAATACAAATGTAAGATAAAGATATACAAGGAGCATACAATGAAAGTATATATATATATATATATATCATATAGTTATTTATAGGAACATGCATAGCATAAATACATAGCATATAATTATGTATATGTACATGTAGTAGCCTTCGTCAGTCATAGTTGACTATGGATTTTTCAGCGCCCCTAGAAGTGTTATTTTTTTTTTTTCTTTCTTTCGTCGTGTATTCTCTTTCTCATTGAATCTGTCTGCTTCTTCTTGAGGTGAACCTTTAGAGTATGTTTCCAAAGATTGCTGCCTGCAGCTATGTCTTCCCATGCTGCAGGGTTTATGTTCAGAGTCTTCATGTCGCGTTTACACACATCTACAAATCGAAGTTTTGGGCACCCCCTAGTTCTTTTACCATCTGCCAGTTGTTCGTAGAGCGTATCTTTAGATATGCGGCCATATTTCATACGGTGTACATGGCCAAGCCAGCGTAACCTACGTTGTTTGAGCCGCGTGTAGATATTCGGGAGGCCTTTGCAAGTCATGACCTCCACGTTTGTCACTTTATCCTTCCAGGTGATACCAAGAATACGGCATAGACATCGCATATGGAATGCATTTAGCCTTCTCTCTTGCTTTCCATAGGTTGACCAAGATTCACTGCCATACAGGAGGATACTAATTATGCAGCAATGTACACTGCGGCTTTTGTTTTAATTGTCAGTTTGCTGTTTTGCCAGACACGCCTAGAAAGACGGGAAAAAGTTGTAGCAGCTTTACAATGCGAGTGTCAATTTCTGTATCTAAAGATAGTCTGTAAATATATATGTACATACCACTTAAAGACAAACACAGATCCACGTCTCTTCGGATGATGGAAATGGGAGTTAAGATGGGCACAGCCAGAAATGAGAAACTTAGTGGACGTGTATGAAGACTTATCGAACAACATAGAACTGGAGTCGTCAGTCGCCGGACACTGAGGGAATTGCTGAGGAGGGGATCTGAGCACCTATTGACATGTTCGGAGTGCAATGATGATAACCCGCAAATAACTCAATAACATAGCATTTATTTAATAAAAGATATATACATAATATCTGATGTGAATCCCGAGTGGTTTCATTCTCAACATGCACGTTCTAACATTTGTCCTAATCAGCTCTGATTTCGTTGTATACATCTTTTAAATGAAGAACACTTTTACTGCAACTCGACCCTGACAGTTACTCCTTGTTTTCATGTTACAATTAGATTGTACATTTCGTATCGCCAGGAAGCCACCAGGGTCTGTATTGACAAATTGGCACTTGATTTCATCACATGCTGTGATACTATATCTTAACGTTCATCACTATCTTCAATTACTTGGACGCTGCGGAGAATATTGCTCTCGGTTTTTGAAAGAGGCGCTTCAAGATTTTGAAAGAGGCGCTTCTAGATTTTGAAAGAGGCACTTCAAGATTTTGAAAGAGGTACTTCCAGATTTTGAAAGAGGTACTTCAAGATTTTGAAAGAGGTACTTCAAGATTTTGAAAGAGTTACTTCTTGATATTGAAAGAGATACTTCACTTCAAGATTTCGAAAGTGGTACTTCAAGATTTTGAAAGAGTTACTCCAGGAAAAACAGTTTTGATAGCAGTACTTCCATATTTTCGATTTAACCATGCTGTCTTATTCTTCAATGACTTGGCCGGACTGGTTAGTCTGTTACTAGGGAGACTGCGAAGGAATGGAGTAGAATCTGGATAACTCTGGCGCATCAGTCACGGTGCAGGCAATGAGATATGAGACGCTGACCGCTGTTAGCCCTGGAGCTTGTTGCCTTCGCTCCATTCGCTGTCAAAGTTGTGTACTTTCAGATGCTCAGATCCCCTCCTCAGCAAGTCACGCAGTGACTGGCGACTTCATTTCTGTGTTAGTTGATAAAAAGCCCTCTTATACGCCCACTAAACCTCTCGTTTCTGGATCTACTCATCTTTACTCCCATAGAGACACGGACCCATGATGTTGAAGTCTCGTGCCCCTTCCCACATCTCGGAGGGCATTAATGACGTTTGCCTGATCCGTTTGTTGACCGCCTTCAATGACGGCACGGCTAGCCAACCTATCGATTTCATTTCCCCATACTCCCGCATGCCTGGGGACGTAGACAAAGGCGGTACTGCGTATCGCTGACAACTGTAATGACTCTACCCATTGCCTACATACAGAGCCCGCCACCACTTCTCCTATCACGCTCATCAAATCACTTAGTATGCAGGCGTGAGTGTAGTCTTGTGACTCCAAACAGATGAATGCCCAGGTCACTGCCATAAACTCTATCATTATTCTACTCCTGGTCATAACGTATGCACAGCTGTCTTCTTTGACTATTCTGCCTGCAGAGCGTGCTGTAAATACACCAACACTCCTTTTGTGTCGTATTACGATTAATATAGATGACTGCATCTTCCTCGTCGGTATTATCCAAAATGATGGCTTTGACCTCCGTATCATCTCATCTATATACCTGTCTGTTCGGCCGTCTGATGTACCTGCTTGCCTGTCAAAACTTTTCAATATGTTTGTGTTGTGGACGCGCGACTTTATATGTTGTATATTTAATTATAAAGTGTTATATATTATATGATTTATTATCAATAAGGCTTATTGGGCTCTTTAACTATTTTGTAGAAAGATTATTAAGGATACATAAAAACTGATCTGCAGTGGCATGCTGTTTTGCTGTCGTACCAACTGCTATCGAAGTAAAGCGAAAGACAATCCGTTAAAAGACACCGATGTCCGTTACTGATTAATCAAAACAAGCACAATCAGAAACAGTATCCAGAAATATGTAGATGATAAGAGTTTGTCAGGTAATGAAAGGTATGCCCTGCAGGTGACCCGGATCCAGTTACGACAAGGAACAAAAAATCACGTGTTGCTACTAGGAATGTAAAACTTCTGTTTGGGGCTGATATTTGAATGTGTGCTCTTCTCGTGTTACACATTCAAAAAGTATATGTGGTCCGTGATTCTCTTGTAGATCATCAAAGTTGAGCACGGAAGATCTTATTGTTTATATTTTACAAATATGTGTTGAGAAGGAAAATGAAAAAAAAACATCTTATGCAACAAATCTATGTCAATAAAGTGAGAAAGAGAGTTCATTGGTGCTATATATAGCCAATTCTGACCTATGGGAGCGAATCATGGTCCTTAAACAAAGAAATGAAAAGACCATTAGATGCCACAGAGATGGGATTTCTCAGAAGAATGTTGAAAGTTCCCTGGACAGCTAAAAAGACCAAGGAGGAAATTCTCAAACAGGCCAACACAAAAAGGGAGCCCCTAAGAAACATCAGAAAGAAACAATCAACATCACGAGAAAAGGAAAGTTGGAATACTTGGTTACAACTGGCATAATACAGGGAAAGAGAGATCGCGGACAAGAAAGAGAGAAAATACTGGATCGTTTGGTTTCATGGCATGGCAAACATTCAGCAACAGAACTGATTCGTTGCACTGTAGGTAGAAGATTGTGGAAGGATAAGATCGTCTACGTCAACAGGTATGGCACGTGATGATAATGTCGAGGAGGAAAGAGACTGCGGCATTTTAAAAAAGTGCATATCGTCATTAAAAATATAATATTTATATATTGCTACAATAGGACCCAGGTCGCACAGCAGCACCTGGTCTGAAAGCAGGCGGTGACTCATAGCTGACTGCTTCCTCCAGGAGTAATGAGCCTGAACTGATGACGATCCTATCTCACTTTCCCATGGTGGAGTCGAACTAACTTGTCTGGTTAAGTCTGTAGGGATCGCTGATGAATGCCATCCAGGTAACCAAAAATGTCCGGGTTGAGGACTCATGTCTGGGCTGATTGTATATATGAAAGTCATACGAAAACAATGATTGCAATGAATGAATATACCAGAAACATGATTGTAATGATTTAATATACTAGAGATATTATTGTAATGATTGGATATACCAGAAACATGATTGTAATGATTTAATATACATGAAACATGATTGTAATGATTGGATATACCAGAAACACGATTGTAATGATCGAATATACAAGAAACATAATTATAATGATTGAATATACATACCAGAAACACGATTTTAATGATTGAATATACCAGAAACACGATTGTAATGATTGAATATACCAGAAACGTGATTGTAAAGATTGTATATACCAGAAACATAATTGTAATGATTGAATATATCAGAAACATAATTGTAATGATTGAATATACCAGAAACATAATTGTAATGATTGAATGTACCAGAAACACGATTATAATGATTGAATATACCTGAAACATAATTGTAATGATTGAATATATCAGAAACATAATTGTAATGATTGAATATACCAGAAACACGATTGTAATGATTGAATATACCAGAAACATGATTGTAATGATTGAATATACCAGAAACATAATTGTAATGATTGAATATATCAGAAACATAATTGTAATGATTCAATATACCAGAAACACGATTGTAATGATTGAATATACCAGAAACACGATTGTAATGATTGAATATACCAGAAACGTGATTGTAATGATTGAATATACCAGAAACGTGATTGTAATGATTGAATATACCATAAGCATGATTGTATACACTATGGTCATACGAGAAACATGAATGGGAAAATGGTGACGGAGAAACAATGAATTTGTTGAATTAAATATTGTAGGACATAATTTATGGTAGCAGGAAGATAGCACATATATGTCTGTCAGTACACGTCTACAACGAGGATACATGGCTATATCACGTTATTGTGCTGTATTATTGTTTTCACGGACGTGTCACATCGTCGTAAAGCCCCAAGTTGATAGATTTAGTTTAACGACAGTTTTAACCTGGTAACGGCTGCCTTAAATCTTACAGTGGTTTTCAGATCTTTCTGAAGCTTCTCATTTGTGACAGCTTCCCCCTGGTACTCATTGTTAGCGACATGTATGTATAAGCATGTGTAGACGGAAGACATCGTTCACTAACATAGATTAAAGTACGATATGTTATCAGTAATGGATGTTAACAAACATGAGGATAGTCAGTCCCAAAAGTAACGTCGTGAAAGAATAAAAGAGTAGAACCATTGTTGTATTTGGGAATTGACCTGTCAGTGTTTTTTGTTAAATTGATTGGGTTGCTTCAGGTAGAGGCCACTTGGACGGACGTAGGTTAGAAATATTGTATTTTTATGTGCAAATAGTGATAGAGCCAGCCATTTTATGTGGAAAATAATAATACTGAATGAGAAGGCTCAACATTGTTATAGCTCTCTCTCTCTCTCTCTCTCTCTCTCTCCATATCACAGGGTTAGGTCTTTATCCTGCCCGTGAATGCATACTATCTCTGCCTCCCTGTGTGTCTCTTTGTTCTCTTCTTATCTCTCCTCTCCTCGGAGTTTGGCACCGATGACTCGGAGCCAGTGACTGACAACTCTTGTAAAGCTAACACAGGCACCATAATGAAAGGACTTGTCTAGAAACAATTCACTTGAACTTTGGTTGCTTATGATGATAGTTCAGACTATGAGATGCTAGCAAGAACATCACGGAACTAACCAGCTAGGGTAAAGCTCAAACAAAGATGGAGATGTGACCACAGTGAGATCAGATCTGGAATTACTTTGATGAAAGCTTGCGAGACATGGACATTAACATGAAAATCGCACAGGTGAAGTCAAGCACTCGCGATGAGATGCTTGTCTTTGATCCTGCCTATATTTAGACCACTTAATTGCAATGACCTCCTCACCAGCAAGACTAGGCGAAATGTTAGAGGGTGTGGACTTGTCGTGATTGAACAAACATCTTCATACCAGACAGAGATACGACGGGAATGAAGGCAAAGAAAGAACCGGAATGACAACATCATAGTTATGGACAAGTCTTTGGCTTCGCTAGCACACACAACACACACACACGACGGTTTGTTTTCATCTCAAGCTAGTATGTTCCAATCATCAAAACATGTTGTTGCATGTTGCTACTTTTATGAATGATTTCATGAGGAAACTACATTCTACTCATTTCTTGAGATTGATATTTTATTGGAGTGGTTCCAATTTGGGAAACTGGACAAAAATATAAATATTTTAGAGTAGTTCATTTTTATGTTGTTGAGATTAGTGCAAAAACGTTTATGAGAATAAATGTTTCAAAATTTGACAAATTTAATCCATTCTTGTGTAAAATAGCTTCTTTAGCCACAAATGTTAGAAAAAAAAGGTAACTTATAGTGTCTTAAGTATATTGTTCATCATCATCATGTGCCTTACCGGTTGGTGTAGGTGATCATGTCCCTCCACAATCTTCTATCTACAGTGCATCGTATCAGTTCTGTTGTTGACTGTTTTCCATGCCATGACACCAAGCTATCCAGTATTTTCACTCTTTGTAGTCCGCGATCTCTCTTTCCTTTTATTAAATCTACAAAGACTGCTAAAATATCATCATCAAACAGCTGTGAACATCGAGAAACCCGAATACAAAGACAGAAGAATTGCGACCATTAGCTCCGTCTCATCTAGTCCGGGATTATGAAAATTTAAAAAAAAATGTGCGTGCGTGTCTTCTATCTATAAAAATAAGGAGGCGAGAAAGGGAACAGGATAGGCTGCAAGATCATTGGATTAGAATAATTGAGGCTTCTTGAAACAAAAAAATTGATGAAATGATGAAGCAATAACATTTCTCATTTCCCAAATGTAGATTATCTTTCTATAAATATTAATTTCAAGAAAACAAACTGTCAACAGTTTTAGCATCGGAATTGTGACAATCTTTCGAGGATGCTGAATCATGAGAATCAATGAAAGAAAGTGAAGGATTGTTTCTAGCTATATAGGTTTGGGAATAGAGAAGATTGCTACCGCGTGTCGTGTGAGCCGTTAAGAAATAGAGAGAAATGTTGCAAGAAAACTACATTAGAGAAGTGTTTTAGCTGAACTAGAAAGAACGGACGAGTCACATACTGAAAAGTGGCTTGGAAAACATCGAGGGAACGACAGGAGCGAGAATTCATTATCATCATTGAGTGCCGTCTCCGCATCGAAGGTTGGCTACCATGGAGCGTCATTCCACTGTCTCTTGCTTTGATGGTGCAGATTGTCATAGGCAGACTTGTCCATCTTTTGATGTTACTCGTCCATGTTAGTCTTGGTCTGCCTCTGCCTCTCTAACCTTGTATTTTCCCTTCCAATATTACTTTCATTAGGCGGTTGTAGTTATGTTTAGTTCGTTCCTAAAACAATAGTTAGAATTTCTCTCCCTGGCTTTCTTTGGAATGTTACGTGATGAGGCTCCAATCTCTTTCACGGTGGTCTGCCATATTTGTCTTTCGTGTTCTGAATATGCCTCATGTATACCACACACTTTGCTGTTTTCGCTTTCTAGGTCGTTGATTTAGCGAGAATTATGGCGAGGAAAACAAGTGTTTTCTGTACTAAAGTGTTTTAACAATCAGGTGGATTATGAGCAAATGTTTGGAATAGCCACACTTACTTTACTTGCTCGACGGGCTCCTGCATCTGATAATCTGATTTCCTCCTTTTGAAAAAAAAAAGAAATTACTTGATAAAATTAAATAAATAAATAAATGGATGCCTGTCTGATATCTTAGTTGACTTTGAAGTCTTTCTCGGCATCAATACGATAAGTCGTTATCAACGCTCTTCATTTGTTGTGTCTTCCTTTGCCAGTCCTGAGTTTGTTTCGAATATTTTATTGGTCCAATCTTTTACCAATTCTTAGTCTCACCATATTAATGAGCTATACAGTTTCATGAGTGAACTACTTGCTGAGGTTGTATTTATTCACTAGCTTTTTTAATCATCATCAGGTGCCATACCCTGAGACGTTGGTGTTCATGTCTCTTTATCTCTCAGAGTGCTTCTTATCAATTCTCCACTGTTCATTTCTGCCTGTGCCTCGTTGTTAGACTGTAGTACAGGAGTGGACAGCCTTTTATTACCGGAGCGCCAGATATAAAACTATGAAGACGCCGAGCGTCAGATATAAAACTATGAAGACGCCGAGCGTCAGATATAAAACTATGAAGACGTCGAGCGCCAGATATAAAACTATGAAGACGCCGAGCGCCAGATATAAAACTATGAAGACGCCGAGCGTCAGATATAAAACTATGAAGACGCCGAGCGTCAGATATAAAACTATGAAGACGCCGAGCGTCAGATATAAAACTATGAAGACGCCGAGCGCCAGATATAAAACTATGAAGACGCCGAGCGCCAGATATAAATCTATGAAGACGCCGAGCGTCAGTATAAAACTATGAAGACGCCGAGCGCCAGATATAAAACTATGAAGACGCCGAGCGTCAGTATAAAACTATGAAGACGCCGAGCGCCAGATATAAAACTATGAAAACGCAGTGGGCTAGATATAAAACTATGAAGACGCAGAGGGCCATACACCATCACCTAATGAAAATACTACATAACTGACCTAATTTACTTTCACAAGCAATGATTGTATTGTAAGAGGGTGGAATGAAAGGGAGAGGAGTGAGACAGAAAAAAAGAGGGGGGGGAATGGGAAATTCAACACTAAATTATGAATAGAAAGCTTACCTGTTTAATGAGAGGATTGTGCCTGGACTTCACGCACAAGGTTGGTCGATGTTTGGTAGTATTTGAGTAAAGCAGCAGTACGTGGTATTTTGTCTATTTTTGCGTCAGTTAATCGATTTCTTGCTTTTGATTTAGTTCACTTAAGTTTTGAAAAAAAAATTCCTCACCAACATAAATGCTACCAAACAATGAAGTAACTTTGTGGGTATTTGATGTTATCATTGGGTATTGTTGACGTGGGAAATAAAATGTTTAGAAGTCCAGTATCTTCGAGTCCCTCCATTTTGATTTCAGAATATTTTGTTCTTGCAAGTCAATAACTTCCATTTGCATCCCTGCCGGAGCAGCATTTACATATCAAATGGTGTTGAGAAACATTCTAACCTTGTTTGTTGTGCAGCAAAATCTTTGAAACTCTCCACACGAACTGGCAGAAAATATCATTAATGACGTCAGCATATCTGATGAAATTAATAAGACATTTCTTCTGCTCCCAAAGTCTTGAAAAAAAAAATGTATTTCCTTCTCGCAGGTTACTATACCACAGTTCCAGTTTTTTTTCTTCTTCCTGGAAAGCTTTGATATGCCTGTAAAGTTCGTGTACTAGTTGTCCTTGAGTTTGTAACTTGAAAATAAAATTATTCAAATGTTGAGTCATGGCAACCTAAAACGCTAGCTGGCAGATCTATTGAGGGTCCAATAATTCTTTGACCGGACTACCCTTCATGTCCATGAAGAGTCCTAATTCAGCGCGTGTCATAACATCATTTCAGTATTTTCCCTCGACTTAACCGTCGGACGTCACAATAGTAAAGCAGGTCGTCATACTCTGAAGTCACGTCATGGAGGAAATCTTGGAATTGACGATGGTTGAAGCCTCTTACTTTTTATCAAATTGACACACGATACAACGACAGGCATGACGTCAGCATCTTTACACTTTTTGGCGCACAGATATTCTTGGTGAATAATACAATGTAGGAATGCAACATAAATGGACAAGAAAAAGCTGCACAGGTAGCAGCAGAAATGAGATATTACAAAATAGATATTCTGGGAATGTGCGAAACAAGATGGCTAGGAACGGAAAGAATAAAACTAAATACAGGAGAGATGATTTTATCATCAGGACACCAGAAACCTGGAGCACAACATAGTGAAGGGGTAGCTATAATGTTATCAAGGAATGCACAGTAGATACTGATAGAATGGGAAGCAGTAGGGCCAAGACCGATGAGAGCTACATTTAAAACAACAAAAAACTAAATAAAATTACACATTATCCAAGGCTATGCACCAACCAATGACAAGGATGATTTAGTTAAAGATGAATTCTATAAACAGTTACAATGACAGATGGATGAAAGACGAGCCAATGATATTATAATCTTGATGGGAGATCTAAATGCAAAAGTAGGATCAGACAACAGAGGCTTCGAAGAGATTATGAGAAAACATGGACTTGGAGATATAAACGAGAATGGAGAGATATTTGTGAATTTCTGCGCCCTTAATCAAATGAGCTTAGGAGGAACAATATTCCAACATAAACGAATGCATAAAGCTACATGGGTGTCACCAGATCATAGAACGGAAATCAAATTAATATTATTAATATTAGGTATTAATAATAAGTTTAAGTCATCCTTACAGGATGTAAAAGTATATAGAGGGGCAGATGTAGCTTCAGATCATCATCTTCTAATAGCCAAACTTAAACTTAAACTAAAATATATATACTACAACAAATAAGGGTAGAAAGTATTTAATATAGGGTTTCTTAAAGAACAAGGAATTAAAGATAAATTCGCAGTCACAACATCAAACAAATACCAAGTCCTTCAACAACTAGAAAATACAATAAATATAGAAAATCATTGGAAACAGCTAAAAGATATATATGGAAAGAGACATGCAAAGAAATACTGGGGAAAAGAGAACGCCAGAATAAGGCATGTATGACAGCAGAGACCCTGGATAAAATTATAGAAAGAAAGAACAAGATAGCAGACATAAATAAAAGCAAAACGAGAAGTAATAAAGCCGAGACACAGGAAGCTTACACAGAGGTGAAAAAAAAGTAGTGAGACGATTCATTAAAAGGAATAAGAGGAAATATATAGATGAACTAACTAAAAAGGCAGAGGAAGCGGCAAATAAAGGGAATATGAAAGAACTGTACAACAGCACGAAGAAATTAGGTGGAAAATACAAACAGATCAATGCCTTTATTAAAGATAAGAAAGGAAATCTGCTTAGTAATATAAGGGAACAAATGGAGAGATTGAAAGAGCACTTTGAAGAACTTTTGAACAGACCCGGCTCAAATAATCCTCCAGATATACTACCAGCAGAAGAAGAGTTACACGTTAACTGTAGAAAACCAAAAAAGAAGAAATAATGAAAGCCATCAAGCTATTAAAAATGGTAAAGCCACATGACCAGATGAAATTCCTTCAGACGCCATCAAAGCAGACATTAACACCTCTACCAAGATATTACATAATCTATTAGATAAAATTTGAGAGATGGAAGAAATACCTAAAGACTGGAAAGAAGGTTATATGATCAAACTACCAAAGAAAGGAAGTTTACAGGAGTGCACAAATTATAGGGGAATTATGTTACTATCAGTGCCAGGAAAAAAATATTAAGCAGAGTCATTCCGTAGGGACTAAAAGAGGCCATATAGAAATATTTGAACAAGCAGGTTTTAGGAAGAACAGATCATGTGCTGATCAAATAACTGCTCTACGTATAATAGTTGAACAAAGTTTAGAACTACAGTCCCCACTTTATATTGGATTCATAAATTACGAAAAGGCATTTGATAGTTTAGACAGAGGAATGCTTTGAAAGTCATTACGGAATCCCCATAAAGTTTATTAACGTGATAAAAACAATGTACGAAGGAACGAAATGTAGAATGCATGAAGAACAGCTTACAGAAGCATTTGAAATAAGAACAGGAGTAAGGCAGTGATGCCTTCTGTCCCCATTTCTCTTTCTACTGGCCATAGATTGGAGTATGAAAATAACTCAAAACAAAAGAAATGGGATCCAGTGGTCACTGACCAAAAAACTTGATGATTTAGACGTTGCTGATGACATAGCTCTCCTATCACGCAGCCATCAACAGATGCAGGATAAAATGAGCATACTTGATGAGAGATCACAACAGCTAGGACTGAAGATTAATAGAGATAAGACCAACATTATGAGAATTAATGCAGTTGGCAATAACCAAATAAAATTAGGAGAAATACCTCTACTAGACGTACAATCTTATATACATCTGGGTAGTAATATAGATAAAGAGGGAGGAACAGAAAATGATACCAAAATAAGGATATCAAAAGCAAGAGGAGCTTTCATTGCACTGGAAACATGGAAATCCAAAGAAATTAGGTTAAATACAAAAATAAAAATTGTCAACTCCAATGTTAAGTCAGTTCTATTATATGGCTGTGAAACATGGAGAACAACAAAATTGACAATCATGAAGATACAGACTTTCATTAATGGATGCTTACGCAGAATAAAAGGATGGAAATGGCAGGATAAAAGCACTAACATAGAATTATGGAAATGTACCAGTCAATACCAGTGGATAAAGAGATACAACAAAGACGATGGCGCTGGATAGGACACACACTGCGGAAGACGAGAGTATTACACAGCAGGCCCTTTTTTGGAATCCCCAGGGGAAAAGACAAAGAGGAAGACCAAGAAATTCTTGAAGAAGACATACAGAAGCAGAGATGAAGATGATGAGGAAGACATGGAATGATCTTAAAAGAATGGCAATAAACAGAAATGAATTGGAAAGTGTTTGTTGAAGACCTATGCTCCACATGGAGCTGAAAGGTAGAAGAAGAAGGAATGCAACATTAGGATGACCTAATCCGATAACTAATAATTGGGTTTTTATTTTGTTCACCAGGCCTGACTTTTGACAAGTCATAGCTGGTGCTCCGTCTGTTGTCACTCCACAAAGCCTGTCACAATTTAATCCAAAATCTTTAAGAGCAAGCTCCGGTTCTTTGTTAATGTCCTCGTCTGTTTGTGGTGCCTGTGAGTGGTTGTATCGCTAAAGTGTTATCAGTAATGTTAAGAGCGAGCTCCGGTGCTTTGTAAATGTCCTCGTCTGTTCTGTTTGTGGTGCCTGTGAGTGGTTGTATCGCTAAAGTGTTATCAGTAATGTTAAGAGCGAGCTCCGGTGCTTTGTAAATGTCCTCGTCTGTTCTGTTTGTGGTGCCTGTAAGTGGTTGTATCGCTAAATTGTTATCAGTAATGTTAAGAGCGAGCTCCGGTGTTTTGTAAATGTCCTCGTCTGTTCTGTTTGTGGTGCCTGTGAGTGGTTGTATCGCTAAAGTGTTATCAGTAATGTTAAGAGCGAGCTCCGGTGATTTGTAAATGTCCTCGTCTGTTCTGTTTGTGGTGCCTGTGAGTGGTTGTATCGCTAAAGTGTCGTCAGTAATGTGAAGAGCGAGCTCCGGTGCTTTGTAAATGTCCTCGTCTGTTCTGTTTGTAGTGCCTTTGAGTGGTTGTATCGCTAATATGGCCTTCGTAATGTTAAAGAATTTGTCACACTTGACTCGTCTGATGCCGACGGAGAATGCTACGAATTCTGGCGCACGCTCTTTTTTTTTCTTTTTAAACATATTTCCCCGTGTCGTCTATGTGTCTTCCAACATTCCGGCGTCATAAATTTACTTGGTGAAATAAATAACTCCTATCAGGACAAAGCACTTTAGCAGCTGAAACACTCTTTCCCAAAGTCTCCATCGGAAAATGGTTTTAAACTCTTCGTAATTTTTTCAGTAATAATATAGCTCACGCATACAACATTCTCTGAACATTTATTTACTTTTTAAACATACTCTGTTGACATCCCAATGACTTTTTTAAATGTGCTATTTGGTCCTGTCCAACTTGTCCTTCCAAAGAACTGTAATCGTTATGTTTAGATTGGAAGTGACGCGATCTTTATGATGCCCAACTAATCAAGAAAATAAAAAGAACTGCCCGGCGGCATAGTGTCCATCGTCAAAGACAATTAACTTTGCAGTGTTAGCTTGTAACGTGTAGCAACTAGTAGATCAAAGATATAATACAAATTATTTCGTGTTGGAGAATTCGTTAATCAAATTACTATTTTTTTTTTAACGGATTCTGAATTTGTGTGCATGTATGTGATAATTTTGATATATTTATTTTGTTTTTGAGCTCACGTTTGGGGAGGTACTTGGAATGCGATCTCTGTGAAGTTGTACGCTGTGCAATGAAGATAATTAGTCGACTAAACTAACTGAATTAGCGAAGTCATCATAACTCACACCTTCTATTATTTTTCACCTAGTGTTTGTATGAATACATTCTTGTGAAGTAACATAAGCACACACACCTTACCAGATATAAAGGACTTTTGTAGGCATATATTTTTCTACAAGTTTCTTAGTTGTCTCTAACTTCATATTACCTTTTATCTCTTAATGAACATCTTACGTAAAATTTCTTTAATGTCGTTTTGTTTCCCTCATGATTTTCTGTAGCATTTCTGTTGTCTAAGAGCTGTAGTTTTCCGTTATTGAGTAGGGTATGCACGGAGCGACCTTGTCCACAGAATTTACCAATGCTTTTTGAGAAATGATGTGGTAAGTGGTGGAGTGGATATGAGATATGGGGAATTTCCATCATCGTCATCATGCGTCATACCGTTTAGCATAGGTGATCATGTCCTTCCACAATCTTCTATCTACTGTACATCGTATCAGTTCTGTTGTTGACTGTTTTCCATGCCATGACACCAAGCTATCCAGTATTTTCTCTCTTTGTCGTCCTTCATCTCACATCTCACTTTTCCTGTATTTTGCCAGTTGTAACCAAGTACTCCAACTTTCCTCTTCTCATGATGAGCCAAAAAAAGTTGCTTATTTTTTTTTTTTTTTTGTTTCTTAGGAGCTCCCTTTTTGTGTGGGGATCTTTGAGGATTTCCTCATTGGTCTTTTTATCTGTCCAGGGAATTTTCAACATTCTTATGAGAGATCTAATCTCAGTGGCCTCCAATCGTCTTTTCCTTTCTTTGTTTACTGTCCATGATTTGCTTCCATCGGTCAGAATTGGCCCTATATAGCACCCATGAACTCTCTTTCTCACTTCTTTTGACATTGATTTGTTGCATAAGACGTTTTTCATTTTCTGAAATGCTATTTTGGCCTGAGCTATTCTGCTGTGGGAATTTCCAAACTGCAAGGAAATTGGTTCCGCAGATTTAATAGAATGGAATATTGAAATTCATGTGTAGCCTTTCTTTCTCAAAGTTATCTAACCTTCTTTTGTTGAATCTCTTGTGTAGTCTTTTCTTGTTCTAATCTCTTGTGTAGTCTTTTCTTGTTCTAATCTCTTGTGTAGTCTTTTCTTGTTCTAATCTCTTGTGTAGTCTTTTCTTGTTCTAATCTCTTGTGTAGTCTTTTCTTGTTCTAATCTCTTGTGTAGTCTTTTCTTGTTCTAATCTCTTGTGTAGTCTTTTCTTGTTCTAATCTCTTGTGTAGTCATTTCTTGTTCTTCTTATACTTTAATTGTCGAAATGCATAGTTAGTATTCGGTATTTCTTTAGTGCATTCTTTATTCAGACATGTATGCTTACATTCATATTTCAGCTGTCAGTTATCACAAAAATAACTTTAAAAAAAAAAAAAAAATTCGCACCTCCACCACCTAATTTAAATAACGTTATTCATTATAAGTTATTGCATTAAATACCCGAACTCCCCTTTTGTATTTTGACCTGCACAAAATATATATAACGTTCACCGCCATTTTAAAGATTAGAATATGTTAATGTTTTAATTAAACTTCGGTGACCTATGTAAATCTTGCCAGTGGAAAGCGAGCTAGAATTGAGACAAAGATAAACAGTCTCAGGATCACAGGGCAGGGTAGAAAATAATTACACTGGTAGAAATATTGACACAGAGAGTTTGATCAGGAGTAGTCTCAATGAACGAGTGCCACTAGGTCAATATGCAGCCAAACTTTGGTCTAGAGGTCAGAACGGGCCACATTTATCGAATTTTCTTGCCGTTCATTTGAAAGTATATTTTTAAATAAATAAGTTAAGGGAAAAATTGATACCACTATTTGTGTTTGATCATTCGCTTGGATATCCCTGATGTTTCTAATGAAAGAATTCCTAATTTATAATGTAATGTAATGAATAGGGACGAGACGTTCGTAAACTGAGAACGTGACTATTAATCAATCAACCAACCAAATAGCCCCCACCATAGAATATATAAGGAAACAACAGATAAAATGGTTTGGCCACGTGACAAGGCAGAAAGAACAAAACACTACACAACGAGCCTTCAATAAACGTTGTGAGAACACCAGACCCAAGGGCCGACCACGAAAAGATGGGTCGATGGAATATTAGAAGCACTAGGAAACATAACAGCAGCAGAGGTGAACAGAAGAGCAAAAGACCGCAAATTATATCTCCCCTCGACGCTGAAAGGCAAATGAGGAAGGAAAGAAGAAGAAGTAGAAGAACCAACCAAAACCCTTAAAGACCAGTACCTGAGTATGGGCATTAGACAAAATCTGTTTATCCACAGTCATAGTTTTACTAAGCCATGTGGGCTGAAAGGAAATTCTCGGAAAACCTCTAACGTGACGTTTTCAGCATTAAGAACAGGGGCGTTGCCGGTTAGAGTGACGTCAGTCGTTTATAGCTCCTTTAACTGAAAACGTCACGATAGTTGTACGGTTTTCTAGTTTTGTTTTCTGTACTAAATCTATAGTTGGCTATGGTCTATCCACCCCCCCCCCCCATATTCTTGGGGATTTTCTCTGCATCTCACCAGTTTAGGCCAATGCTTTTGACGTTTTCATGGCTTCTCCTTGGCTTTCTTTTTCTCTTTACCTGTGTGTTTCATTACAGTGCCTGGCTTGTGCTGGCTTCACGTTCTTAGTTGATTTCCTTGTCTATGTTTTTGTAACCTGCGGATTCTTTTTTTTTTACTATTGACAGGTTGTTAGTCTATCCCCTAGCCTCCTTAGTCGCTTCTTACAACTTTGCGTAGCAGGCGGCAGTAGTTCTATTCTTCCTGACCATTATTCAGCGACCCGGTAGCGTTCGTTCGTTCGTTCGCTTTCGCCAGCTTTGACCTCTGACGAGTCCCACCCACTCAATTTGTGGGACTGAATTTTGCGTGTAAAGTCTGTTTTATCCCATTACAGGATGCCCCTCGCCATGCAGGCAGATTTACTCCGACTTCAGAGGTACTAATTTTTAGGGAATTAGTAAAACCCAGGTGTCCTCGCCAGGGTACGAACCCCGGCTGTTGCCGTGGTAAGCCAACCGCCTGTTGATTGCGCTAACCGGACACCCGACCCGGTAGCGACACGGACGATGCCTGCTGTGAAAGACATTAAAGTGTTTAAGATTTGATTGGACAGATTATAGTGTCACGCGACCGTCACATTTTTTGAACTTTGCTTAAAAGGCGAGAAGAGAACTCGGTGTACTCCCTGTCAGGAGCTAGTGACCAAATGGTCTCTTAATGAATATGCAGAGTTGCGCAGGAACATCAACTACAGCGTTATCATCAAGCACACACATGTCCTCTTTCTAACCGGAAATTTAAAAAAAAAAAAAAAACTGCGTACAGTAATACAGTGTCGTTGGGAAGTGACGTATTAAACATGGCCGCATAAGTAGGAACAATTACAGGGAAGAGCTTACGCCCTTCTTGTCTGTTAATTAATACTTGCACCGCGGCCGCTGCCCCACCCGCCGCGAGTCAAGTGTCCATTTTTTTTTTTATATCTGGGTCGACTGGAGATATCAGTGTTTTAACTAGATATCATTTATTTGCATGTCCGGCACGTTTGACACAGCGGTACTGACTCTCTCAGTAACTAG